>VZDJ01000065.1:797897-1085346 GCA_008694505.1 Cyanoderma ruficeps | reverse complement strand
AATTAATGGTCTTGAGGAGATTTTAACATGCAAGCAAATGTAATAAACTGCCTGCTCAGAATAAAGTGTATGCGCAGGCTTCAAAAATAAAATCTGAAAGGATTTTGTGATGTGTTCTTTCCGTGGCTGTTTTCTAATTATTGGGGAAAGAGATAAATCTGTTGTTTGTGCTCTGGAATGTATGCTGTATTACTTGAGGAAGGTGGGAAGGGATAGTTTTTCTGAAGAGGGATGCCAGTGACTTCTCGTATTTCACTGTGAATTGTATCCTAGGTGTTTCTTCAGACCCTCCACTGTTGTGGGTCAATCTATACCCCTTTTTAAGCTTGAAAGGGGAGCTCTGATCAAAGGCTTGAATGATGTCGCTGATCTCTGGTGATTGATTAGGAACAGAAGTTCTGGAGCATTTTTGCATGTCTTCCTTTACCTTATCACTTCAAATCCATTAGTGCCTACCCATTAGGGTAGCTTTCAGTCAAGAGAAAAATAACTGTGCATGTATATATATACACATATATATCTTCCACAGGTAAATGCACATACAGAGAAAAGGAAGAGGAAAGTGTTCAAGCTCTATAGTCTGAGATACAAATATATTTTCCTTTAATATAAAAGGAAACAGTTTTTATTGGTATGTGTTGACACAGAGACTATTTATTAATTGCTAAACTCCTGGGGTGTAATTCTTCTCTGTTCTTTTGCCACTTCTCTCACAGGTTTAGATCCATATAGGTCTCTCTCACATTGGGTTTTTGGCTGCTTTACTTTCATTTGCTATAGTTTACCCAGAGAGGAATCATGCCCCTGCTTGTTACTTCTTTTCTGTTCCTGGGGTGCAAGTTAGATCCACTGTGCGTGTCAGTGCCTTAGAAATATATTTTAATTAGAGACTGAAAAATAAATACTTTAAATCCTCAGGTTTTTTTTCATAAGTTCAGAGCTAGGCAAAATGTATGTTAAGCTGCTAAGAGAAAAGATCTTTCATTTGTAAAAGAGTAGCAGTCCTTTGACCCTCAGTGGTGTGGGAGGCTGGACAATGGGGTTTACTTGTCTGCAGAAGAGTGGTGTGCATGAGCAAGCAGTACAGGACTTGAATCTGACTTCACTGTGGTGTAGATGAGGAGGATGGGTGGTGCGAAGCTGGAGTCCTTTCCTAAATATCCTAATTCTAACGGTATATTGTGATTTGAATGGGGACTTAAAAATTCCACACAGTCTTGTAAGAAGTTTGAGTTAAGTAATTACTCTGTTATATGCAAGTTTTCAGTATGTAGAGTTATTAAAAAATGTCAGTGTTATTTCTGTGTACCTCTTTCCCCCTTTCTTTTTAGTGGGTCGGTGTTCCCCCTCTCTCTCTCTCTCAAATCTCCTTGGTGCTCTCTTTTGCTGTTGTGCATTTCACACCAGGAGATGACAAGTCTTGTGATTGCAGCAGAGGCAATTGAAAGAAAATAAAAAGAGAGTTCTTTTTCTCTGGTGCTGGCCCATGAACATACCGTAAAAATTGGATTAGACACACCTAGACTTGGGATTGATTGCATCTTGAATGGGAAATTAGAACATCTGAAAAATTCCTTTTTGGATGGAACAGAAGCACAAGAAGGAAAAGTTGGATGGAAACCAGAGAAGAACTGTAAATCACTATTGAAGTTACTTCCTATGGTTTACCATTGGCTGTCAAAGAAAATTGCCTCAGGCTTGTTTATAGCTAATTCCCTCTATAGAAAACTTCAATTTGTGGACTGGCCTCTGAACGGGATTGATAACTCTGTTTATAGACCGGGATGGGTATCTAAAGATAACAGATAATGCAAATGAGCCTTTTTTTGATAAGCCAGGGAAGCAATTATGGATACAACTTGGTTGATGGATTTCAGAGTGCTTTTTCAGAGATTATAGATTTTATTTATTTTTTTGCATTATAGTTTTCTTAGCAGTGTTAGAAAAACAAAATCAAAGTCATTCAAATAGAGCTAAAAAGATAGAGTGGCTGATATAACCAGCTTTCCTACCACTTGTAAACGTAGTGAATCAGATTAAAAAAATAGGCAGTCCTCTGTCTGCTCTGGGAGAAATATGATTTGATAAAAATGTGTGTTTAATATTCAATTTATGGTTTCATCTGAAGTGTGTAAACTTAGATGTCCCATGGGAGTTTACAGCCTGTTCCAACTTCAACTCAGATAAAATGCTCCTCATAAACTTGCCTTCCTGCCTTTTTTTTTTTTNAAAATGCTCCTCATAAACTTGCCTTCCTGCCCTTTTTTTTTTTTTTCTTTTTTTAAATCTTTTTTTTATTTCTGCCAGAGAGGAGGAGGGTGGAGGCTAGACCCTGGAGTTGCTGGAGGCTCCCTGGGATGCTCAGGATCTGTGATGAGCCCTTAAGCCTGGACTGGTTTCAGTGCTGGCTGCACAGCACAGTGACGCAGAGTGGGCTCAGACAGGAGATGGCTGCACTGCGTGTTGTGTTTCTCTCTCAGCTCTATGGATTTTCCCATTGGAAGTGTCTGGGAATCCTCAGCTTCTCACAACCAGGATTGCTCTGTGGCTCTGTGGCTGGGGATTGCATCTGCCAGAGGTCAGAGGGAGGTTTAGTATTCTCTCCCCACCTCAGGTGTTTTGTTTAACTTGATGGTAGTTTAAGCTTCTGTGAGTTACAGGTGCTGTCTCTGGTGAGGAGCCTGTGCTTTCCTTATGCCTTCTTGGGGTTCTTGGGGCTGCTCCAAGCTGCCTGCACCCTGCAGGGCAGGGAGATCCATCCCTTTGTGGGGTCAGGGCTCAAAACCGGGAGTATGCCTTGCAGGATTCACAGTGAGACGGGGATGAGACAAAATTAACCCCATAAAAGGTGTCTGTAAGTTGTGTTTGTAGTTGCAATTTCATATTGTTCTTTGGTGATAAGGTGGATTTTTCTTTAATTTTAGGCTGAAGTTCACAACTCACTGAAATACCGAAAATGTTTTTAGCAACTTTATCTACTCTGGGCTTTAAATATTCCGTCTTAGGTGTCTCTTTCCAGTCCTTATTCAAGCCATAGTCTTCTAGTTGGTTTCCTTCAGTAAGATATCAGTTATAGGCTCCCAGCAACCTTGGTCACTGAATTATCACATCTCTGAAACTTGAGATAAATTCTCATGAAGTCATCTCAGGACCTCATCCTGGAAATATGCTTTCTTTTACAGATGTTCTATTAGAAGGCTCTTCTGTATGATCAGAAAGAAGGGAAAGAATAATGATGTCTTAGTTCCCTGCAGTTGTAATAGAATCACTCCTTGTAGTTTGAGCACCTCTGTCATGAGGTCAACTGCTATTGACTTCCATGGGAACAGCATGGGAATCCTTTATTTTAATCCATATTTAAATATTCAGTCACAAAGTGCTATAAAACCTGTGGTTTTTTACATGCATTTTCTTCATAAAGAGCCACACCTTCTCACAGTTTTTTCAGCAGAATTGGAAGCAGCACAATTTTGATTAGAGAAATGCCAGACTTGTAAGCTGCTTTCTGAATGTTATTGTAAACCTCTTTTCTGAAGTTGTATATGATGAATTATTCTTCAGAGACATTTGGCTCAAGAGTTTGAGTGAATGGACATTAGTACTTTTCAAACACCTGGATGGGTACAGGATCACAGTGTTCCTGCCAAAAAAGCATGGAACTGGAATCACTCGGGATTTCCACCAAGTTAATTTCTCAACATTCATCTCAGTCTAAGTCAGTGCCAAGTTTGCTAGGTATTGGTCGAAGAAAAATATAAATAGTGGGTTTTATTTTCTATTTTCAATTCAAGGTGCGTCAGCATCTTTTGACAGTCACGCTGAGCTTAAAGTATCTGTTCCAAGACACCATTTTGTTTGCTGATATGGTGGAGGATAATGTATGTAAAAGAGTGGAAGTAATTTTCAAATCCTGTTCTCAGCTTTTAACACTTCCTTTTGATTGTTCAGACAATAGTGGGAGGTAGATTCGTTTTGTTGTTTAAATTCCCTAAGAGCTTTTTCTTAACCCATCAAACTTAAATCAGAATTTAAGCCTTGCATACATTTTCTTTGGCACCAAGAAATTATTTTTTTTCCTCTGAGAAATAACCTTAGTATGAATGATATGAAAATATCTCAAGTAATAAAATATTTCAAGGGACTGTAATTATTGCTACATTTATCTTCAAGGTTCAAGGAGATGCTAAAAATAAGCCTACTCCTAAAAAAAATAATTATGTCTATTAGTGAGTAAGAACCTTGAACAAAGATATCAGAAGTTTCATCAGGTATTTAAAGAGTTAAAAGAAGGAAAGAAGGAAAAAAGAGAAAGAAAGAAGAGAAAGAGCAAGCTTTGTGCTCCTCTGTGGTGTTCTCATTTAAGCAGATTTCAGGTGAATTTTTTGGTTGTCATGTTGGACTTAGAACCTGTCAAAAATCAGTATTTTAGCATTGTTAGACAGAAGGCGTAGTTGTTCATGGGACCAGTACTTTAACTGCAGGAATGTAAGGTCTTAGAGGTTCCAGAATAATAGATATAGAAAAACTTAATATTACTAATAGGTGAATCTGAGAAAAATACTGTATTTCAGACTCCTTAATTATGGGGCAAAATGTTACCTTTAGACACAAATCTTAGACGTGAAGGAAGAGCAACAGAGTCTTTTGTTAGTGTGGGTGAACACAATTTGGGCTGTTTTTCTGCTTGCATTTGCACAGACATACTGTGATAGATTTCGTTTGCCCTCTGAGAAGTGTAGCTTTTCATTTCTTTGGGAGCTGAAGACAGAACCTCCGCCCAACAGAAGTACAGTTCAGGTGAGCACAACATTTTGTGATGGCTTTTTGACATCCCAGAGAAGTCAGATTTACTGGCCAGGCCTCTGTGCTAGTCGAGTTGCCTTGAGCATGTGCTCTGCGAGGATGTCATGGGCATCCCTTGTATCTGCACAGTCTCAGGTGTGGTCTGGATGCACACAGTGTTGCCTTGTACAAATGCTTCTGGATTTCCAGGAGTCTAGGCTGCTGTGGAAACTAAACCCTTGGCAGTCTGGTAGTGAAAGAAAGTCCCCTGTGTTGCAGGGTTGAACTTATTTTAATGCGTAATGTACCTAAACAATGAGAAAATTAGAGGAGTCTAAGTAAAACCCTTTATTATGGTGGGCTATTTGTTGAGCAATAAAGAGGGCAGTAAAATTCCTTTTCCTAGGTTCTGCTGGACGAGTTGTAAGGGAGAGCATTCAGAACTTAGCAACAATCAATTCTTCAAAATGTGAAGAGTCCTTGAAGTTAGGTGGGTGTTAACTAGAGCCATGAAGAGGTATGAAATGATCTCACTGAAAATCCATTTACCAGATTTGTGTCCCTTCACAGGTTATAGACTTTTCTTTCACTTCTGTTGGATTTCAGACAGAATCAGTCTCCAACCTGAAAAATTAGACATAAAAATAAAAATGTGTAATAAAAATGAAGACGTTGCAAACTGTGACCTGTCTCCTTCAACTGTTCCGTTCTAGATAGGTCTGTCCAGTCTAAGTTTTCTCTTAAGAGGTCAGCAAAGACTGAAGTTGGCTCATGTGACTTCCATCATGTGATCCTAATAGACTTCAAGAAATTGAATGGAAAGGGAGAGGTGGAAAGCAATAGAAAAGGACAAGAAGATTCCACTTCTAAATTTACAGTGCTTTCATATTTTTTATTTTACCTTTTTTCTTTAATTTGGAATGTGTTACAATATTTCTGTTTATTTAAAAAAAAATTAGACAGCTTCTATCCATAAACATGTATTTCTTCTTGCTCAGTGCTGGGGAAATGCTTTTGTGTGTCTTAAACTAAAAGAGACCATGAAGGCAGGTGAAGGGAGGAAGATGTTTTAACTTTCAGTGTTTTAGGAAATAAAAATTAGCAAACATGACTTTATTCAGTATTTAGCTTTTCCTGCTACCTTGAAATGGGATACTGCAGGCAGTTGGATAAATTTTCTGGAAAGCTGCCCAGTTTCACTGCTGGTTATATAAGCTTGTCTGTATCCTCTGGGGAAGACGATTTTGTAACTCGTTATATCAGGATAAGTATCCCTATGTTCCTTTAGCTCTGGGATGACAGAAGTAGATGAGTGGTAGTGGTAATGATGATGGCTGTTTCTCTCTCCCCTTTCTGGGGTTAACGAGAGACAGTCATTAGAAACCTTTGCCGAACCAGCGTGCTACCCCTCTCTGCTTTGCTGTCATCTGAAAATAGCAGGCAATGTACATTACTCCGGATAAGCAGTTATGGTTGAGTTATACATTATTTTGAATTGCTGTGTTTCTGGAATTGCCTGAACGATAGTTAAGCTTGTTTTGGAGCTAGCATAATTAAGGATGTGTGGCTGCCCTATTAGACTGCCTTGTTGGATTTCAAGGAACAGGCCATCACATCTTGTTTATATGTTGGTGTTTTATCTCTCTAGATGTATGTTCAGCTCTTGGCTGTGCTGCAGTTCAGATGGGATTTGAAGCCTTGCCCTAACTCTGTTGGATAGCTGTTGCTGTCAAGCAGAAAATTCATGAGTTTGATATTTTGAGACCAGTATTGTTAAGTCACCATTAGGGCAGATGAGACAGTTGGAATCTCTAAGCACTGCAGACTGCATCTTCTTGTCTTTGCCGTGGTGGTAGCATGGGGAAATATCTGTTTGTGGGGGCAGGCCCCTTTCTTTTATGAATGCACATTTCATTCTGGAACCTGCAAATGAGCACCTGTTGGGTGCAGCTGTACATATTCCAGTTTACCACTTCATTTTTCTGTTTGGGTTATTTCACGCAGAAGCATGAAGTCATGCTCTCAAAATTCTGTGCCAGTAGGGAGCAATCTAGCTTCATTACCTACTGGCCTAATTTTATATCAAGAATTACCCTCAGCTTGGCAATAAACCCTTGCAATTGGCTACCAAGTCTGATGGTGCTAGTTATTTGCATTTTACAGTTTTTGTTGGGGGTTGGAATCTCTGGAGGACTCTTAAGAAGCTTTGAGTGACAAGAACAATCCATCCTAAGACACATTTCATAATAAAGAAACCTCGAACCTGTTAGGGTATTTGTGATCCACAGAATCATTTAACATGAGGATCCTCTCAGGCAGAGCAGAGCAGAGCAGAGCAGAGGGATGCTTTCCAGGCAGAACAAGCAAGACCTACAGTGGAACAGATCTATTGAGGGCTATGTGAGGCTGGGAAGTGGGTTGGATTATGACAGTGGTCACTGAGCTGAGGCGATACAGGTCACCTTGTGGGTTTGTATAGCAGTTGTTTATGCTACCTTAATTCCTTGCTGTCTGCCTAACTTATGGGGTCCATTCCTGTTCTTGGAGGAGTCTCTTTTGTTCCTTGCCTGAAGTCCATTAAGCTGAGTGGAGGAAACTTCTTTGTGTAAGGCTTTCCAAACTTTCCTAATGCAACCTTTTACTGTAAAATCACCTTGAAACAGTGATTGCTTGAAGATAAGAACCTGACCTAAAAATCGCAGATCCACGTAGTGACAAATGGTCTTTGGATGCCGATGGGTGTTGCACAGGCTGCTCCCCTGGAGTCATTTATGTTCATGTATGTTGGTAGGACTGGGATGTTGCATGTAAAATGCCCCTCTAAGAATAGAATTATGGGTTGGATGAAATTGGAAGAGAGTCTCTTGGCTTCTTTTCATTGCATTTGTAAAGGAGGTTTCTCTCTCATTATTTACATGGTTCAACAATTTAGATAAAGTGGCAGGTGTGATTGTGAACATGTGAGTCTGCGCTGGCTGAAGCAATCATTTATATGGCTTTTGCATATGCACCGGTAGATGCTGTTAAGTCAATATTTACTTCTCAGGGAATAAATGCCAGAGTTGTTTCTGAGAGCTGCTACTGCTGCATCAATGAAGGAATTATTTGCTATGTCATCAAGTACCCTACACTGCAGATTCCTGGAGTTTTAGAAGCATTGTGATAATGAGCTTGTGGACAGTAGCTGGAAACACAAACTGTGTTTTTCAGCAGCTCTGTACAACCAGATCATGTATTTAGAAAATGTTGCACTGTGACTCTAATGTTTCACAAACATTACAAACAGCTTGTCAAGTGCTTCTCTTTTAGGATCTTCAACACCATCAAGAATTGTGTATTCCAGTTGGCATTACTGAACTTTTGGTTAGAAGTCTTATTTTGTCGGGTGAGGATGATGGGAGAGAGAAGTTGGCTAATGACTGCAGCTCTTCTAATTAGTAGGCTTTACGTATGGATTGCATTTGTTCTGTGTAAGAGACCCTTCCAGCAGAAAAGCAGTGGGCTTCACTGACGATAACAAAGGTCTGATAATGAGGTAGGACATGTAAAATGAATCTTTTGTCTGAATGCTGAAGAATGCTTTAAAAATGCTTTTTTTGTGTTAGATCACCATTTCCTTTGGAGGACCCACCTGTGCACATCTGTGCAGACCGATTCTCTGTAAAGGGTGGGAGCAGGCAGTCTGCAGGTGTACTGCAGAAGCACATCAATGCTGGGCACGCCTGGCATTCCTTTTGAGTTTCTGCATAATTGCATTGCTCCTGCCTCCTTTAATTTTTGCAGGTGGTGCCCCCCACTTTCCAAGTCTGTGGGAGGTAATCGGGTTGTGTTGAGGGGGTGTTTTGCACTATTTGACCTCTAGGTCCCATGGGAGGCTTAAAAATCTTCTGGGAAAGAAACTGTAGCATAAGGCTTCTCAAGTCTTCTCTCTCTGCCTTTAAAGCCAGAGGGAGCCTAAGAGCATAACCTTTTTGGAATCTAGAGATTTCTGTGGTGTTCAGGGACTGATCCACAGCAGATTGAGGTCAGTACCCTCCTAATGGGCTTTGGCTGAGTCCCTCTGAGAACAGGAGCAATTGGTCCACAAAAAGGCTGCTAACCCATTTTTCACGCTTGCCTCCTCTCTGCTGAAGGAATCAAGGGGGAAAAGCATGACTGTTAATGACTGCTGATTATAAATAATTAGGAGTCATTCAACATTTACACTAACATATTTAGGTAGTGATGTGTTCTGCATTTATTAGAGTATTGGCTTCTCTCCTGTGGGTTGGTGCCTTTGCTTAGTATCTCTCAGCAGTTCCCTGTGCAAACACTGGGGGAAGATGGGCCTTCAGTTTGGCATCCCTTTGGCTGCCATGCAGGTCCCTTCTGTGCTGTGGTTCACTATTGAACAACTGAGTAGCAAGTGTTGAATTTTATCTTTAAGGCTTGTCTTTAGCTTAGTTGGATTTTGCATGGAGTGAGAACTATTAATCCGTAGGTGATGCCCAACAGGGTCTTCATGTAATTCAAACAGCATTGCTTGTGCAAGCACTAAGCACACTGAAATACAGTAAAGCCACATTTGTGGTGTAGGGTACAGTACAGAACCACCAGTCCATATTGCACCCATCATGGTGCACCAGTCATGCTGTTTTGATATAACCATGAGTATGTTTTTTCTTCTTTGCAGATCGTGTAACAAAATGATAACAGATGAATCTAGTAAATATTCCAGCAATGCTTTCATGTGCTGTTTTCTGTAAAATAAAATTAAATCCTGTAGCATGTGTTATTTTTTCAGGGAAATTATTAAAAAAAAAGAGTAAAAGAGTAACACCTCAAAGGCTAGGGAAAGGCCTGTACCAAAAGGAATTTTTAACAGACAAATAATAAAAAATAAAAAAGTCTGAATTTGCTTCGTCTTCTGATGAAGACAATACCAGAAATGTTATTGTCTTCAACCAGTTCATAGATGTGAAGCTGAGGTGAAACTACACCGTTAAACTGTGATGTGACAAAGGCAGTGTATAACCTCTTTTAAGTCTATATAGATCAAACCTTTAACCTACTGCTTTTAAAAAGGGAATGTCTAGAGGATGCTTTTGAATAACATTTTTTTTTGTATTGCATTTAAATGTAGATTTTAAAGGCCGTTAGTATAGTGGTGCATCTTTTGCAATGAAATGTTAATCAGGACTCTTTTGTAGCAACTTAGTTGGAAGATAAAATATTTAGTGCTGTTGTATATTGAGCCCACATCCTTCCGTACACACACAGGCTCTCTCCCCCTCCCCCTTTCCCTCTCTTCTTTCCTTTTAATATTTTCTTTCATTCTCCACACCATCAGAGTTGTAAGGAAATATTTTCTGTAATATTTGAAGGCCTGGTCTATGCATTCCTATACTGATGAAACCTGACTTGATTATGGTTCTAGCAGACTGTTAGGAAAGAACTGTAATACTTGGATGACTGAATATAGTTAATGTCCAGGATCAGTCTCTTTCCCATTTATCCTGTGTTACTGAGTAGAAAATGATTTTAGCTGTCTCTAGTTAACTTTCTTTGCTGAGCAAATTTGTGATATTAGAGGAAATCTAGGTTTCTATTTCCACTGATTACAGTAATTCTCAACTGGTAGATACAGCTGCATTGTACAGTCATGTTGAGTTTTCGTTTGTACTGCTGTAACCAAAATACTCTAACATTCAAGGTAATCCATGTGTCCTGAAATACACACACTGTTAGGAATTGGGTTACTTAGGTCCATAAAGCTAAGTGTATGCATAGACTGCCCTCCGGTTGAGGGCTTAAGTAATCAGTTTATTTAGTTGTTACATCTCTTTTTCAAAATTTTGTGACTTCTAAATAAAGAAGCATGGAAAGTAAATTTTGTTCTTACTAATGTTCCATCATAATGAGCCTAAGCTGATTTCTTCTGGTGTGATAGATGAGAGTTTTTTCCTAGAGAAATACTTGTTTCACAGAAGTCATATTTCATTTAAAGTGTGATTGCTATTTTTTTTCCTATTTTTCTTATTGATATCTTGATCTTTCTGGATTATTTTTTTGACTAATTTGACTCTGTGTATTTTGATAGAAGCCAAAATGATAGGGATATTGTAACATTAGACTGATTAAAACTGAGTTCCACAAAACCATAGACTTAACAATACAGGAATGGTCTTCCTTGATGTAAGGATTTACTCGAATTGTCTCTCCTGTGTGTCATTTTCATTTTTTTAAAGGAACATGGTAATAAAACAGATCAGGAGTCATTCTGTCACAGGATGGAAATGTGGGGTTAAAGCCATAGGGTCTGCATTCATTGAAGTATAGACCACGCATTTGGACTGTGAGGATGAGAGGAGCAAGGAAGATTGTCCAGTATTTATGCATTGGCAGGAATTTACTGTGGGATTGTAGTTTGTATTGTCTAAACTCTGCTTTCAGAGAAATTGGTGAGTTTTCTGCAGCACAACCTGTGTCAGTGCAAACAGTCTGTTGATCTTTCTATTCAAATTTCAAACTTCATAATGACCACTGCATTGAAAATACTCACCGTGGGGTTTTTTGTCTGCTTTTTAACACAGGGGGGAAAACCCCACCAAAACTCAGGAGGACTTGATGATGAGCATTTTGATACCTTTCCAGACTTTGTCTATTAGGCTCTTTTTCTGAACAAAATGATGTCTTCTCACCTGCACCAAACTGTTTGCTGCAGGTGGCTGATACTGTGCAAACAAACACAGATGAAACTGAATGTTTGAAATCAAAAGGCAGATTGCATCATTTTACTTGGTGTGCAACACTCCAAAACTCTCAGTGGTTCTTCTGGTGGGGGTGGTGGTATAAAAATACTCTATTTTGGTAAACCTTGCCAGCGATGTTCACTTGAGCTCATGGTATCACTAAAATTACACCAGCAAGTTAATACCAAAATAATGCCAGGTGTTTCAGTTTTGTATTTAGCGGGAAACTAGTATAAGCATTTTCTGATTTTTTTTTTGCCAGTCTCTTCCAGTTCTGCAGGAATCACCAGAGCACCAGGAAAAAGAAGTCTTTGACTGTTTTATATATGGCTTCTATGTCTCTGAAAGAATCATTTTGGTATGAAATGAAGAGGGTAACAGCCCATTGCTTTGTGGGTTCCAGATTTTATTTGGTCCTGATAAGCCCTGAAATTTTGGAACAATGTGTGCTGCACTGATCTTTGAGGAGTTTCTTGTTCCATTTCACTGAGATTTTTACTGGCATCATGAACTAAATTTCCATCTGATTTCTTACAGCACAGCTACAGCTCTATTTGTCAGTGACAAAGCATTTTTAATGATATTTTCTTAGTTTTATAACCAGGAATCTTGGTCTCCAGACATGAAAACGGACCAGTAAGCAACTTGTGAGAGCTGAAATCAAGCAGGCAATGCTGTTATATCAAGGTGTGGTAAGAGCCATTGTGCTGCAACACAGGAAAGGTCAGCTTGGCTGCCAGTAGGGAGCTACTGGTGTTTGCAGACTAGCTAAGATTGGCTTAGCAACTAAATCAGTGATAGTATGCCCTAGGAAGGCTTTATTATACAGGGGGTAATTTTTGCTCATGAAACTTTGTGAGATAAGAGTCACTGAAGTCACAAGTCAGCAGTGAGAACAATTACATTCATTGATTATAAGCCAGCCCAGGCGAGGGGGAAGCTCATCTCCCCAGTGCAGTGCTTCTTCAGAGGCTTGGATCAGTTTTATCTTGGTGGGGTTTCTGTGAATGGCTCTTCTTGGTTTACATTGGTTTTAAGTGAGGGTGTAAACAAGTTTGCAGTGTTTAGTTCATAGCACTTCGTGTCATGTGCCCTTTTGGAGTGCTTTCTGAGGTCTGCCCCAGGACTGTGTGAGCATGAGGTGGGATCCTTTAATTTTTAAATAGCAATTGTGATTTGCCCCAGCTGTAATGACCTCTACCCTACCTTTCAGTTGCTGAGCATAGCTTTACAGAGCCTGTAATTGGTGTTCCTTTATTGCGTATGAGCAATAAGAGGAACTCTTACGCTTGCCAGATTTTCTTAAAAAAATTAGTGTTAAATATTAGGCTGTTTCTTATGGTTAAAATGAGGCAGCCTTGTTTTGTAGGGAGCGAGAGCTGGAGACCAAACCAGTTGCAGTCTGAATCTCATCAACCTGCTTTATTCTTTCAGAGCATGTTAAAGGGAGGATTATGTATCTTACACCTAATCGTCTATTGTTTAGGAAGAATTTTGCATACAGCGGGCTGTAGGATGTAGATATTTAAGCTGGTACCTTGATGAACATGAGGCCAATTGTCCTGCTTCCTGGAGGACTTTGCTGTTAGTCTGAAGCCATGTATCATGCTGCCTCAGTTCACCAGAAAAATGAGTTCTTTTTTTCCTTTCCTTACTCACCTTTGCAAAATGAGGAGGAGAGGAGTTGGGACAATAGAACAGTTTGTAGTGGTTTCCACTAGCTGCCTACAGGAGGGAGGATCTCTTCAGGCTCTCACTCCCTGCTGCCTGGGAGTGGAGGAGTGGGAAGCAGAGGGTGGTGTGCTGACTGCATCCCCATGAAAGACTGCTCTGAGCTCCTGCTGCTCTCTCCTCCCAGGCCTTTTGCCTCCATGGTGTGTTATCTCTGTGGTAACAGGCAGCAGATATTAGAGTTGGAGGTGCTGGCAGAGATGGCAGCCTAGATCAAACTGGCCTTGCTCAGACCAGGGCTAGTGCTGTAGATGTTTCTTCTGCCAGGACTAAGGCAGAGGAGTGGGGAGAGACCTACTGTGCCATAGGAGTGGTGCAGGAGGTAGCTCCTGTGGTCTCCTAAGACAGCAAAGGGAGCAAGGGCTCACGAGCCTTGGGTGCCATTGCAGCCAGGGAGCTGCTCCTCTTCAGAAAAGGGAGTGGACTCCCACCAGCTGGTGGGGGCATCAGTCCAGTTTTGACCACTAGAATTTAAGTCAGGGCTGTATTTATTTGCTTCCTGCTTTGGCTCATCTTTGCTTGCATATGCTTTGCACTCTGCTGGAGGCATGATTTGGTCCTAGATTGGCAAGACTGGGCTATGGGATGTTAGAAAATAAAATAGGAAGTGGGGAAAGAAGCAGGGCAATAGTAGATCAAAAGACAAGGAGACTTTCCAACAGGGTAAAGGGAAATGACATCTGTATTAAAAAAAAAATGGACAAATATATGTTTTTTAAATCATGATAGATAGAAAGTAAGATGGCCAAAATAAAGCTAAAAATAAGTTTTAAATAACTAGGAGAAAGAGATCAATGGGTGGAGGAAGACAGACATAAGCTTAAAATGAAGAGAAAGAAAAATGAACATGTGAACATTTTTTTGGGGAAGGACATCTGTGGTAAATCAAAAAGCTAAATAGAAAAGACAATAGGGTAGCAGAACTAGGATAAAGAGAAACAAACAGAAAATCACCAAGTAGAGAAGAATATACAACAGAGATCCATGTCTGAAAATAAAAAGACATTTTAATGACAAACCAACATACTGTTGCTTTAACGTACTGAACCCCAGTTTCTAGCCCTGCTTCTCAAACTCAGAGTTTCCTTCTGATTAATGAAGTAATTTAATACTGTGTGTGGAAAAGAGAGATGGCATTTTTACACCTATAGAAAGAGTGATGTCACATATTTTGGTTAGGATGGTGAGCGTTAGAAAAACAGTCTGTATGAGTGTTTTTAAGTTGGAGGAGATGGTGAGATCACAGCTTGAGCTGAAATCCAGACATTCTGCTGAAACAACTTCATGCATAAGAAGTGGCCTGTAGAATTTTTTTCCTTAAGAAAGCCAAACAAACCTGAAACAAAAATAACTTCTCCCCCAGTTTGGTGGCAGTCTTCAGTCAGGCCTCATCTGATGACTCTCACAACAGGAAACCTCAGTTTGCAAGTATTTTGAGAGTCACTAGGGTTCTCATTATTTTAAGTCTACAAGTGATGAGTGGTGTAGTATGTAGTGGTAAACATGGCAGTAGAGTGGTATTTACAAAACCGGCATAAATCAACTGGCATTGGCTTCTTGGTGGCAGAGTTCCTGGTAGAGTTGCCCAGGGAAGGATGACTGGAGTTGTAACTGGTGCAGGATCGTGCCCTGCTTCAGAAAAAAGCAATAAGGCTGCATAAGTGGGAGAAAACGAAAAACAACACAAGAAGTTGCTGGATTTGCCAGAATTTGGAACTGGATTTCTGTTTGTGTATGCTGTGGCAAGAGTGGCCATTTCCATTTCTTCTCCTGCCATTACCTCCTCTTCAGTTTTCTTCCCTTCCTCAGTTTTCTCAAGTTCCCCTTCTGTCCTGATCTACTGATCTCCTTGCTAGGTATTTCTCTTTGCCCGGTTCCTGTTGTTTATGCCTTGTTGGCTCTCTCAATTTTTTTTTGGTCTTATCATATGCTCATTTCAATTTTTTTCCATTTTCTCTCATTTTTCTCCCCATTTCTTAAGCTGACCCCATTTAAAACTGCCCTGCACTTCTGAGGTCAGCGTCTGCTTTGTCACACTCCCTGTCTTCACTACAGCCCTCCCCTCAGTTCCCATTGTTGCATCGTTGTTGTGCACAATTTTCCTTCCATGTTTCAGCCTGGTTGCCTATCTTGGGTTGTTGCTTTGGCAGCATAACCTTACTTGATGTCAGCACCACCTGTCTGATGCTTTACTTACTGCTTTATGTAATTGGAGCAGAATTTACTACCTTCTGTATTCCTAGAGCTTTCAAGAGCTGCTCTTCAGTTGTACTTATTTGTGGAAATAGCAATTCTGGTTTCTTCAGGTTGGTTGGAAATTATCAAAGTTTCTCTTTTTTTTGCTACCTGTATATTTTAGTTTTAGTGAGAATCTCAAGCACTGAATTAATGAAATGACTCTGGTCACTGCAGGATGGAGAGAATGAAAGAGACAGCGTTGCTAGTACATTTAAATAAAAGTCAGAAAGTATGTAACTAGATTTTATTTCTGTTCATTCACCATCCCTAAATCCTTTATGCAATTGGCAAAATGAGAATGCTTTTATTACATGTCTCTTCCAAAACTGTTTGGGACAAGATAAGGTGATGAATGGATGCCTCAGGGCTCTGATGAAAAACTGTATTTATTGTTTTAAAAGGTCTTCCCATTTAATGAAAAACAGGCAACACTAGATTGAGCATGCCCTCAAGATATGCCAACATATACAAAACACAGAAAAATATGTGAATCACATTGTGTAAGTGGTTGTGCATACTGGCACTGGAGTTCTCCTTAGACACATGATGGTGATGTTTGCAAGCTGTAGGCATTCCAGCCTGGTTTAGAAATGAGTGTGAAACAGATTTTACTATTGCAAAGTTTGCAGTAAGCAAACAGTGTCTGTTGGTGTTTTGTGTTCGCTCATTGATAGTGTGCATGCCCAAAGTGTACTGTTTATCTTTTTATAAATGTTTACTTCAATGCCAAATGTAGATCTAAAGAAAAGTGAATTTCTTAAATAAAGTTCTGCCAAGGTTTGTTTGTCTTCGATTGTGTATACTGGTCAGCAATGCTGAAGTATTGCTCTCATGACAGTGAAGGGGCTACACTCTGACAGGTGATATGGATGCCACAAAGTTTGGCGCAAAGTTTGACAGAATATGTTTAAAGGTGCCAAGAGAGATTATTTCGTAATTGTCATTTCCCTCACCTATATTCTGCCTGCTATGTTTTCATTGTAATTTATTTTGATGTACTAATTGGTTGCTATTTTCCAGATAAAGCTGAGAGGTTAGTTGTTAATTCCTGCCCCAAAAGTGTCCTGCCTGTAAGAATTGGGAAAAGCTAGCAGAAATATGCCCAACATAAAAGAAATGTTTCCTTGAAGCCCTGGTCCAGGTGTTGAGCAGCTTTTCTCTCTCACTCTGCAGCCATCCTGGAGGCTGGTTTGAGCTAAGTCAGCAGAAAAGTTGTTAGTTCTGAAGATCTCAGGTGGGAATGTGACCTATTGAGCAGGTCATCTTATTGATGCATCAGTATGGCAGGGCATCGTCTGCAGTTGCAGCAATGGTGACCGGCACTACAAAGAGCTCTGTGAAAGCTGAAATGACTGAACTCAACACTACTGAGCAGGACTGGTGCTGCTGAGTGCCTTCTGTGTGGAACTTGTAGCAGGGATGTGTTTTGTGTGGTTTATAAACAGAAATGATAAAGAACAAATGTGTTATAGACACTTCATCAGCTGTTAGCACCAGATTTCTTGAATGTGATGATGAACACAATATAATTAACTAAAATGTGCATTTGTCAAAATGTGTTGTATTCTGTGGTATAAAGCTGCAAGAGATTATACTCTGATTCCTAGAAATGTGTTGTCACATTTCTAGGAATGATACAATCTCACAGCAAAAGGTCAGCACTTAGTCTGATACTCAGAACAAAACATAAAAACAGTTTTTTCAGGCTGGGTTTGAGTATTTTGGGAGAGGTTATGTTGTAGTGTTTGGGATAGTTTCAGAGACAGGACAGCACTTCCTCTTTCAGCTTGCCCAGAATGATCAAAATCCAGGAAATAAAGGAAAACCTCATTCTCTTCATTTTTATATTTCAAGTTTTTCCCACAGCTATCATCTGTGGCCTGAATGATATGAGAGTGGGGAAGAGCAGTCTTATGTTTTTATTGCAAGAAGAGGAATAATGACATGTGTGGGGCACTGTGAGTTACTAGTGAGGATTTGATACTTGGCTTCTCATGTTTGTTAGCATACCTTTGGGAGGCCAGTAAGGTGAAGACTTCTGTGGAATCCATTGCAATCCTTTAACGTATTTAATCATATTTCACTAACTTGCGTAGACAGAATCAGATTTATCATTTGCATTGCATGTGCTGCATATCTGTACTCACAACATTGTAATACAGATTCTAAAGATTTCCCCATGCTGAAGTCTGTAAAAGATTTGGGATACTCCCTCTCCCCTGTGAACCTCTAATGGTCTGGAGAAAGTTATACCTGTGCATATGTGGCAACATGAGTGTGACTTGTTGTCTGTGTTTAAATGCATGGGTCTGTAAGTTTTTGTTACTCCATACTGGATTATTTCCAGGAACTTCAGATGCACCACTGCTGACCAGCTCTGTGCTGCTGCTCTGCTGGCTGGTCACGTAACAGTGGCTCCATGCTTGCTTGAAGCTGCTGAAATGCATTAGGCACGGGTAGAAGGTGCATGTAGTTGCTCTTGTTGGACAGGCAGTTTCTGTAGTTTCTGTCAGTATATGTGATGTAAATATTAAAAATGTTACATTCTAAGCCAATCTTATGACTAAGTTCTGAGCAACCTCATAAGAAGTTTGAGACACCCTGCTGTATTTTCTTTTTACTTGAATGATATCTTGGGATATGAGTACTTTGGTGATATTTTAATACTCTCTGGAAACTCTCTGGCCTGGATAAATCAAATGTATATTCTTTGGCTGTCACCTAGATGGTTCTTACTGTGTTAAACACAAGACTTGCTGAAAACTTTCTCTTCTAAAGGAGCCGGCTGCACATTTTGTCTTCACCCAAGAAGGTGGGAAAGTTCTGTTAGTGGAAGAATGACAGCACAGATGTTAAATGAAGAGCTATAACATTGAACAGATAGTTATGTGTTTTCTTTGTGTTTTTCAATGTTTAAGTTGTTTTTTTCAAATTGAGGTATTGCTGGATGGTGCTGTTTTACCTTGGCATATGTTAATAGCTGCCCTGAACCCACTTATGCTCCTGTGCAAGAAGAGATTTAATGGCGCATAATCAACTTTTGCCAGATGCTTAATAGTGCAAAGCCTTTAACAATTTGTACAAGAAAGGTATAAAACAAAGCATTTGGATTTTGGATACAACAGCTCCATCTGACTTCATAGAAAGTGATGCAAGAGCGGTTGGCACTTAATGTAGGCTGCTCTGAGCTAATATTGACCCAGTATATCAGGCTAGTATGTGTCAGAGAAAGACATGAGGTCACACAGAGTAAACACTGATCTTAAATGGAGTAAATGCTGAGTAAACAGCATCACACTGAGTAAACACTGATCATTTGGACTGAGAGGTTTTTCTTTTTGGTTATTAGATTGCTAAAAGGTGTGGGACTTAGTTCAACGACAATTTTGACTGCCACAACTGAGAGGAAGATTTTTCGACCGCATGGACTCTTCCAGTTTGAAGATGATGAGTGTTTTGGGTGTGGTTTTAATGAACTGCAGCTGCTGGAGTGTACTTCCTGCTCTGTCACTGATAGCATAATCTCTCTGTCTTGTTGTGCACTGTTCCAAATCCTGGAACCCTGGGCTCTGGGGATGGGCTGGTGTTGCTAATGTCCTTCAAGGGTGTCACTGGAGCTGACTGTCACTGCCTTACTGAGAAATTCTAGAAGCCTTGCAGAATGAGGTGCTGTTGTTTTGACGGATCCTCAGTACTGAGATTTTGCTGTAGAGAGGATGGATCTTTTATCTCACCATTAAAGTGAACTTTAATAATATGTGAACTTTCTGTATCCATAGCCAGGTGATTTATTGTCCTGGAAAGCTGGTCCTGGCAGCTGATATGATGGACTGAAAATGTATTCTCTAGTTTGCTAGTCTGTTTTTCTGTTCATGCTGGGAATTGAAAGGACATAGAGGAGAAAGAAGGGGGAGTTTATGGGGTAGTATCAGTTAAAATTCTTTCTCAGTATGTCTTGTGTTGGTTGAAGTATTGCAGTATCAACTGGGAGTGTATGTAGCCTAGCCTAGCTGCGGCTTCTTGCTTATTGGCATGCTTCAGGAATGCTAGGAGTATTTCCACTTTTTTCCTTGTTGCTTAATTTCATTCACAAGAATCTTGTATTTCTGACATTACTCCTTATACTTCAAAGAAGAAACACTTCAAAGTCACGTCCTTCTGGATGTCATGACACCAAACTTTAGCCTCAAATTTTGTCTTTTTGATTCCAAGAAATGTTCATCTCTACTAATGAGGGATAACTGTCAGGGGCTTAAAAGAAGTCCTGTCTTGAGCCCTGCCTACCTCCTCTCTTGCTGTCTAAGTTACAACTTCTTACTGAGAAGAGTTTATAAGCAATGATGTGATTGGATCCTGAGAGCTAATGAAGAAGGCCAGCAGCATAAGACCTGCTGTTTTCTGCTACTGGCCAGTCATCCCTTTATTTCAGTGGGCTGCAGTAACCATCCTTATAGGTCTGATTTGGGCAGTTTCTCACAGTGAGACATTCCAGTGATGTCACTGGTCTGCTTGCACTCTGCCTCCTGCTAGAGACCTTGGGGCTAGAGGGCCAGGTACTTCTGGAAATGAATTCAAGAAAAGCACAAGTGTTTTAGCCAGGGCCCTTCCAAATAGTGTGTAGACACAGCTCAGCTGTTCTTCTTGCCACTGCATACTTGTGAGTGGTCATCTGTATTGAAAGAAATGCTTATTATATGGAAAAGACCCCTCACTTAAAGGCTGTAAGTAAACTGTGAGCAGTGATAACATCTATGATACACAGTTGCATACAAACCTGCTAAGATGGTAACCTTGTTTAAGTGTATTGATTCTGAGAGGGAACAGACCTTGTTTTTTTGTGTTTCTGTCAAGCGACGCATGGTACCAGTGAAAAAAAAGGATACTGTTGTGGTGTTTTTGTGTACAGTGATGTCTGGGCAGTTTGACCATGGGAAGAGAAGGTATGACAAAGGTTGGAATATTGCACTTCATACTCTTAATTTGGNGCTGTTAATGAGAGAACTTCTGGCTTGTCATTATTCAGGATGTGCCTTTTGCTGGGAAAGTTGAATGCTTCAGAGAAAGTCATTGTGATTGGCATGGTAGCAACTGTGGAAATACCAGAGTGAGAGGCTTTTAGGGTATGGTACTTTCCAGAGTACAATATTGATGCCAAGTTGCCATAACAAAGATCTGTTAAAATGTTAAGCTTAGATAAATGACTGCTGTCTGTAGCCCCACAGTACAGCCTCTTTTTGCCATGCTGTTAGCAGAGCCCAATTAGTATCAAATAACCAGTCTGTCAGAGTTGGGTGGATACATCAGATCTTTTTGTTCAAAATTACTGGCTTGTAGTTGTTTTGGCCATTTCTAAGGTCCTTGCACTGTACAGTTGTCACAAAGATAATGCTGGATGCCATCACTATGGCATATTTTTCTATTGTGTCTTTAGTTATTGAAGTTCATTTGTAGAGCATTTAAAAATCTCTTTTAAAGACTTCTCTTCCCCAATACCCTTCTTGTCTTCTGCTGGAGACTTGTACTGCTGCTGGAAGTCAGTGCCACATCCAGAACTGAGTAACCCATGGGATTAAGCTAGGATTTCCTCTTTGCTGTGCATCACCCCACTCCCAGTGCTCTGTTTTCATACAGCAGAGAGCTTGTTTTTTTGCTTATATTTGCATAAGTTGTCCCCAGATCCTCTTACTTCTCTGCATCTCAGTTATGCTCTCATTTGCCATTGGGTTTCTGCCGGCTGGGTTTATCATTAATATTTGTAAGACGTAGCTGCTGAATGAGTTTTTACACATTTTTCTTTACAGATTCTGTGCTTTTTTTTCACCACCCTCTGGCTGCAAAATGGACAAATAGCATTTCTAGCGATGTGGACTAGCAATCCACTTACATGTACATTCAGATTCTCTCCTGTATTTGATACCAAACTGAGAAGGTTGGGAGGGAAATTACATTGGAGCCAGTTGCTGGAGTGGGTGGACAGTGCTGTGTTATGTTGGAAGTGTGAGGCATGAAAACCTGCAATATTTCAGTTGTTAGCTTTGCTTAAAATTGCTGTCAACTTTTCTTTCTGAGTGACTATATTGCCTTCAGGATGGCAGAGGAAGGGGTGATAGGGCAGTGGGAAGGAATTATCTGTTCCTGTGCTAGCGTTTTATATTTTACTCAGCAGTGACTTTTTGTTAAAGAAAAAAGGCAAGTATAAAAGAAGTGGTGTATAAAAGAAAAAAGTGGAATAAGGAGAAAGGTGGGAAAGTAAGCTTGGAGGGGAAGAGGTAATGCAGGTATTCTTGTCAAGTTAAATTCAGTTTTGTTTAAGTACTTTTGTGCTAGACAGAGAGCTAGCTCAAATGCTAGTTGTGTAAAAACGAAGGAATTTTTATGCAAGGCAGTATTTTTTCCTCTCAGTTCTTAAAAAGCCATTCAGCTTATGTGTATGGTCAGAGAAATTCTTTTGTGTTTAGAATACCCATGTTCAATCTACATTAAAATCAAGAAAAGTTTTGCTGTTAGTTCTCCTAAAAGCCTTGTTAGTTCTCCTAAAAGCCTTGATGTGTTTACTAACAGGAAGAAATGTAGCTCTGTTTTAAAGAAAAAATAGATGCAAGCCATATGTACTGTGCACGGAAGGAAGCATCTAAAATCTGGTTTGAGTAAAGAACTGTTCTCTGATCTCTTTGTAGAGCTGAAGGGAGAAGTATTTTTTCGTTAACAACTCCCTTGCTCCAGTTTTGTTCTGTGGTTGATTTTCTCTTCAGTTTGGTTAGCTGTTAAGCGATGGTAACAGTGTTTTATAACTCACAATCCCTCAATGGTAAATACAGCGTCTCCCAAACTGGAAATCTAACATTTTGACAATGCAATTTAAAATCCAAAACGTAAAATTGAAATGTGTACCAGCTAAGCACAAATACTTGAGAAGTTTTTTTGAACTTATGAAGCTACCCTTAGCCTTATTTACAAACACCCACACTTAAAACAATTTTTGAATGATTTTGTATCCTAGCAGGAGCTGCTTCAAAGTTGTCTTAAGCTCTGCAAGTAAAGCAATCTACAGTTTTCCTCTTTTATTTCTTCCTCGTTTTTCCAACATGGAGATTGTCCTGGCTGTGTAAGAAAGACTAGATGTGATTTAATTACTCCACAGCTTTAATAACTCATCTGGGAACAGTGACAATTAACTGTCCTGTACAGTTCATCAATCTTCACTGGATCCTGGATGTTGTTTTTTTTTTAAAAAAGGTCTTCTCAGCAAGATAGGGTACATGTACTTTTCCATTTGATCAGACCAGTGATACCAGACAGCTCCCTCTCAACACAAATGATGTTTTGCAGTTATTATTTGAAGTAACAGTGGTGGAGGTAGAAGTAAATACTTGAGAGTTCTCAATCTTTTTTTGTCCAGGCAAACTACCTCTGTAGTGGTGAATGAAAGGCATTTCATTCAAATGAAAATTGGAAGGGAGAGGTGAATATTCTGAGTGTTGCACTCAAGAGATTATTCTGTAAAACATTTGTGATACTAGTTAGACACAGGAAAAGTTCTTGTACTTCCTTTGTACTTCCAACATGACTGAGACTCACCATGTTTTACACAGAATGAGCAGTACACCATTTCTTTGTGCAATGGTAAAAAAACATATATTATTTGGGTAACAGATTTTTAAGTACGGAGCCTCCAGTGGTTCTCTGAGAAACTCAAATTGTGTAGCCTGATAAAAAAAACCATAAACATTTTTTTGGTGAATTTTGCTCGTTTGTGGATATATGTTTGATAATGTACAGTTTCTGCTCTGAAGAGTTTATAGTCGAAAGAGCCAAAACAGATACAGTCAGAGACAAAAGTCACAGAAGTACCAGCTGCACAACATTTGTGGAGATTCTGATCCCTTGCATCTCCAGACTTCTATGTAGGCACAGACTAGTACTGGTTGTTCACTAGGAGAAACATGTTTTGGAAATTCAGTTTGCTAAACACTTACAGGTCAGTAAATCTTGACTGCAATTGCTTAGTGATGATACAGTCAGTATAGTTTTGAAATTGAAAATTTCTGAATGGTTTGCTGGTGTAAATGGTCTTACCAACATTCAGTACCTTAGTGGCTCAGGCAGTCACATGTCTATAGCGAGATGTCTCTGAAGTGTGACATCTGACCCAGGGAACTGATTCTGGAATGGATCCATCTACCTATCTCATAAAACACCTATTGTAGTCTCACAGGTTATAAGGCTCAAAGTGCTTGGTGTTCTCTTCTAGGCTTTAGAAGAATATGGCTGTACTGATTTGGCTGTGTTATCTTACCTTTATTACAAAATGGTAGACTGTATTTTTGATTAAAACAACTAATCAAGATGAGTCATATTGTTTGGTTGCTGTTTCAGTGCTGATTTCTAGTTTTGGTGCTGTTTGGCCTGGCTTCCTTATCTAAGCAGTGAGAGAAGATGATTGGGACTATCCTAAGAAAACAGCATGTATCACTGAGACTTAAGTTTTTCCAGTAAAGATTAGATGAATCATCTGAAAGTGAGAATTATTCGTTGTTCTTCAAGTTCCTCTGCAGTATTTGGTTGTTGTAATGAAATAGAGAATGAAATTTGTTTGCTTCAGTTTGGCTACTTATCTTTATTTAAAGATAAAATCAGACCAAACAGTTGCAGAAGTAAATTGAAGATTGAAGGTAGATATTATTATTACTGGATGGCAAAATAGTACCTTCTGTAGAAAACAGTGAAAAAACAGTTTGCATTCCCCATATTTCTAAAAGTTTGGATAGTAGATCCATGTTATCTACCCTTATCTTTCTGAAGGGTAAATGTCTGGGTGATCTGTATGTGATGGGTGATCAGTGATGTACATTCAAAGGATGAGTCCTTCCATTTTGAGATAGGCTGAATCACAGTCTGGAGGCACCATTTCTCAGCCAATAACAGAAGGAGCCTAGACAACAGGAGTACATTAGAGTTAGGTGAAATGGATCCTACTTTATGACTCTGTTATGAAATGGCATTTCTCATCCTCTATGCTTTTAACTGCAGCTGTGAGAGTTGCAGAGAGATAATTGTTCCTCAGGTATTACCTTTCTTCCTGCAAAGCATGCAAGTGGACCTTAGGACTGTGTTTTTTGTCTTTCACTATTACGAGCCTGCTGCATCAAAGAGAAAGTAATGCTAGCAATGTAAAGGGAACAGGGGAAACTGAAGAAGAACTGAATGGGATCCACTGTTCTGAATATCATGTGAAGGACACCTCCACCAGTTTTCCTGTGCTAGTCCAGGGTTTGGTGCTGAGTACGATGTGGGAGGGTTTCTCTTTAGATGAGTGTGGGTTGGAGAGTGGGAGCCCTGTCAGAAGGGAAATAATGGGTAAGAGAGAAAAGATCCTGTGAAAAGAAGCTCAAAAGAAAGGCACCCAGGCTCAGTGTGCTGAGATTGGACAGAGAACCTAGAGGGAGAGACAGGGAATCATCAGAAATGGGGCACAATGACTAGCATGCATGACTGAAGATTAAGAAAAAGATATAATGAGAGAGAGGATGGAAGCAACTGAGCAAGGAGATTCTTCCCACAAGGAATAGGACGAAGAGCTTAGACTTCATGGCTAACAGATACTGGTTAAAGAAAATGGATCTGAGATAAGAGGTTTGTGGAATGCAGTGTTGGAATAGCAAATAGATCTGGGAGGAGGAGATGGTAGTGGGAAAGATGAAGCATTTTTAAAATTACAAGGAGAAAGATGGAATAGAAAACATGCATTTTAGTGGAAGAAGCAGCAAGCTTGTTCTCACTAAAGCAAATTTCCTCTTTAAAGCCTAGAGTGGGATTCAACATGCAACATTTCCTCTTACCTGCAACTGTCTGTGAACCCTCGATAGGCTGTCTGTAAACTTCTGCCCTGAAAGTCTTGGGAAATGATAATTTACTGAGGTTACAAGGTGTTTTGTTTGCTTTCAGAGGATCAGTGGGTTGACCATTTCTTATGCCGGCCATATTCGTCTTCCCATGTTGCTTTTTCTTTTGTTGCTTTTTTTCATATACTGTGAAACTACATGCATGTAATTAAATGAAGGAATATCATTTATATCACAAAATCAGGAATGCCAACATAGAATTCTTTGTGCCTGTCCATTATAGTGCAGTCTTAAATGATACGATCACATGTATTCATCCCTTCCTTATGTGGTGACCTGAAGAAACAGACATGCAGCTGTAATATTTCTCTATCTCTCCCCCACTTTTTTCTTTTATAACAGTCTGTCACCCCCCTTGGCCAACTTCCACTTCCTTGACAGTGAGGTGGAGGTCTTGCTGATAAAAATTTCTGTATTTCGTCAAAATATATAATGAAGGCAAAATATCTCTCTGCTACCAGAGAAGGAGATTTTACAGACTGAACTCTTATTTAGATAATAAAAATACCTGCTAGGAGAGTGGCTTTTTATAAATGGCCCCAGAAATGAGGAATTCTTCAGTCACAACTCCCACCTTTTTATATGCTTTAACCACAAAAGTGCAAATATGTGGGAATTTTTGCAGTGTCATTAATTACAGCAAACCTAGAGCTCTTACTAGTTGGAGCAACTCAACATCACCAATAGAGAAGGTTTTTGCTTCTTGGTGTGTCACTTGCATCTGGTTTTCAGAAAGGAAAGCATGTGTGCATGCTAACAAATACAGTTATAGATATTGCTTGAAAACACCGTGTAAAGTGGATTTGATGCTAAATACTCTAAAAATGTGTTCCCTGAAAATGGGTTCTCAGGTTCTCTAGACTATGCATGTGCAGCTAGGGACACTAGGTGGGTGGTCTCTTTTGGTAGTGGACAAGACCATCTCTTCACCTTGTTGTAGAAAAAATTTTCATACTACTAATGAAGCACTTGAATGTTGTAATGAGTGCCAGAGAAAGTCCAGGAGGAAATGAATAATCTATTTGGGCTTAAGTGAAGCCGGTACATAGAGCAGAGGGGCTGTACATTGAACTCCAAGATGAGAACCAGGTAATGATAAACTGTTTATGAAACACACAGAGTCCACACTGTGGCTGGTGCTGGATTAAGCTGGGGTCTTGCAGAGAAAATTGGCATGTTATTTCATGAGCGTCTTGAAGCAGACTGGGGTTACACATGTGATGCCGCACAGGCAACCATAATTTTGTCATGCCCTTCTCTTGTGGGCTTGATGTTTCTTTCAAATTACCCTTTTTTTTGTTGTGTTATTCATGTTCAAACTGTTCTGTGTATGCATAGATGTGTAATGCTTCATAACCAATGCATGATAATTTTGTTTTATGCAAAAATGCATACCCATTCTCAAGTCCTTACAGGTTAAACATTACAATTTGAGATGAGGGAGGATAAATTAAGGACCTACTGCTACAGAGCAGGTAGCTGCAGTGGTGTAAGGGAATAAGGGACTTCTGTGCTCCTCAGATGAATAGCTGCAGGACAGAGTCCTAAGTGATTAAGCAGTGGTGGTTGATTTTTCTTTATCCCTCTGTTCAGCGATATTGTTGACACTGTGTTCTGTTGCTTAATGATTTAGAAATCTGCTTGCATGCCATTAAAATTTTAATTACTGACTTCTCAGTAATGAGACAACTTGATGGACCATGGGTATTTTATTGATTTAGGGTGCAATTTGTTCCCAGCTTCCTTTGGGTCCACTCCTCCGTTTTTTCCTGCTTCCGCTGAAGTGAGGAGAGAGAGGTCTTGTTGAGAAGCTGAGAAGAAAGCCCTTTTGCCAGTGAACCCAGCTTCTGATATACAAGTCTGGTATTTCTGCAGCCATGCTCCTGGTCTATGAAGATGACAATGATCACTCTTGGGCCACATTTTTGTTTGCTGTTCTTCATCAAGGATGTGCATGTATAGTTTTTCAGTTTGTGATGAAATTTATGGTCAGCCTGGCAAAACAGACTCTATAGTCAGTCTCCATCTTTATATCTGCATATAGTTTCATGAGTGGCTGATCAACCTGCTGGGTAAATGAAAGTATTCCTGTGCATTCTCTTCCTCAGTGGTTGAGGAGAATTGTGGAAGACAAATGCTTAGTCCTCAAGAGTATACTTAATTTACTTGCAAGCACTGTGGATGTTTGAATCATTCTACACTGCTGAAACCCACAGAACCTCATGTGATTCTGTTGCACTCTGGTGCCGATTTTTTGTGAGGTTTGTCCTGGAAACTTGCTCCTAATCATATCCCTAATCAGCAGCTCTGCTCAAAGTGCAAAGGTGCTTGGAGGAGAAATGGACATTCCTGGGAATTGCCTCCAGAGCATGGCTTTCTCTCTTGATTCTCTGGTGTCTGATAAGATGCTGGCTCTGATCAGTTGTTTTTTTTCTGGTGGGATGCTTATTACACCCTGCTCCTTAATATTTTCTTTATGATGTAGAGAAATTATTCTGGAACCTTGACGTTAGAAGGTTGGTAATACAGCGTCTCTTCCACCTGACTGCTGCCTTTTTCTTGGTAGAAATGTAGTATAGAAACTCTTGCCTCGGACAAAAATGGCTGAATCCAATCAATGAGTTTGAACGATATGTAGAATAGATACTTTTTGCCTTCCCTTGATATTATTCAGTCTTGTTTCCCTCAGAAATGAGGCAGAAGAAGGTTGTGTTATGGGAGGAGAGCCATCCCTCTGAGTACAGTTATGTACTACATTGTGATGCATCCCAGCATGCATCCTGGCATCCTGGGTTTTGTCCTGTTAACATAAAACATTAATAGGGTAAACCAAAAAAGGTAGGAATCCAAAGTTTTTTCTTTCCTGTCTTCTTTCCATTTATCCTGAAGTTTATACTTGTAACTGGAAATCCATATGCTGTAGTTCAAGCCATGATGTTTTGCCCTGGCCAGAGCTTTATGACATACTATGAATTAACATGTTCTAAGAATCTTGTGTAGACTTAAGTATGAACTAAACTGGTGAGTAAAAGCACAAGGGAAAGTTAAAATTCAAAGTGCTGTCTAGCCATCTGCCTGCATTTTTTGCATTGCCTTTTCTGTAGGACACCTGCTTTGCTGAATGTGTTCACTGGCCTTTTGTAAGGTCCTGCCTGTAAGTTCTGATGCAGGCTCATTTGCATGTGAGTTATGAAGGTGGCATTGGCATTTAACAAGGGGGAGTATGTGTGACTGCTGATGAAAACCCAGATTTTTGTGGGAAATAGCAAAGGTTAGGAGATCATAAACATATTTTTCTACTTAACTTCTTGGATGAGAGAATTTGAAGCTCTGTTGGGATATGCAGACCATAAGAGTGACTTATATGATAATAGATGGAAAATGGAGGGAGGATGGGGGAATACACAAATATGGTGTATTAAGGTGAGATAATACACAAATATTAGTCTGTTATTGACATCTATTAATGTAATTTCTTTATGCACTTGTATTTTCTTTTTTTTCAGCTGAATTGTGATATACAGTAGTTTTTATATAAACCAAAGGGCAGGCAACTTATAAAGGCCATGATTTGATCCAATGCACAGGAATTGCTCTTGATGGAGATGTGAAATTTTTTTAAATGTATTGAAGGAAAAGAAAGAAATAGAAAACTTCATGTGTTAAGAAGTGTGGACAGATAAATGGTGAAAATGCCAAGAAGTGGATTTGGATTCCTGCTGCTTTCTTGATTGGCAGGTGGCTGTAAAAACATACAGAGATACTGTGCTTTGAAAAGTCAGTGAGCAAATGCAGGCCATGGCACAGAGCTCAGTTCAGCTGTTTCTGAAATTAAATAGACACCCCTGATTTGTGCCAGTTAGATTGCTGGTTCAAGGCTTTGGTTAATATCAAAAGTAGTGTATATACTTTGATGTTAACACTCTTTAATGTCCAAGTTTACATCTTTGTTTCCGTGATTTTTGAAGATAAGACCCGAAAGAGAGGGAAGTATGTAGTTCAGTGTAGCTGACAGTGGTAACCTTACTGCTCTGGAAAAATTTCTTTCTACTCTTCAGAAAGGAGTTGCAACAAGCAAGCCCAATATGTATTCTGCTGTGAGAAGTCTGTGGACTGTCAATCTTTCTGCCATGATAAAACGGTGATTTCTAATGGGAATTTCTTCTTTAAAGCTAGCTGGTTTTGATGTTACAACTCTGGTGCATCTGAAATGGCTAATTGAATTTTATAGGACAAATGTGTTAAATCTCATATCCTCTGCAAGGAGGATGTGTTAATACAACAAATGATTGTGGCACAGTTGACAGCATAGTAATGAATAACTGTATAAGTACCTGGAGGTATCTAGACTACAGGTTGTCCTCTGGTTTTCATGTTTACAAGACTTGTGGTAAAACTGGTATGAACAATGAGATTAACATAAAAGTATTACTCTCAATTCGATTAATTTGATAGTATGATGTGGGAGGTATCTGTGTTGTGGTTCTAAATGGCTATGGTTTATAAAAGAAAAAGATGAATTATTGTTGGTGCCAGCAAGATGGAACTTCTGTCTTGCACTGGAGAAAAAAGGAAATGGCTACTATTTGGAGAAAAAGTTTCTTTGACTATTTAGCAACCTGGTGAGATGCTGGTAAATCAGGTGCACTTATTCAATAATGCAAGATGTTTATTAAAAGCCATGATTCAGTGCTTAAGGTAGTTGTTATGAAGAAGGGGAAGCAGAGTGTTTTAGATGAGATTTCTCTGCTGCTGTAAGAATAGGGGTCTGGATGGAGTAGGCCTCCTGATTTCAGGGCAATAACACCTTAAAGGTAGATCTGTTCGTTTTCTTCTGGTTTTATGTGTTTTCTTTTTTTTTTTCCTTGCCTTCAGAGGGACATGGTAAATAGCTATTAGTCAACAGTTATGTATTTGTGGAGAAGTTGTGCAAATTGTGGACAAGCATTTGACGTAATAGAAATGGGGGAGGCACTCTGTTTTTTCAGACTTGGAGCACTGAATATGCAGGATGATTTGTAGGGCAGCTTTGGGCTAACTCTTCAGCACATTTTACCTTCAGATCTAAGTGGATGTTTCTATGTATAAATCAAATGGACCTTGAATCCTTCAATTACACTCTGCTTATTTGCTGTATAAAAACCTTTTTCCTCTTATGAAATCAGTTATCAGTATGTTACGTATTTGGTGAGTGAAGAAGACAATGTTGTGCTGGTTACAGTTTTGCATTCCTCTGCAGCACACAGAAGTAACAGAGCTGATTATACTGCTGGGTATTGCACAGTGATTTTTTTTTTTTCTATTTTTGCTTTATATATAGCCAAATTGACTTGATGGGTGATTCCCTTTCCCTTCCCCAGTCTTCCTTCCGTACAAATCCTGCTTATTTTGTGTTTCGGGGGGATGAAACTTAGTTTATTTTTCATTGAAATGGATGTTGCCTGAGAATGTAGGTGGCCAAGAATACAAATGAAAAAAATAATAAGGAAGCATTGAAATCGCCTTCTGCAGATTGTGCATAGAAGAAGCCAGAAAACTCTGATTAACAATTTAAGAATGCCCTTTTTGAGCTCACATGGCTACTGTAGTAGGAGGAGAGTGCTGTTTTAAATGGTTGTGCCATTTTCTTTGCAAACATAGGAGTGTTTTTCTAAGTTGGCTGTCTTTTATGATCTCAAGTGCCCATTTCATTTTGCTAAATGGAAATACACAATATTGCTTAAAGCAGTTATAAACACTTAAGTACATGTATGCAGTTGATCAGTAAAAGCTTGAGGCCAATATTCCACTGTCTTTTAAAATCTGTTTTCCAGCATTAAGATTAGAAAAACAAATGCATAAGTAATCAAAAAAGTGAAGTATCAAAACCAGTTTTGCTCATCCCTGAAACTCAACAGAAAACATTAACCATCAACTTGTTTTCTTCCATAAAGTGGTCTGATTGGCATTCAGTTCCTCCCCCTGCGGGGTTGTGTTCACAAGCTGGAAAAAGCTGGTGCGTCTTTCTTGCCTCTTCTCAGATGTAGCTGGCCGGGCTGGCAGACCCTACCAGAGGCTGGAAAGCCTGGCCAGAAGTGTGCAGTGGAAGTGATGAAGGGAGGAGAGAGGCACTGACAAGTAAGCTAGTGAGTGGTAGTCAGTTGTCTTAATTCTCTAACTCCACATGTCCAAAGGTCCAAAGCTTTTGAGAGGATCCCATCCCCTAGGTGAAGGGAGGGGAAATCATGGTATGAAGAGTTTGCTTTGTCCTTTCCTTCCAGCCATCCCTCCTTGCCCACTCGCATGTGCCCATCCTGGGATCCAGGATGCAGCTTGCTGTGGCTGTTATGAGTGTTTTTAATTACTGGAATGTGAAGGCAGGAACTATGAAAGTATGGCAGCATGCACCTCTGCCAGGGCTTGTACATCCTTTTTAGTGGAGAAAACTGAAGAGAAAATGAGCAGAGGGGAGAAAAAACGGGTTGGTCTTTAGGAAGATCGAGATCTTGAGGCTCAAGGAGACTTTTTTCTTTTGTAGGCAGTGTCTCCAGGCAGGGAAGAAAGGTCCTGAGCTTTAACTTTAGAGTTAAACAGATGGTGCCAGCTTCGAGACCTTCAGAATATATTCCTGGTAGAGAAGCAGTGTTGATAAAAGGAATGTTTTGCACTATCTGTGGACTAGTAGCTCTGCTGTTCTAAACTAGTGTACTAATGTCCAGAAGATGATTCAAAGCATCAAATCACTTGGGGTGCACGGCTTGAGAGTTTTTCTTTGTTTGAAAACAGCCTTTTCTGTAGACCTTATGATTGTTTTGCAGCATTCTTTTGAATTATTTAGACTACTGAGGAGGACTGTGGAAAGTCTCATTTCTACATTCAGGTATCCAGAGTGCCTGTGTGGACACTTATTTGCAGAAATCATTTATCAAGCATCAGCAATTGGTTGGATTTTAGGGAATGTAAGGTGGAGCTGAATTTGTGGGCGCCTGTGACCACGCTTTTGTGTGTAGAGGTACATACACGCCTGCACAGAGAAATGTATATGGCATTCAAATTCTGTCCTTAGAAAACTTGGGTGAAATCGTTGTCGGGAGACTGCAGCCACTGTAAATCAGGGCAGAGTAACCCATAACATATTTTTAAACAACTGTTGTTTTTCAGAGACCAGAAGTACAGGGGTATAATGGAAACAGAAGTCTTACTGTAACTGTGCAAAAGGATGCAGCAATAAGTAAATTTCGCAACTAAATAGGTGATATCTGCCATCTAAACTGAAGGGTTCCTGGGTTGTTGCAAACCACTTAGTGATTTGCTAATGATTCTATTTAGCAGTTTGAATCTACCCAAGGAGAAAGGAAAGAAATATAATTCTGTTTGTATGCAACACTGTAAATAACTGTTTTTTTAATTCTCTGGAGGCTAGTGTGTCTGTGCTGTAGATGCTGCAAAAAGAGATGGTACACCAAAGGGTTTGTAACTCCTGTTTCACTCTTTTGTGGCTTTTAAGCATGGCTAATCAAATTTATATCAGGCTTCAAATGGCTTTAAGGCCTGGTCTTGCTGCTGGCTTGGTAGAAAGTGACAGCACAGAATATGTCCCCCAGTGTTTGAGTGAAATGAGGCAGTTACCCACAGATAGGCATAAATGTGCTATTAGATGGTTGAGAAATATATCCCCCCAAAACCCTCCTGGGAATTTATTGTAGCGCCTTTGATGTAACTAATTAGCCTGCTCAAAGTAAGCAATGACTAACAGTCTAATAACTGGCTAATGGAAGGAACTTCATAATATTTTCAAATCAGGATCCTTTTGAGAGTTTTACAATAGGCTGAGAAGTTTTTTCCTTCTGAGAAATGGTTGCCAAAGGTCAGATCCTGATGTCTGTTGTTGTCTTTTAGTTATATTTGACTCTCTTGGCTCTTTGAACAGTCTTGATGTTGGAGAAGGGCAGTGATCCTGGAGATATTCTGAAAGTGCAAAGCTTGAGTTTTAGCCCTGATCAGCAGGCCTTGAGCAAATGTTCTAGTTTGCTGAGGCTTTCACACAGTAATTTGCCGTCTTTGCTGAATTTTGGAAGGTAGAACAGTTTTTTGAAAGGGGAAATGAAAAAGTAAGTTTGTTCTTGAAAGAAATTATTTTTTCTCATTTGAGTTTGTCAATCCTCAAGTAGCAAAATCCAAACATAAAATTTATTATACCAAGAAAGAGACATGCTTTTGACTGCCTTCTAGTTCTGCAAATTTAAAAGGAGAAATGACAGGCAACACATTAATTTTGCCAATTAATTCTACCTTCAGATGTCTTCTGCATTATGGCTTGCTTTTTTTTCTACAAAGCACTGTTACTGCTAAGACCCCCTTTCTCATCAAGCCAATGGTACAGCATTTCCACGTGCTAACCAGCATCTTCACCACATTTTCCAGACAGACAATTTGTTGTGCCCAATGGGTGGAGCATTTCTGATGCTGGACATGAATCCCTCTTGCTTTACTTGCCCAAGTAGTTTCACTGAATCCCCAGAATTTCATTATGAGTAAAGCAAGCAAAATTTGGGCCTTGTAAGCCCCATGAAGATAAATTTAAAATCTTGCCACCTGCTTGGTACCTATGTGCAGGGTTTAGTGTTTCTCCTGCTGCAGTCAATGTCGTCACTAACACCTAAACTGGAGTGCTGGGGGCTGCACTCGCCAGCGGTGTTATGTATCACCGCAATAATCCACTGTCTGCCCTGAGAGAAACATGTAGCCCTGAAGTTGGGAAGGGAGAAAATGGTTTTCAGCTGTTTTGATTTAAATTGTTTGTTTTTGTTATTTTAAAGCCCGTGTGGAAACGGGCTGGGAGAGAGCTTGTTCTGAAGTGAGGCTCCCACTTCTTCGGAGGTTGACCTTGCAAGTTGCTGAGGATTAGTCCCTCCGTTGGCTTCCCGGAGACTCTCAGTCTTGCAGGTTGGGGCTGTGGCTGGGCATTACATGGATTCAAGTTCTACATCTTGGCTTGGTGGTTCAGCTGGGCAGCTCAAGGCAAACCTGCCAGGATATTGCGCGAGTCTGGTTCGCAGCAAGCAACTTGGGCAGCTTGTTCCGAAGTCACTGAAGAGAGTGGGATGGCTCAAGTGTCAGGTCAGTAACTTCAGGCATATACTCAAATGTTACTCCTTTTTTTTCACATGTCCTGCATGATCAGCGAGATGCAGGATCATGTGTAAGGCAGCCCAGCCCTGCCTCCTGCCCTCTTTGTCCATCGTCTGGGGCTGAGTCCTGGGACTGACAAGGAAGTTTCCACAGCACTCTGCCTTTGTGTGTAGGTAGCTGTGTTTGCAGCTACCTCTTGTGTTTCCTAAGTAGGATTTTTTCAGCTTATATGAGATTTTTTAGAATTTCCCTGTAGATCTGATGCAGGGATTTGTAGATGCAGACTCTCAGTTAAATACAGTAGGTGTTCGCTTGTATGAAATTTTAAAGGTGATTTTATTTTACATAATTTCTTATATGTCTGTTTAGCTACAGTTGGCCAGTTGGTTTTAGTTGGGAGGGGTTGGGTAGGTAACAAGCACTGTAAATTCATCTGGATTGAGATAAATTGAGATAGAGACATTGCTACTAACAAGGCTCTCTCTGAATTAGAGGTCTGGAAAAGTTTACCTGAGTTTTTTAAGCTTCTTCGTGCCATTCTTGGCTTCCCCGTCAGTCTTGAGGAAGAGTTACTCAGACATTTGGAAAAGGCTGTGAGTGATGTGCTTTTGATAACAATGGGTTGCTGGTTTAGTGTTGGAGCAGTGTGAACTCTGTACAGACTCAGTTCTGTCTTGTCCAGGTTAGTGGGAACCCTGCCACTGACCCAGAGGAGTGCATGATCAGGCTCTGTTTCCAAAATCATAAGCACTGTGTCAGTGCACTGTGTTCTGCCGTCCTCTTTACTGTCAAAAAAGGAACTGAATAAAGATGTGCAGTAGATGGAGCAAAAATTAATGTATGTGTCATTTGAGGAAAAATAAGGGAGTGTGTGTGGAGTATTAGGTAGGTATTGTAGGGATTGGGTCCCCTATCTCCTTCGTTGATAAATCCTTTTTCTTCCCGTGAAAGCTAGAGTTGAGAACAAAAGAATACAACGTGTTTTTCAAAACAAACAAAAACACTAAAGGGCTGTGTATTCATATTCCAAAGATCACAAATCAGTTATTGGAAAATACTATACATAGGATAAAGAAGAAATAACTAAGCTAAAAATACATTGGAGGTGGGAGTAGAAAACGATGCATTTTCAGTGGTAAGCTCAGATAATGTATGTTATTTACAAGCACAAAAGTCTTGTATAAAGTATGCTTAAGCATTGCAAATAAAGTGAGTACAGTATTGTTATGGAGCAGATTTTGTAGCCTCTTGTGTGATTGGAGTCTATTTTTAAGACCACTTATAAGCATAGTCCTTCACATCTGTGTGTTTCCAGAGTGCTTCTTGTGCAGTTGCTCCAAATGCAGGAAAATAACAATCTTGTGACCAAGGGTGTCCAATTTAAACTACTGTACTCACCCTAAACAAAATTTTGCTTACAACATACACTGTTTTTAAAGGCAGTCGCAATCCTACAGATCTGTTTCCTCCGATGTTGCTCTTAAGGTGGTCAAATAGTAGTGAAAAGTATGTGTATGCAAGAAGGTGCAGGTACAGGTGTCCTAATGAACCTGGCAATTGCTCCATTGCATCATTTCAAGGAAGAAAATACCAGGTGTCAAAAACTTAGACATTCTTAAATGGGAAGGTAATTGCTTTCTTACTTAAGTATCTGTTCTGTTAAGAATCTAAGTAGTCAATCTTTCTTACATTCCACCTTCCCCTTTCCTTCTGGCTCACAGCATCTAAAATGCCACTTTTCTGGGAAAGACTGATATTCTGACTTCAGTTTTGTAATTTAATGATGGAGAGTTTCCTTAGTAAACCAAATTTAGAGTACTAGAATGCTTATCTTATATCCAGACCTTGAACATAAAAGGCATTTTATACCAGCAATTGTTCATTTAATGAGCAATTGCAGAGTGCAGGATGGTTAAGGGATTGAGCTATATGCACCATTATTGCAAGAAGTATTCTGAAATACCAGAAATAGGACGTAAGCTCTGATCAGGGGGACTGTGAGCACAATTACCTTCTTTTCAAATCCTTCTGTGACACTGCGGGAGGAAAAAGGACTTTGAAACTTGAAAGGAAAGAGCTTGCTTTCAACCTCAAAAGCTAGGAGGAAAGGGCTCTGAAATTTGCTCAGTATTCCCAATTCACCATTAGCCTGTTTCTTCCTTTAGCCTCAAGGCATTCTCCGCTTTTTGAAAAGATGTTAAGAAATTCAGTCACAATAGAGAGCCTAGTTTTGAACATGTTTCACTCGGCCCATTGAGGTCTGGTCTTCAGCCTTTGTGTGGGGTGAATTGAGCTGAGCAGCAATCTGGTTGGGGAGAGGTGAGTGAGCAGTCTCTGTGCAGTCACAAATTCTGACAAAGAAAAGATTACCCTTTCCTTTATTTTACAATATGCATTCCTGTACAATCCCGCTAGTGGCAATATGCAGAGCCGAGCTTGTGCTTAGGTCAATATGGAGCACTTGGTTTATAGCAACTCTTGTTAAGTTTGTCTTGTAATTGAAGCTGCTGTTGACCTTGCTTGGAAACCATTTGTAAAACCGTTTATTTAGCATAAACTGAAATAATAAACCCTGCTTCTCTTAGGCTGATTGTGATAGGGTGACATTAGTTTGATTTAATGATTAGCCGCCTGACCCCTCAGCTAGAGAGAGCGGCTTGAATAGGGAGAGTTCACTAGGAAGCACACAGGAAGAATACTAATGAGCTTGTTAAATTTAGCATGGCACCAACCACTTTTAATTCCTCTAATGGGAGAAGCACTGCCTCTGAGAGAGAGGGAGGGAGANGGGGGGGGGGGGGGGGGGGGGGGGGGGGGGGGGGGGGGGGGGGGGGGGGGGGGGGGGGGGGGGGGGGGTGTGAAAGGAGAGAGAGGAAAAGAGGGAGGAATGCCCATGTCCTGTTAGCCAGAGAATTTTGGTCAAGAGAAGAGTCTAGAGGGAACATCAGCCAGGGTCTCTTGGACTGAGTTGTAAGTACCTTGTTTTTCTCTTACTCAGCTGAAGTGCTGTCAGATCTCTCATGAGATAGTAATGCTCTCTGGAAGTTGCAGGCAGAAATATGGTGATGAAACTTAGTGTATAAAGAGATTTAACTGGGCTGGTGTTGTCTTGTGTAAGCAGGGGTGTCTCTGAAGTGTGTTGGGATTGACTTTTAGTGTGCTCTATCAGTAGATTTCAACTTTTTTTTCAGTTGCTGACTTTAGGTGTTCTAAAGTAAAATAGCTTCTGCTGTGTCTCGGTCTGTGGTAAAATAAGGGAAAAAAGTTCAATGGGTAAAGAAAGTTTAAAGGATTTTTGCTTAGGTTTTGGTTTGTGCTGATTTTTTTTGAACTTTCTGAGTGAATTAGCTGTGCAATTAAAAGTGTGTTTATTCAGGCATGCTGTCCAGTGTGAGTTTTTGAGAAAGCTTTTTGGTTGAGAGAGAGGTGCTCCGTTGAATTGAGGTGCTCAGCACTTCTAATAAAATTGGCTTCTGATCAAAATAGCAGGACTAAATCAGATATTTCTCAGTGGATGTGAGAATCTTGGGTTAATGTGACCATTCAAGACTGGGCACTTCTAACATGTGTCTCTGGCTATTGGCTTTTTAAGTCAGAGAAAGGGTGTATGTGAAGAAAGAAAAGCTTATGCAGATTGCTCTTGGGCATGATTGCTTTTTTCTTTTCTTATTTAACCCTTCACTCTTACGCTGGCAAAAGGTAGGAGGAATTACACTGGAGTTGGTGGGTTGCCACCAACTTCATCTTCCACTTTGGCATTTTTGTCTCTTTGCAACATTTTAAGACATCAGATGTTTCTTTTTGACCCTAAAGCTGGCCACTTCTAAAAGGTGAGCTGAGCGGTAACAGAGCAATTCTTGCTTATTTGGCTGTAAAACCCCTTTGGCAGATGCTGCTGGAGAAGTGGGCTGTTTGCTTACATTTTTGCTTTAGAATCCCACTTGTTGCCATGGTGGACAGTGTGTTTCTGTCAATAATTTGGCCTGGCACGCCTTGCCCGCACTTACTCTTGAGACTTTATTGAACGCTTCAGTTGAACCAGAACAAGATTAGACAGCTTTCCCCTTTTGGCACACTGGAGTGGCTCGCCTGCCGTGAGAGGCGGCAGCTTTACTGCAAGAGGAGTTTCCCGCTCGGCGCCGGGGGAGCTCCTGCAAACTGCTTGGCTCTTAGTGTCCTGGAGCATGGGTGCTGTCAAATTTCTCATCTGCCCCCTACCACAAGCAACCCAGCGGTGTGAACTCTCTGTTTAGTGAGCTGTTTGGCCAATTAATAAGCCTTATTATTATTGCAAAAATGCCATGTTTCGTTAAATATTTCTGATGCAATTTTTGTGTGGCAGAAAACATACAGACACTTTTGACTTGTAATGGCACATGGCAATAACTTCGTAATGGGGAGAGAGATCATTGATGCAGAAGGAAAAATAATTTTCTTTTTTTTCTGAAGTCGCCAAAAAAGGGAAAAGCTTATTAAAACAAACCGTATTTTTCCTTTAGTTTCTAAGTTACTGAAAGTAGGTTTTGAATTTCATTCAGCAACTCGAAAAATCAGCCTTTTCTATGACAGTCACTAGTACCTTGATTCATGACATGTGCATGTTTTGAGAAGAAAAGTATGAAAGTGGAGCCTGCAGTCAGCTGTCAGCTTCTTGTTGTATCCCAGCATGGAAGTTTTAACAAATACTATCTTTATATGGAAGAGTAAAAGAACTGAAAACCTATCTGATCATCTGAGTGATTATGCAGGCCCACAAATGACTCTAGCTTTCTTCTTTCTGAACTGTTGTAGCACTGGTTAGCCTTCTCTACTTAAGAGGCTGTCAGAATTTCGAATGGAGTGTAATACCCTATTTTTATAGGAGTTTATGTCTCATCAGTGAAAGTTCACTCTAGATTGAGATTTAACATAAAAGACTCTGGCTGAAGAGAAACCTGCTGGAAAATATTATCTTCGGGGTGATTTACATTTTTTTTTAAGTTATACAAGCGGGTTTCTAAAAACCTCGTATAAGTTTTAAAGTTTTAGTCCCTGATTTGCAGTTTTGTAACTAAAACCAGCTTCAGTGTAAAAAAGTTGAAACCTTAAACCCTGCTAATCCAGAGCAGGGACCAGTGCCTGTGCATATTAATAAAAAGTAGAAAAGGGCAAAGGGTTTAAAGTCTGTAATGTTGTTGTCTATTTCCATTAACTCTTTCTTCTCAGACCAAACCCTGGAAAAGCTCTGTTTGTAGAAATACTGGCTGTAAAAAGAATTCCATCCCTGGAAGATGCTGATAAATCAGCAAACCCTGGTTGCTGCAATACTTGGAGAGAGAAAAATAATTAGATGCTCAATAGGCTATGCTGCTGAGTTTTTGTGTTGTTGCTACTTGGGGGGAGAGGGGGCGAGGAAAAAACTGGTTAGAGTTTCATTCAAAGCAATGGTGAAGCTAGTTTACACATACAAAGGCCAGGTTATCTGTGTACAAAGCGTGTTTCTAATCTAATTTGTATAAAGGCACATAGGTTGAGTTGCACTGGTGTCAGGCTTGCTGAAAGTAGTCACCTGGTGAATTGCTAGCTGGTGCTTTTGCTGTGTGAAAAAGTACACCAGGGAAAGGTACAAGCAAAAACTTAGCCCTGACCTCAAATTTCTGAGAACTGAACTGCAGTCTTAGTGCTCGTGTCAATCATTCTTCCTTGTGTGCGGGTTGCATGTAAGAGCATTTTAGTTTTATTTCCTAAGGGTGTTTCCATTTCCTTTTCTAGTTACTGTTTTTGTGCCCAGCATTTAATAATTTGAGATTCCTTGTGTACTTCTAGAACTGTAGAGCAGGTTTGAAATGAAGAGTCTTTATCAGTACTCCTTCAGGATGTATTGGTGTACACTTGCATGTGCAGCATGGTTGATAGAACAAGGCTGTACCTGGAGCATGGGTTTTGGCCAAGAATTGCAGCCAGCAAGCAATCATGCTTGTTTAGAGAAACATTTCTATTTTAAACCAATAATGCAACTGAAGGAGAGCGTTTACATTACAGACATGTACCTAGCAAAGCTGCTCTGCCACAGGGCATGTGTGAAATGTACTTAGGAACATTAGGCATCTTGATTTTGAGGAACAGAACCATTTTGTCTGGTTTTTGAAGGGTGTGTATATAGTCCCTAGGGGTTAAAATTCACGTGGGAGCAGCAGGTTGTTGTAGCACCTAATCCCAGAGCTGTCTGCAAGGAAGGCTGCTAGAGCCATGGTCAGGAGGCTCTTTTCCCCTTACCAGTGGTACCACAGGCCTAGAGCCTTACTCCAAACCAGGGCTTGGGTTTGACCCACTTAGTTGTTCTTTCCCCCTGCTTTTTCTTCCCCCTTGTTCATTAAGAGTTTGTGGCTTCGTATGTGTGGATATGGGGAAAAGAGGTAGGGGGAGTGTACTCAACCATCCTGCACAGGCACCATTGTGGTGACACTGTCAGAGCAGGTGGCCTTGTTTGTGCCTGCCTGACGCTGCTGCTCCTGTATTTTAAGCAGTTGCACCCATTTTATTGTTGCCCACCTTGGTTCTGATCACTGCTGACCCCCCTGCAAGGTTTTAGCCCCTCACACAGGCAAACCCCAGGGACCTGGAGCTGGGCTGCAGAGCTGTGGTTGGTGGCTGGGTGTGATTTAGGCCTGGCTGGTGGGGTTCATTATCTCCTCTGTGTGACAAATCATTTTCTGACTCCTCGTCAGGGAGATCCCAGCTTCCTTGTCCCAGAGGCAGGGAAACAGCAAGCCTCTGTCTGTTCCTGCACAATTGATAGCCCCGCTGGTAGGAGCATCACTGCATGGGTGACGGTGATCTACTGCTCCGCTGCTGCTGGCTCCAAACGGGCAAGCATCCCCAGGCCATCCCTCACAGCCGCATAGGCACCTCCTGTCACAAACTTACACCGGGAGGAGGAGGAGGGCAGCGGGGGGAGAACTTTTCTTTATTGTATTTGCTATAAATGGGCTAAAAGTGTGTGTCTCTCTTTTTTCTTCCCTTCTCTCTTTCTTCTCCCTCATTTTTTTACAGAGGATGAAAGTCCTGGGCAGACCTATCACAGAGAGAGAAGGAACGCGATCACAATGCAGCCGCAGGGTGGGCAAGGCCTCGGCAAGATCAGTGAAGAGCCTTCCACATCGAGTGAGGAAAGGGCCTCATTAATCAAGAAGGAGATCCATGGATCTATATCGCACCTTCCCGAACCTTCCGTACCTTACCGCGGGACGCTCTTTACCATGGACCCCCGAAATGGTTACATGGACCCTCATTACCGTGAGTATAGATTGCTGGCTCATTTGGGGATGCAAAGTTGGAAAGCTGTCAAATTCAATGTTCTTTTGTCACTTTGCATTGTCCCCAGGGAGAGCTGCTTTATCTGGAGGGAGTGGTGTTTTTGATAAATGCAATTTCTTTTTTTCCTGAAGTTGAAAGCCAGGGTGCAGTTGCACTGCAGCTAGAAATTATTGCAGGCCTCTGCAAAGCGACTTCCACAGGACAGCTCATCTGTTGCTAATCCTCCTCAGCCATCCAGGGTTGTGTTTTGCTCCACCTCCTTAGTACATGAAGAAAAACGGGCCTCATTATAGAAAGCAGAGAAGGAAAATGAAACAGGCCTTAAAAATCCCTCTTTTAAAACAATGTTAAAGTATGTTATTGAGAGGAAGAAGGACTTGCTCTGTACACTGAGAATTTGGGGAATTGGAAGGCTTATTTTTGTGCTTTGGGACTCTTTGTTTTGTTTTGGAGGGTTTTTTTAGCCATTCGTGTGTTTGAGAAGGCAGGCTTGATGGAGTGGTTTTGCAATTTTCTTTCCCAGCTATAGTTTCCTGAAGTTGTAAGGGGGAGGAAAAAAGGTAAATGGTTTCAACTTCTAAATTCCTGCTCAGGCATTAATAAAAAAGTAAGAAATTAACTGACACTCGAACACAGATGTGGAGTGGATTTCTCCACAGGCAAAGTATGAAGGAGTTAAGCAATTTTTTTTCATCTGTTTCTAGTTTACAAAAAAGGAGAAAAAAGATCATTTAGTTGTGTAGTAATGAAGTACATCTTGAGGTGTCAAGGCTTGTGCCTTTTGATTATAGATTTATCACCCAGCCAGGATACAGATTTGCCATTTAACCTTTCAGTCTCCAATTCCAGATGATAGGCTTAATACCCACAAAGAGAAAGCAGTCTGCATTGGTTTTCTTTCTTTTTTTTTTTTTTAACGTCATTCAGAAATTTTAGTGTTTTAAGGCAAAAGGTCATTAGCCAGACGACTGATTAGTGAGGACAGCTGATTAGTGCATGTTTTTTTGCTAAAGAAAGTGCCAGGGATAAAAGCTAATTTTATCCCTTCATTAGTTGGGCTAGCAGCAAAGGGGAATGTTCACTCATCAGGGTGCAGATCAAAGTATGTCTTGCACAACCTTAAGTCTCACCAACCTCCTTTAAAAAAAAAAAAAAGAAAAAGAGCCCGATTGTTAATATGGATGGAGGTATTATGAGAAAACGAACACTTGTTGTCTGTATAGTTTAGATCAGTATTTAGGGGAAAAGTTTGCAGTTAAGCTTTTGAGCTCTTTTGCAGTGGAGTCTGTTGGTTTTTGTACACCCTCCTCTCCTGCTCTCGCACAGACCTGCTCAAACCCTCTGGGGGAGTTACTCATCTCTCTGTTGGGGAGCATGTGCTGCAGCACACCAGTGGCAGACTCCTGCCGGCGAGGCATGAATGTGCAGTGCAAATGGCCACTTGTGAGCAGCAGTGCATACAAGCATTACCTCAGGGATTGGAGGCACCATTCCTGGCTTCTGGTGCTAGGAATTTGTTTTAAAACAAATGGCTAAATCTAGCTTGAAAGAAACTCACCAAAACAAACTAGTATTATTGGGGAAGCAGAACAGCTTCTCTGTTTGTAGGCAGTACAGCTGGAGAGAAATGAAATGTGTGACAAAAACAACCCTCGAACAAACAACAAACATTATGTTGAATTCAGTGGGGAAGATTGCCATTTTGACCATTTGACCATCTGCCAGCTCAGCCATTAAATCTTGTTCAAAGTGTTACTGAAATTACTGAAGGCTCAGACAGAAGAAAAAGTTCTGGTCAGTCAGAGGAGCTGACAGTGAGTGGTTTGCAATGAGTTTATTTTGTTTATTTTTTCAAATTCACCTTTTGACAAGAGTTATCAAGGTTTAATGAAGCTACTGTATCTGTGTTGTGACCATTAATGCTAGCTAGTTAGGCTGCGTGGACTGCTAGAAAAACATTGATGTCAGAAGTTGAGAGAACACCAGAAGTTGCCCCCCATACAACAGCAGAGAAACAGGAGATGAGTTAATTTTAAATGAGCAACAAGATCTTAAAGCAGAAATCTAAGTCAGAAAGCATCAGATGGACAGCCGTGCTTCTCTCTCCTGTAATGAGTAGAACATTTGTATTCACTGATTTATAAAGTCCCTCCAGCTATTAATGTCATAGAAAGAGCCATCATGCTTTTATTTACCTTTAATAGCTATGATACAGAGAGACAACTGAAAAGACAAATGTCTAGTTAGATTTATAGGAAAGCAGACAGTCTTACTGAAATTTTCATAGTAGTTGTATCATTTATATGTGTAAGATATGCTTTCATCAGATTGGCAACTGTATTCAGACTGACACTTTTAGTGGTCCATATGAGGAAGGCTAAATAATGTAAACTGTAGCAACAGGTAAAGAACCAGAAAGTCTGTTGTTTTCCTTTCTTAATTTCTTGCCGGTTTTGCTGGGCATATGAATAGAAAATGTTTTAATTCAACATAGTCAGATGTGTAAACATTCACAGTAATTTCTTAGTTTCCCTGTGGTTGGAAAATACAGACTTTACAAGATGCCTAATATGTGCTTCTATTTATACCCACTTTGTATTTAAAAGTGTGGGCAGGCTTCCTGTAACACAGGGAAAGGGAAAAAAAATTGAAGAAAGGCATCTGTATATTTTTATGACAAAAAAGAAAAAGAGCGTTTAAGTCAGTTGTGTGTGGAACGTGTGTCCCTTCCCTGAGTTTCATTTATTAGAAACAACTTGAGTGCTTTGCATTTTTAGATGTAAATATGTATGTGCCTGTTTGTGCATTGCAGGATTTTTTTGTTTTAGTTTTTTTCTAATTAAAATGACTAATATTGTAAATGTTGGCAATAATAGTTACCATAAATGTGGAATAAATCTCTCATTGAGGGGGAGTTTGCTCTCCTGCAGAGTGTGGGTGGGGATAATGGTTGTGCTTCAAGTGAACCAGCTTTTCAAACAGCTGGGATGAAACATGCTATGGAGCTGGCGGCCCTTCTGCACCGCCAGAGAGCCCCTCAACCATTTAGCAACTGAGAATGTGAGTGCAGTCCCATGCTCAGCTCACAGCCTTTTATCCTCCAACAGATAAAAGGGAAAACACAAGACTAAACCAGAAATTTTTCTTTCTTTTTTGTTATGGATTTCTTAACCACAATTTAAACACAACTCACAGAGGAGGAGGGGGATGCTTTTCTTGTTCATTGATGTTTTTAAAAACTTTTAAAAGTTTTTCTTTAAAAAGGCTTTAGGACAGATGACAGAAGTGCTGGGGTTAGCTCCTTTTCTTTGTTGAGGAGAGCACAGTTACTGACCTTAATCACAGTGTTTCTTAAATGGATTTAAAATCCTGAGTTTCTCAAACACTAATTCCAGTGATAGTTGGAGCCCCTTGTTAATGGAAATTCTGTCACTAGAGTTGAGGCTGAGGCAGTGAAGATGGGGATAGCAACTTGCCTTTGTCATTCTCTTCCACAACTTTAATTTTCATGTAGATTTATGGCAATGCTTAGACTGCCTGTCTCACAAGTCATTCTTCATGGAAAAAATGAATCATTCCTGATGTAAACACTTTGATTTAAAACATACTGTTGATATTCTTCCCTGCATTATACAGCTCATCTGAAAGAATTGTTAGTACCGAATTAGCAAAACCTGAAGAATTATCTTAAGTAAAAAGCAGTGACAGATCACTTGGCTCTGATCCAAAAATTTATATGTACAGGAATATATGGCCCTTGCAGGATTCTCTTTGTGGTAAATCATTTCATCTCAGAGAGGTTGCACTATTTGAAAGCAGGAGCTCACTCCTTTCTTTTTGTTTTTTCCTTTTCCTTTCCTTTTTTCTTCCTCTTCTTACCAAGGATTTATTTTGCTGGTTTTGAAGTTTCTGTATCTATCTGGGGAAGTGGGAACTGCTTATTTCACATTTCATGGGATTACCCTCCAAATATTGATTTCCCTCAGTTCCCACTGACTGTTCTTGGACTTAGCTTTTTAAGGACTGGGCCCTGCATAACTGAGTTAGATTACCCAATGTTGTTGTCACCTCAAAGTCAATTAGCAACATGAATAAAAGACCCCACCAAGGAAAACACAGTGCTGGTTCACTAGATGCACTTGTTCATTTACAAGTTCTAATTTCTGTTGACAAGAATTCCCCTTCCTTCATATTCCCATAGGAAAGGAAAAGGGATTGTGGAGAAAAAAACGTGGAGTTGGATTCTGTTTCTAAAAATGCAAACTGTTAACTGAAAACCCTTTTAAAATGCAGTAACTGGAGAGCAATGGCTTTTCATGGCAGTGAGTCTTGAACCACAGTGGCCAGCTATGTGTGGCACATTTGACAGTGAGAGCAGTCTGGGTCATGACCAGCAGGTGGGCTCATGGGGAGCGCCTATGGAGCCGTAGGTGGTGGCCTCCCTTGTCATCCCCCTGGCATAATTTGGGACTCAGGAGAAACAATGTCTGGATAGGTCCAAAGCAGGCACTTTTCTTATCTCACCTCTAATTTCCCAATGTCTTTGGGTGGCAGGAGACCAGGGCAGTTTTTGTGGAGTTTCTACCTGGCCTGGCTGGACAGTGGTAGGGGAATGCCCGTGGAGAATCCTTGTAGAGGTTTAGGGCTAGAGTCTTTAAATACATTTAGATGCTCTTCAGTTTCAAGCTAAGTTTGGCCTCTGAGAATCTGGGTCCTGCTTCAGCTCTGCAGCATTTTGCAGGAGAGAGGCCTTAGCACTGTAGTAACAAAACTCTCTACTGACAGTGATTAATGGAGTGATTTCCAAATGTTGTCAAGTAGGAGTACTTGAAAAAAGTAAAATCTAAAGCTTTTCATAGAACTCACATGGAAAAAATCCTCTGTTAGAAAAGTGAATGTCAGACTGCTCATGTCAGCTGAGCAACTGAAGTGTGGGTCTTTAAAAAAATTAGCATGTTTGCAAAAACATTTTTGGGATTAAAAGTCTAAAATATAATAATATCTTTCTATAGCGTCAAACAAAAAACATTACTGTGCTCAAATTCAAACTTACCGTCAGAGGCAACTTCAGTGTGAAATTTAGGAAGGTGCGGCAGACCTTGTAAGCTTAGCAGCTTATAAGTTGAAATAGCTTCTCCAAGATGCCTTCCAAACCTCCAGCGTGGTTTTTGAAACTGCTCATTACAAGTACTCCTGCCCATTTCTCTGGAGGCCTGTAAAATCAGCCGTGTCTCTTTGAGAGCCCTGGAGTTGCTGCCTCTGTGTGATGGTCTCATTTGGAAGTAACAATGGCACCTATAAATTTACAGTATGTGGATATATTCTTCCTTCTTGTGCATTGTTTTTTCTCCTCATCATGAGACAGACTCCAGAGCTACCTATATCTGGAAAGCTTGTAATATGATTGAGCGATTGAAAGGTGATCTTGTAGATTTGGGTGATTTTTTTGTTTTGTTTTTGTTTTGGTGTTTGTTTGGGGTTTTTTGTTGTGGGAATTTTTTGTTTGCTTTGGTGGTTTCTGTGGTTTTTTCTTTGTTTTGGGTTTGGTTGGTTTGGTTTGATTTGATTTGATAGAATAGAATGTTTGAGATTTCCTATTTCTAAATAAAAAATAAGAAATTACAGAAATTATTTCTAGCCCTATAATTCAATTATTTCTAGCCCTGTAATTCTGTTGGGCTTCAAAATTCTAAAAATGTTTTGAGAAGCACATTAAAAATGTTCTCTTAATCTCTCCTTGTTTTGATGTTCAAGTGCATCTATGGAAGCTGGGGTGAGGTTTTATGTGTGGTGTGGGGTTTTTTTTGTTTTTTTTTTTTTTAAAGAATAGGGAAGACGAAGACAGGGCAAATGCAGAAACACTGCTCTAATGGATTTGATTTGTTTTTCTACAGCTAAAGCTTTTTGAGTACAGCTACTTTTTACAGTATGTATTTGTTGTATACTGCCTTCATGGAAAGAGACAGAATTCATTGCTCAGAGCCACAAAATCATGGTTAAGAGCTGTGAAGAAGAAATAATGTAATCCATCTCTTGAGCATCAAGGCAGATCAGCTGTCCCTAAATCAAGAGAGAGTGAAAAGCTTCGTCAAAGTATATGGACATTTATCACAATGCTTTTAAAACAGAAGGTCTGTAGTGGATTTGGGCTGATCCTGTATGCTTACAATGTAACTGCTGTGGCATCAGCAACTGAAAGGTGGGGAAAAATGGGAGATGGTTCTCTTGCATTGGTGTTCTCTCTGGTCAGTGTTGTTACAGAGAATTTAGTTGCCTGAGTAGAGATTGGAACTTGAGTGCCATTTTCATGCCTGTGAGGATCCTAAGTGGTCTGACTGCCAGCCTGGTCAACCCCTGTATCTTGGGTCATATCTGTTAATTCTGTATGAATGTCCGGATATATCAGGGAACTAAGAAGACCCTGTGTGTCTGTATTAAGCCAACAGAATCCTCAGTGGTTGTGTTTTGCTCTATCTCTGCTGTCGTTGTCCAACTTTTGTTAACCAAACCGTAGCAATAATTAGATTGCAGAGTAGCTAATGTGTACAGGATGCTCCTCTGTCATGATTCTCTTGTGTTAATTTTCTTTCATTCTAGGTGCTTAAGATCTGGAAGTGCCCTATTTTTCATTGCTCTTTTCCCCTGGCCCTCGTGTGGGCATAGAAGGGGAGGGCATTGTGTCACAGAGGGTGCCTCAGGTGGGCAGTACTGGGGGCATGGGGCCACCATGGGCCTGCTCTCTGCATGGCATTGATGATGGACTTGTCAAGGGAGGATTTAAAAGGCAGGAGGATCCCTGTTGTCAAAGTGCAGTTTCAGGCTTGCCCCATGGAATTCTCTCAGTCTCTCTAGCCTCATGCTGGAGGGGTTGAACAGGCCTTTACTTTTACTACCGTTTAAATGCTTTTGTTCCAAAAACAATTTCAGAATTGTGAGCAGATACAGCTTTATTCCTATTGATTGAGCTCAGTACTTAGGAGGAGAGCCACTTAGCCATAGCCTCTACTTCCTTTTATTCACACCTACCAGCACAATTAGCTTACTCTTAGTCTGGCTCTTTGCCTCTTAGCCTTGGTAGTTTACACAGTACTCTCTAAACTCCTATTAAAACAGTGCTCAAATTACTTAAAGTTGGGGCTCTTGAGCTTGCTGAGTGGATCACATCTGAATCTGGAGATCATGTCAGGAATGCTTACCCCTTCAGTCAGACTTATACTGGCTACCTTTATTGATTTTTAATTATATAGTTTACAGCTGAGGCAGCAACCAGCAACACAGGGAAGCAGTATTATCCTCAGTATTGATGCATTCCTAGCTGTGTTTTAAAGAGTACAGCTGTTGTGTTGCCATCTGGTCATTGGCATGTATGGTGGTGGGTACACAGCAGCAGGAAAGGCAATATGTATATGGGAATGTATATATGTACAGGTTTGTACATCTTCATACTTCCTTTTAAAAGTAAGAGTTACCACTTACAAAACAGTTTTGATGTTGCTTTATTGGTTTTTTTTTATTGTCTTGCAGTTTTTTGGAGTTCAAAACGTATAGCTCACCAGATAACAGAATCACTTTCTTACCTCAATTATGTTTCTTTTGTGTTTCACACTGAATAAGGTAGTACAGAGGGTCCCCCATTGTTTATTCTAGTTTCCCTTTCACATTTCAGTGCTGCCCTGAGATCTCATTTTCCCCAAACAGTTGAATGATGCTGGTCCAGAACCCAGTGAATTCAATGAATCAACAGCTGCTGGCTTCAATAAGATTTGAAATAATCTCCAGTTGCCTTCAATTCTACCCTTTTATCTTACCTGTTCTCCATGCTAGTTGTAATTTAAAATCATAATTCCCCAGAATCCATGTTACCATTTTGCAGATGAAGAGCTGATCATTGTTATTCTTCCATCTGCAGTCCCCATTGAAGTAGCCAGTGGTAACAAGCCATAAGTAATGGCATATGAAATACTTCAAAATAAATGGCTGATTATGGTAACAGCTGAGTGTAGCTCCATACCAAGTGTTGAAGCAAATAACTAATGAGTTAGAGTGTGTTGAATTAAATTCATTCCAGCATGTCAGACTTCTTAATGTGTAAAGGTACTGAATTTGATTTGTATGTTTGTTTGTTTTTTTCCACCAACCTATATACAGATATATCTTATGAAAGCTTCAAGCTCGGGCCTTGACTTCTGATACACATTGTTGTTGAAATGGAATTGGGTTACTTGGATGAATGAAAATTGGATCAAAGCCTGTATTATGTATAAACATTGGTTGCTCACTTTACCGAGATGGACCAGCATGGTACAGTGATAGGAAGCTGTTGGCACTAAAGCTGTTCTTCATGCTGGACAACATTTGAATTGGCATTAACACGACTGATCTAACAGTGCTGTTAACAATAAAGTTGGTGCCAGACATCAAAAAACATTAATTGCTGCTATGATAGGAGTGGATTTTTTTTTCTTTTAACTAGGAGGGAGAACAGGAGCACTAATTGCTAGCTAATTATTGAACTGCCCAGTATTTGGGGTGTTTGATTTGGAAAGCCTGATGTATGTCCTGCTCATCTAAGTCCTTACATTGCATGAGACTGGCAATGGCTGTGGTTTGTGCTTTTTTTCACTCTGACAAGTTTTTGGTTAATTTTTTTTGTTTTTAATTTAAACACATAAAGCAGACTGGAAGAAGCCCCTTTAAATAAAGGCTAAAGGCCTGATTTGGCTTCATATGATCCCACTGAATAAATTAAAAGCCTGAATGAAGCACTGAATGCTGGCCTGTGAAAATGTTTCCACTTCTTGTGGGGAAATAGCACGTTTCTTCAAAGTCAGTAGTTACTTACCAGATTAACACGCATCTGATGTTCAGTAGTTCCATTCATCCTTTGTGTGTTATAAACCAGGGTCAGGGAGGACAAGGGCTGCTCTAGTGGTTGTCCCCATAGGTATGAGTTTTGTGTGTATTCTGCTCTGAAAAGGCGGTCTGAACAGGTGGGTTAAAGCATGTTGTGTCTCTATGTTGTGAGCAGCCTCCTGTCTGAAGTTTTTTGGTAGATAACCTGTGGGAGTGTTGCCTGTATTGCTTTAGGAGGTGGGGGTTGCCTGGCTGTGCAGGTCCTGCTGGACCAGAGGCATGTTGGGCCAGTTGCTGCTGAGGCTGGCAAAATGCGAGGTTGTTGTGCTTTACCATGACGAGATGGCTTCTGGGCTGCCTTTAAAAAGTGATGTAGATATGGATACTGTTTGTTAAGGTTACACAAGATATTGGCGCAGCTCTCTGAGGAGGACACTCATCTGAAATGGTGTGCTCTGCTGTCTGTGAGAAATGACTTCTTTATTTTCCTTATGGGAGCCTGGTGCTTAGCCTTGCATTGCTTTGTGGTCATGAAGCACAATACCCTGTTGTGGGAATTGTTATATAGATGGGAAAAAGTCATCTTCAGATTCCTTCTGAGCATGCCTCAAGGCCACATTTATTTGGCAACACGTGCCAGTAGGTCTTGGCTCCAGAAAATGCCAGGGTCTGCTCAGTGTTTTCCATGTAATGCCTTTTTTTTTTTTTTTTAACTTGTTATTCAGACTCTGTATCTGCTCATTGTTTGCTGCAGTCTTTCACAGAGCCTGTCTCAGCCGTTTGAGTCAAAGTCTTGCCATTTATATGGTTGGTTGAATTCTTCCAACTGTGATTTCCTAGGGAGCTTCAAAGGCCCTCAAGAAGGGTGCTTTCTCTTCCTGCTTCCACCCTGCTGCATGTTGCTTCCATGAGTTCCACCTTACTGCAACTAGTGACACCCTTTTATTTTGTCAGCATGGAGGACTGAGAGATGCTGCTGACAGGCAGCAGTCCTCTTCAGCCTAGATATATTTTGCTTCTTCTGATAGTGCCATTTAGAAGAAAAGGACTTAGAAAATAGTCTAGCATTAATTGAGTGCAAAAGTGGGGAAGCAGAGGAGGGAATTGTCGCAGTATTCCTTCTGAGTCCAGCCTTTTTAGAACCATGGTGACTTGTATATTATAGCTTGTAGCTATGAAATCAAAATCTGATGATATTCCCCTGAATTTATCTTCAGCTCTGTAATTCTGGCTGATCATACTGCAAGTATATGTCACCAAGTCAGCGCGAGTGTGGTTGCCAGAGCATCACTGGTTACAAACCAATCCAGATGTGCAGCATTTTGTGGTGGAGCCATCCGTTCCTTGGAGCTGGGTGAAATACTTTATGTCAGTGTAGGTGCACGTGTCTCAGGTAGAAGACCTGCTGTTTAATTTGTAGTGATCAATTCTTTTTCTTTTAATCTAGGATGATTTTGGCACTGTATGGTGGACGCTGGTATTGAAGGCTATTGGTGCACAACATGGGATTCATATATACACTACAATAATTTGGTGTTTTCTCTGAGGCTTGATGCTTCCTGGTTATTTTCCTGCTCATTTTCGTAATGTGATTTTTTGTATACTTTTGTATTGTGAACCTTTTTGTTTTTTTTAAGCTATCTCTGATATGCAGCTTTCATATCTTGGCTCCCAGCAATGTTGAACCACATTTTAAAGTCCCTTCGTGTAAAAGCCATCTAGTTATAACTCTCAAAAATAAGAGGCTTGTCTCCTGAGGACAGCTCCATATTGCGGGTGAAGTATAATCCTTAACATTGTTTTTTTGCTTTCAAATAGCTGGGGACAGTAAGTCAAGGAGTGAGAACTCCCTTTGTTTCATGTAGTGTGCGTTGCAGGGAAAGAATGTAACAGAGCAGAAAATGAAGAAAGACATAAAAGAATCTCAGCTCAAGGAGGTCAGATCCATCACAGGCTTAGCATTGCCTTCAAAGATGTCTGGGACAGGTGGCAGTTCAAGACAATCAGAGGAGAAGCATCCGCTAGCACTGAGATAAGGGATTCTTGCAGAATCCTGCTATCTGGTCCCAGTTTGCTTTGATGTAACTCTGCTAGAGAAGACTTCTGGGAGCAGGCTACTGCTTCCCTCCGTGATAGGCTGCTGTTGTTCAGCCTTTCAAGGTCTCATTACAGTGGCCCTTGAGGATTAATCCTCTTTAAGGTTTACATGGGAATGGTTTTGTCTGAAGGCCCAGCCAGGGACCTCACTACCACCTGTACAAAGCATTATTGTATTCTTTCATTTTTTTTAAGTGGCTCATATTTTAACAGTATTTGATAGAAAGTAAAGCCAAACATCTTGCCTTTTTTTACTTCCCTCTTTGGCTATTACTGAGTTTTTGTTGAGCACAGCTTGAGCAGTCCTTTGCAGACACTGAACCATTAGCAGTAAATTGTATGCTTCCGGTTACTCTACTTAGCCTGCTGGTTTTGGCTGTCTTTCTTTTTCTTTTCTTTCCTTGTCCTCACCCCCCCTTTCTGCTTCTAAAAGGAGGGGAGTGATGATGTTTGGCTTCAGAATCAGAAATCATCCTTTTGCTGGTTTATTCCCATGCCTGCACTGGTGGATTTTGCATTTGTGCAAAATTACTGTTCTACTCAGTGTTCAAGGTATGGGAATGTTGTCAATTATCAGCATTAATTTATTGAAAGAGCACATTGGCACTTTATAAGGGTTTGTTTATGAAAATACTTTTGCCACTTTAAAATGACAAAGCTTGCTTTTTCTGGAATTCCCACTCATGTGGGAATCATACCTGGTTTTGGAGATGCAGTAGCAGGCAAGTGCTTTCCAGATTGCCAATACATTCCATTTGTTATATTGTTTCTGTGTAACTGTTTCCCAGATATACCTCTTGAAGATGGGAAAAGAGCATGCATCCTTGATGCCAAAGAAAGGAAAGTTAGTCTGACCTGGAGTCTCTTTTTCCAGTGTCATTCACTGTTTCCCTAATTGAACTTAGTGTTACAAAGTCAGTGTGATACTGTAACTTCAAGATGGTGGCTGAAGTAAAAGACCCACAAAGCTTCTGCTGAAAACAGTATCCACGATCCTGATAGGTGAAAGTAAAGTTACTGTTCTGAGGGTAATAAATAGTTTAAGGGACTCGTGTCTGTGTTGCTGTGAAAGTCCTTAAGTTTAGCGCTTCTGAACCCATATCGAGCATCTTGATGGCCCTAAATGAAATTATTATGACAAGTGATAGTGTATTTTAGTTCTTTTTTAAAAAGGTAACAAACCATTTCTACCAAGAAAACTCAGCAATCGTTATAAGTTGAATCCTTTTGGTTTAAAATAATGAGTTGTATATCGTTGGCTACAGAATAACTTGTCACGACTTACGTAGTGATTCTACTTTATGAATAAAAGGCAAGTAAAACAGCACCTGCATAAACCTTTTGGGTTTTGTTTTGAGCATTCTGTTTGGAAGTTATCTGATATGTTAAAGAGTGCTTGTAATGTGTGTCTACCAGATTAGTTTTCTTTATATATAAAAATATTATAGGAAACCCTATAGCTAATGCTGGCTATATAAAACTGTATGGTGCCGTTATAGCCATAAATATGTCTGTTACCTTCATACACTGCACATAATTTAAAATTAGTGCACGTGTTTAATTTTTACTGTGTTTGTGAAGATTGTTAAATTCTGCTCATACAATTTTATTCCCTATTAGCTCATTCTGAGAGGGTGGAAGGATGAGAGATGCAGAAACTAAGGAAAAAAAAATACTAACTCAAATAAAGGAAATGAAAAGTCATGATGTGAGGTGCTGTAGATTCCTTCAAGAAGACTTGTTGTCTGAAGAAATACAGACATATTCCTAGCAGCCTAACTTTGTATAAATCAGACAGGTGTGCCATTTTATGCACATGCAATCAAGTGCTGTAGCCTTGATGCACACATTGAATATGTTTATAAATAAAATATTCTAGACTTATTGTCTCTATGCTACAAATATTTTGAAGAACACGATGTTAATTTTCCGTTCACTTGCTTCAGTTTCATGTTAGAGCTAGTTGTCAGCAGTTTGGACTTCTGTGGAACTAATTGGAAGGTTGCTGTTTCATTTCTGAGTTCATAAAACACAGTAAATGTGAGGTTCTTTTGGAAACTAGCAGTGCTAGGTTTAACTGAATTAAATAGCTATTATGTCATTTCAGTGTAAAGTTGTTCATTATGAAGCATCTTTTCAAACTGAATGTCAGCTGCACTGCAGTTTTAACAACGTTTCATCACAGAGTTAAGTGTTTTTCAGGTGGAAAGATGTGCTTGACTGCACCAAACCAAGTTGTGACCTCTTCTCTGAATAGCCCTGGCATCTGTTTCAGCCGAACACAAGTGGATAGAAAAAAGGGGAGGGCTGATTTCACACAGCTTGTTGGAAATGTGATGCTGTTGTCCAAAGTTTCAATTACACAGTCTATAACAAGGCAAGAAATGGATAGGGCTTCCTTCTGGGCCCTGGGCTGGCTCCTGGGCTTGTCTTTATCCAGGTTGTAAGAAATAATGTTTCTTGGAGATGAAGTGAAATGGCTGGCTGTTGCACTGTTAGTACATACACCATGGGAACAGTTACTAATAATAGTATTAGTGTTTTCTAAATTACAAAAGTAACTAGAAGTCAGTGGCAGTTAGCCCATCCTGGCAGTTCAGAGTGTAAGGTTCAGCCATTTTTTCCACTGTGAGAATAAGACAATCTATGAAAATGAAAACCTGGGTGTTTGTTTTCAGTTCTTTTTCCTGTTGTGACATAAAGCAAAAATATAATATTTGATTCTGCTCAGTCGAACAATCATGGAAAACTTAACTCCTGAAAAAGAAGTTTTCAGAAAGTTATAATGGGCTAAAAATATGGTTTTGTAAGACATTATATAAATTCTGTGCAGCAAGTGCTACCCCAGCCTCTCCCTATATATATGTAAAAATACATATACATGTGTATATATATATATTTGTGTTACATATATTAAGAATTCCTTTGCAACTTTGGGGCTTTATGCCTCTCATGAGTCTGAAGTTTTTCAATAGTATTAAATTCTGTATTCTATATTATTAGCAGTGGAATCTGATTTTTTTTTTCCCTACAATAGAACAAAATTGTAGTCAAAACTGAGCTCACACTAACACATGTAGAGTGGACTAGGAGTTGTTCGAAGTCCAATGGTTGTACCACAGTGCCTTCATTAGTATTTAGAGAATACTTAACAACCTGAAAATTCAAAAAAGCAATACGGTAGAAGAGTGTGTATCAAGTACTTTATTTATTTATTTACATACACAGATGCCCTAAGCTGCTGTTGTTAGCACATACAAATTACTTTCAGAGGTGGTTGTAGCAATTGTAGTTGCTAGCCCTGTAAGAAGAAACTCAAAAAATACGTTATAAGCAATGTGACCTGAGAACTGTAGGAATTCACCTTAGATACGTTTCTTCAGTGCATTTTAGCTGCCAAATATTGTGTTAAACACTAAGTAAAGATTGAAATCATATTAACAGAGAATTTGATGAGGAGCAAGGATTTTGGATGGATTTTCAAATTGTCTTCTTTCAGAGCCTTTTAGAGTCTCCCTGTGCATGACTCTTTCTTTGGTCTTGTCTTTCTGTCAAGGTAATTCAGAGTTTTCTCCTTATTGTCTGTGAAGCCTTATGCACTCTCCCTTATCTTCCGATATTAGTCTTCTCATCATGCTTAAATATGCACAGCATCATTAATTTTCCTAACTGCTCTACATACTTTTTTTCCTGACCTCTGTCTCCCAGAGCTAGAGCTGCTTTGGATTTATTGATCTGTCTTCTCTTCATGCTAAGAGAAAAATCCTCAAAACTTAGGCTGTTTCTGTGGATTCTGCTGTGTTGGATCCTGTCCTGAGCTTGCATGTGCTGCAAAGCTTTTCATCTTGGAAAAGGCAGCATAACTCTGGCCTGTAAGGTCTAGCAAGGACTTGAATATGGGTGTCAGATCAGAATCAAAATGCTACTCAAGCAGCTCGGACAGGGTTTGGACATTCAGTAGGTGTCCAGTCATTTCCCTCTTGTCTAAACACTGCGGCTTCAGAGGAATGTCCAAATCTTGGATGTCAGGTGGCCAGCAGGGGTTTTCTGTGGTGGGTGCTGCAGTCTGAAACACTGCCCTTGGTTCTGCAGGTAGGCAGAGCTCATTCAGTAAAGCTGTGGTTGTTGTGTAGAGCAAACAAACTGATTTTGGATTCATTAGGGATGAGATCCCACCACACCCAAAACAGCTGAAGGCTTTCTAGTGTGTCCAGGATTAGGTTTTATAATCTTAAAACTAGAACACAGATGAAGTACTTCTGAAGATAGCTTGATTAGAAGTGATTCCCTTTTTCGAATTTAATCTACTGTCTATTTTGCTGTTTCATGCTACGTATTTCTTCAAGGTGCAGCTTTGGTGAGGGAAAAGGAAAGTAGTTTTTTCCATCTGCTCATGCAAGCAGTTTTCTAAGTCAGTAAAGGAGTTGTAAAACTTGATTTTTCATAAAGTCAGTGTAGAACAGTGATTAGTTGAGAATGTTTTTTCATCACTGGCCCACTTTTTTTTCTCCAAAAAATGAACAAAACTCTAGGATTGATTAAGAAAGGCCCCATGTTGTGTTCTGTATGAAGTGCTATTTTTCTCTCAAAGCAGCTATGCACAGGTCCATTTCCCGTTCATAGCAGCTGCCAGGCAGACGGTTGGAGATTTGTTGGAGATCTCCAAGTAAGTTTGTGGCAAAGCCACAAATAAAAATCTTTGACTAATGTGCTATGCTCATGCTTTACTAATTAACTAGAAAAAAACTTTCAAAGTGCATTCAAATCTCTCTCCCTATCCTGGGTTTCAAGTTGGGTAACTTTTTTTAACCCTTTATTTTTTAGATGCCTTTTCAAAGTGTTGTTTGCCACAGTTTTTTCACCTGAAGCTTAAAAGCTGAGAGTGGGACAGTAATTTGAGGGTTGATTATTGTTTGGGCTGTAAACATTGCTTCAAGAACTGGAGTCAGCCTACAACTTGATGCAGCTATGTAAGTAAATGGCTGAATATTACGAAGTGGTGAGCACTGAAAAGTTTTTCTGGAAGGTTTTTGGGATTGGCAATTTGAAAATGAAGAGTGTTTTCTCTAACTCACTCCTAAGGTCTAAGTTAGAGTTCTGATTTCTAAAAATTTTGGTCCTAGTTTCTAGTCTTGAAGTTGGATATCTTTGTGTGCATTTTCCCAGTAACCAAGGTGAATATGGACTGTGCTGTAATGTATGTGGTTAATTTTGCTTCACAATGAACGTGCAGATGATGTCAAGTGTGCGGTGGGTGCATAAGGTCTCAGAGGAGCAATTATCAGCCTGGCCATCTCTATTCACACCTAGATTTTTACATGATGGGTTCCTTTTTTTCCACACTTAGTGAAGGAGATTTCTGTGGGTTTTTTTTTGTTTCTTTGTTATTTTTTGTTTCTTTGGTTGGTTTTCTTAATTATTTTTTTAATTTAGAAAAAAAATACTCTTAAGCTTATTGTCATATTGCAGTGTACTCTTGTCCTTGTAACCCACAAACTGCAGATTGTTTCAAAAAGTCTTTTATAGTTGAGTATTGACTTAATTGTCCCTGAGATAGTATTTTCATGCAGTATGGCTGAAACACTGCATATCCCAACAGAACAAAAAAAAAAGCAAAGGAACTTGGACACAGGAGGTAGTGTAGGGACCTCATGGGGAAACTCCCTAATGAAAACACTCATTATTAATAGCCAGTTACAGTTACTAAATGACAACAGTGGAATTAACCTGTCTTATAGTTTATACAATCCTTGCACTTAAAAATGTGAAAATTAATAGTTTAGGCTGTCATAAATCTTACACTACCCTCATAGTAAATAAGCACATTATTCTTTAAACTACATTAACTCAACCCCAAGTAAAAGGAGACAGACTAAATTTGGACTCTTGGTTGGAAAACCCCAGTGCTGCTCTTGTAACTGTAATGTCCAATACTAAGAACTACACAGAAATCTTGTATGAAAGATTACTAAATCTGATGTATTATGCTAAGTACTTCTTAATGATCTGTTACTCAAACCCCCAAATACTAGTCACTAGTGATTACATTTTTACCCAAGTCTGTGTTATAAACATATCCTTTTGAACTTCATACAAAATTGTACAGGAAAATATTTTTCTTGATATTTTGAAGTCCTAAACAGAAATGCTTGCTTTCAGATAAATTTACAAAACAGAGAATGTGCTCTCTTAAAAACAGTTTGATTAGGTGATATAATACAATTGTAAAATTACATCAGTTTAGGCCATGACATTTTAAGTTCGGGTAGGTGGAAAAGTTACATCACAAACGTTATCAACTCCAACCCTTAAGTGAATGGCCCAGACAGGGGTTGAACCCACAGCCTTGGTGTTCTAGCACCACTCCAACCAATTGAGCTAATCCCAGAGCCACCTTATCTGATGAGAATACAGGGACAGGATCAAATTTTGTCTGCAGCTACTCCTTTCTTGGCTTTTAAATTAGTAGAGTTTTTAAGTGATCTGTGAGCTAGGTAGGCTTCTGTCACCCAGTATTGTTAAACAGACTTTTGAAATGCTGTGTTGGGAATAGGCAGTTGCAAATTATCGTTGAATGGAACAAATCCGGGTATCCCTGGCACTTTCTAAAAGCATATACTGCTATAACTTCTCCAGATGTTCCTTTTGCTAGGAAACCTTTGGAAAGCAAATGGCTTTTAAATTGCCTTGAACTTTAACAAAATTTTTAGAGACGTAGATATCATGAAGTAAGATCCTGATCTTCCAAAAACCCCACCTGTGTTGGAGTTGAATGAAGGTACCACAGGGACACGTAAATGTATTGATAGTTAGTGCCATATTCACACTGAGTGATCTCCAAAGCAACTGGTGCTCCAGCCCAGTAAGACTTAACCAGTGCTGGCTGAACCAACACCTCAGCAAAAATTAAACTGACCATTGTTTCAAAGCGTGAACCTCCGGAGTGTGTAGGTGCTAATTAAATAAATAGATGTTTTCTGTATGCAGCAAGAAACACCAACGATATCTAATAGTAAGGTTGAGTATCCAGATTTTTTGGTTTTTATAATAGAACAGATGGGAGTACTGTTCAATGGCAGAAATTACAATATTTATTTAATTACAGAGATAGTATTTGTGTGCATTATAACGTATGTAGACAGCAGGCATCATTCAGTAATCCTGATTTTCTTGCCCTCTTCCCCTAGTTGTCTTGCCCAGAAAGAATAAAGGAAAAAAAGCAAAACAAACCTTCATTACAACCTTGCAATAAGAGACTAGGAAGGGTGTAATGAGCACTACTGTGCTGATATGTTTTAATAAATATTAGTTTACTGCATACCACAACAGAGAGTAAATACATGCAATTACTTGAAAATTTCTTCAGTGTTTGTACTTATAAATCTGTGCCTAAATCTTCCCAGCTGGGAGTTAGTCTGGTCTTTCTGCTGTGGAAGCAAGGCTTTGTTCTCATGTTCAGCTTCGGCTCAGTCTGGAATAATTCAGAAACGTATTAGATAGATTGCTGCTCCCAAAAGGCATAATGAAATAACCTTCACTCCCAGCCTTAGGGAAATAAGCACACAATCAGGGCTTGGGCAGATTTCTCGATTAAACAAAGAACTAACTGTGCACAAATTGTTCCCTAACAATTTGTAAAGAGTCCACTTTATAAATTTCTTGCAGATGTAAAGCTGATATTTTTAATCAGAATGGCAGGGCTGTTAAAGTTGAAATGTCTTCAACATTCTCCTTTTGCTCTATAATTAGTATCAGAAATATTTAGATTTAAAATGGAATTGGTAACACATCCTAGGTTATTTTTGATTTGTTTTGGGGAGTCAGTGAAATGCAATGTCAAACCTAAGCTAAAATCTCCACTTAATACATACAATGAACTTAATCCATCTGGAATAGATTCAGAATAACTTGCTGCTGTCAATTTTTATTTTGTTTAATTTCATGTGGTGTTCAGCAAAGGAATGAAAAGTTACTGCATTTAATGTTGCTGCGATTTAAGGTGTTCTCCAGTCAAATTATTCAATAAATCAGAATCAGGCTGTGGTTGTAGCTGCAAAGTGTTGTTTAGAATAGAATATTTAGGAGATTTTTTGCAGGTTTTCATTGATTGAACAAGACGCATATGTCATGCAAAAAGCATGCAGTATTTAGATGAATAGCTGTATTAGATGGCAAGTCTGGGGACCCAGTAAACACAACTTCTTATTTTACTAGCTTTTGTTTTTAGCTTGAAGGCTTCAGTGTAAAAGAAAATACCACTTGGGTATCATTCTGATTCCTTATGTACAACCCATGCTCTTATTATCTGAAACATCTGATACATTTAAAAATACATACCTATTTTCTGTACATTAGCTTGCCACTGATTACCTCATTCTTCAGCTAGTTAGATGGCTCAAAGTTTTGCTCTCACCTAAATGTGCAAGGGTATTACTACAGTTCATGGAGAATGGCAGAGATTTTTAGGCAGTCTTTTCTGTGAAGCAGTGTTCCTGATCCTTATGCTGGTGTCTGTCTGCATCTCTGGCTGAAGTCGATAGTCGTGCAGTCACAGAGCAGAGAGCAGAATCCATTCCCCAGTTTCCTGTGTCACGCTGGAAAGGAGCTGTGCTTGTATCAGCACAGCTGTCAGCAGATGCTGTTAGGTCCTGTTTCTACAAGCACAATGTTCAATTTCAGTTTAAACAGACCTGATTTAACAAAAAAAAAAAAAAAAAGAAAAAATTAAAGAGAGAGAGAAAGTGAACTTTGATCACAATGCATGCGGCCACTTGGCAGGAAATTGTGCTGCTCAGCTGCAGGAGTGCACATCCAGCTGCTGCCTAGAGCAGTTCTGGGACACCAAAGGTACCAGTGCAGCCTGGGGAGCTGCTCCTGCCAGTCTGGGGCTAAGCTGGGTGTCCTGCCCCAGAACATCATCTGCCCACTGCTCTGCTCTGATGGTAAGTTACCAGCTGGGGAAGTTTTGACTTGGAGGTTCTCTGCAAAGTTTTACTTTTTGCAGCTAATGTGTAATTTCCCATGCAGGCCCAGCTGGCCTGGCATCAACTATTGCTTTCAAAAGAAGTATGTGAGAAATAAGCAGGAAGCCTGCTTGTGTCCTTTATTGCATCAATGACAGAATTGAAGTTCTAGAGTTGTGTAAGTTTAGGTGTGGTTTAGGTATGTGTTACAGGGAAACAAACAAAAATATCTAAATGCATCCTCACTGAAGAATGGGCTTGCCAGATTTCTACATAAATACATAGCATATTTGTCTCGTTATACTGTATGTGTAAAAGCAGAAAAAAATAATAAAATGGTTTTAGGGGAGATAAGTGAAAAAAAAAGAAATAGGAATAGAAGCTGGGCTCTATTTGGTGTGCTCACTGTGAAACAAATCAGCTGAATGCTAACCATCATCTTGAGCATAAAAGAGAAAAAAAAAGACACAATTAAATTTACCAGAAGGTTGATCTTTTACTCTGTTTCATGTTTGACAGGACCTTCTGACAGCTTTTACCTATCAAGCAGATATGAAACACTGTTTAAACTACTTGTATTCTGATAACTGAATTCAGGATTAGGAAATGAACTTTACAGTTCTAGTGGACATTTAATTAAATACAGTGTTGTTCTGCCAATAGAGAGTGTAACAATTGCTTGAGGTGCTCTTCTTTAATGCTGGAGAATCTGCAGTGGCATGTTGAACAGGAAGGCCCCAGCTTGGTTTTCTTTTAACATTGTGCTTAAATGTATACTAGATAGACATTCATCACTTTAATCTAAACTGTACTGTAAATTAACATGTATAGCCTCTGAGATCATACACTTTCACAGAAGTGCTCTAATGAAACTTGGCAGCTTTCACCCCATAACATCATTTGTTCCATTCACTAGCAAATGGAGACCTTAAACAAGTCAAAACTGTGTTCAGTAATGAGTTCCATTATTTTTCTTCATGTTTTTGGAGTCTCAAAAGCCTCCTGTCCCATGTCTTTATTTTACACTAAGTCAGAAAAGCTTGACAAGCCTGCAGATGTATCAAAGGAAAGCTTTCTCATATACGATCCCAAGATGTTTGTCATTTACTCTACCCTAGCGTGGGACTTCAATTAGCATGAGTGACTTGTTGTCAGTAAGGAAGCTTTTTTCTTCAAAACTGGTACATGAGCGACTTGATGTACATGGATGCTGTTACACATACAGTTGCCTGGATGATTCTGTCATACTTTTGCATCCCTATTAATACTCACACAATGCTGACATGAAAACCAGGTGCCAGAGCAAGCTCATAAATATAACAGTTTTATTTGAATTAACTATTTCTTCTGACCTCATGGAAAAGTGCATGCTGTATGTCACAGACACACCACTGGTGCTGGGCTGAGGTGTGACTTGGTGAGTGATTAGACGTTGTCAGTGGGAAATGAGGTGAGTTGCTCAGTTTCAAGGTGGAATGTGGATAGTTTGACTTGTCATGTTGTGCTTGCTTCTCTGTGAAGGGAAACCAGCATAGCTCAGTTTTGGCTACCTTAACCTATAGCAGTGAGAAGGGAAAAAAAGCTGTAGGAAGAACCTTTTGTCTTGAAAACACTATGTATCAGGGAGAAACTTAAAGAGCATCTTCATGCTGTTGGTCCCTTGTGTGAGCTGTGATGTCTGGCCTGTCTTAGCTCTGAGCCCTGACTTGAGCTCACAAGTAAGTTGGAGACAGAATGGGCCTGCACCTTGGATTGATTTATACAGTCCTAGGGTTTCTGCAGAAGAGGGCAGTCTTAAGTGCTGTGCATAATTGTGTAGGCACCACTAATACGTAAAAGACATTAAAAAGCTGTGGGCTTGCATGTTTTCAAATTTCTTTTTCTTATGCTCTTGTAGGTAAATCTAATAAACATTTAAGGCCATTCATCTTCAAGATAAAAAATATAATCATAGCAGTGGTCACTTCTGCATAGAAAGCAATTACTGGAATGCAGTCAGTACAGATCTTTTACCTTCACTGAGCACAGAGAATCACACAGAATCACTAGGTTGGAAGAGACCTTCAAGATTATAGAAGTCCAACCCAGCCCTGACACCTCAACTAAGCCATGGCACTGAGTGCCACATGCAGTCTTTTTTAAATGCATCCAGGGATCATGATTCCACCACCTCCCTGGGAAAACCATTCCAGTACTTTAGCACCCTTTCTATAAAAAACTTTTTCCTAATATCCAACCTAAATTTCCCTTGGTGCAGCTTAAGACTGTGTCCTCTCGATCTGTCAGTTGCTACCCGGAGAAAGAGACCAAGCCCCAGCTGACTACAGCCACCTTTCAGTAAGCTGTAGAGAGTGATAAGGTCACCTCTAAGTCTCCTTTTCTCCAGGCTAAACAACCCCAGCTCCCTCCGTCATTCTTCTTACGGCTTGTTTTCCAAGCCCTTCACCATCCTCGTTGCCCTCCTCTGGACACACTCAAGCATCTCAACGTCCTTCCTAAACTGAGGGGCCCAGAACTGGGCACAGCACTCAAGGTGTGGCCTCACCAGTGCCCAGTACAGGGGAAGAATGACCTCCCTGCTCCTGCTGGCCACGCTATTCCTGATGCAGACCAAGATGCCATTGGCATCCTTGGCCACCTGGGCACACTGCTAGCTCATGTTCAGTCAGCTGTCACCAGAACCCCCTGGTCCCTTTCTGCCTGGGCACTGTCCAGCCACACCATCCCCAGCCTATAACATTGCAGGGGGTTATTGTGGCCAAAATGCTGGACTCAGCACTTGGGCTTATTAAACTTCATCCTATTGGACTCTGCCCATCCAACCATTCCAGGTCTCTCTGCAGAGCCCTCCTACCTTCCAACAGATGGACACACACTCCCAGCTTAGTGTTGTCTCCAAATTTACTACTGAAAGACTCAATATCCTCATCCACGTCATCAATAAAAATAACTGAACAGAGCTGGCCCCAGCACAGATCCCTGAGGGACACCACTGGTGACTGGCTGCCAGCTGGATGCAGCACCACTCACCACCACTCTCTGGGCCTGGCCATCCAGCCAGTTCCTAACCCAGCAAAGAGTGCTCCTGTCCAAGCCCCGGGCTGCCAGCTTTTCCAGGAGTGTGCTGTGAGAGACAGGGTCAAAGGCCTTGCTGAAGTCCAAATAGACAATATCCACAGCCTTTCCCACATCCACCAGGCAGGTCACCTGGTCATAAAAGGAGGCAAGGTTGGTCAAACATGACTTACCTCTCCTAAAGCCATGCTGGCTGGGTCTGATATCCTGGATATCATGTATAGGATATGTATGTATCCTTACATACATATCCTATATATGTAAGTGCTGTGTGATGACACTATATAAACTGCTCCATTACCTTACCGCGTACTGAGGTCAGACTAAGTGGCCTATAATTACCAGGATCCTCCTTCCCATCCTTTTTGTGAATGGCTGTCACATTGGCCAGCTTCCAGTCATCTGGAACCTCACCAGTGAGCCAGGACTGTTGGTAAATGATGGAGAGTGGCTTCGCAAGCTCATCTGCCAGCTCCCTCATCAGCCTGTGATGGATCCCATCTGGTCCCAAAGATTTATGACCATCCAAGCAGCTCAGCAGTTCTCTGACTGCCTCCTCCTGGATAGCAGGGTGACCATTTTGTTGCCTGACACCATCTATCAACCCAGGAGGACAGCTGTCCTGAGGACAAGCTGCCCTCTCACTGAAGACTGAGGCAAGGAAGGTGTTAAACACTTCTGCCTTCTCCTCATCTGCAGTTGCTAAGTTCCTTCCTGCATCCAGTAGAGAACAAAGATTGGTCTTACCCTTCCTTTTAACATAAATATATTTGTACAAACATTTTTTATTGTCCTTTACAAAAGTTGCCAGATTAAGTTGGAACTGACCTTTGGTCTTCTCTAATTTTTTTCCTATGTACCCCAGCAACCCCCTTAAATACATCCTGAGAGACCTGACCCTCCTTCCAAAGATGATACATCTTCTTTTTTATTCACAAGTTCCTTCAGCTTCGTGCCCGTCCAGGCTGGACGTTTGTCTTGTCGACTCATCTTTCAGCACACAGGGTCAGTCTGTTCCTGTGCCCTCAAGATCTCTGCTTTGAAGCATGCCCACTTTTCCTGGACTCTATTTTTAAGGGCTGCTTCCCAAGGAACTCTCTGAATAAATCTCCTAAATAGACCAAAGTCTGCCCTCTGGAAGTCAAATGTAAAAGTCTCATTGATGTTCCTCCTCATCTCACCAAATATCAAGAACTCTATAATTTCATGATCACTGTGCCCCAAGCGGCCTCCAACCCCACATCTCCCACCAGCCCATCTCTATTTGCGAACAGGTCTAACATAGTCCCTCCCCTCGCGGGCTCACTCACCAGCTGTGACAAAAAGTTATCCTCCACACACTCTAAGAACTTCCGGGACTGCTCTTTTCTGCTGTATTAAGTTACCAGCAGATGTCTGGTAGGTTAAAGTCACCTACAAGAACAAGGGCTGGTGATCCTGAAACATTCTCCAGCTGCTTATAGAATAAGTTGTCGTCCTCTTGTTCCTGGTTGGGTGGATGATAACAGACTCCCAGTAGGATGTCAGCCTTGTTGGCTTTCCCCTTAATTCTTACCCATTGGCATTCAACTCCGTCATCATTAGTTCAATACCCATGGTGTCAAAAGCCTCCCTAATAAAAAGGGCCACCCCTCCACCTCTTCCCCCTTTCCTGTCTCTTCTGAAGAGCTTGTGGTCATGCACTGTAGCGCTCCAGCCATGTGAGTCGTCCCACTTCATTTCCATGATGGTGACATCATAGCTTTGCTATGATGAGCCTCCAGCTCTTCTTGTGTGTTACCCGTGCTGCGTGCATTAGTATACCAGCAAGTGGTTTTGTAGTCATTCAGTAGTTAATAATAGGTTTTACTGCACTGAATTAATAACTTATTATGGCAGCTAAAAATAACCACAAAATCTTTGCGAGATCTTACCCGTATCTTTTTTTTAGGTGAACATGTATAAATTTAATTTTAACTGTTAATACATGTAGGTGCAGCTTCTTCGTGACTTTCGTTGGTTTTTTTTAATGTTGAAAATAGCATTAACTGTTGGTAAACTGAAACAGAATTCTAGTTGCCAGGGAAGGAAGATCAGTTCTAAAATAAATACCTCCCCCTTAAAAAATATGCCTGATTCAACATATGGGCTGATGGCCCACTGAAGTCTTTTATTGATGTCAGTGTTGGTCTGCACACTATCAATAGGTTAGTTAGTGGCTTTCAGTTTTCAGTTTATCTCGTCACGGTGTCTTTGGGGCTGTTCTGATGAGCTCTCTAGATGCATAATTTTGGAAGCAGAATAAGTGCCCAAGAAGTTAGAGGAATTTGTCTTATAGGTATTTGGCTTCCATTGCATATATGTATTGCTTCCATTCCTATTTGTTTTTTCTTGGATTCTGCTCACTTTGTACTTTATTTCAGTCACATATTTTTCCTTCTCTTTTCATACAATGTCTCTGCAGCATGCTTAGATACTGATTAATGGGTACCCTGACTCAGAACACCTGGCTACAATGAGTTTTTCATTAAAGAGAGGATAAGGCAGCAAAATTTAGGACATAGAGCTCTCTTATAGTTTATTCTGGTGATCACATTTAAACAGCAATCTCATACATTCAGACTCCACCGTGTAGGGGGAAACTGCATATGTATCTGATAATATATATGTGCAGTTGTTGTTAGTTGTTTTCACTTGGGTCTCTTTAGTACCCCACAGGTTTTAGTTGATGTGTCACTTTGTTTTGTCTTTCTTCTCCATGCTCCAGAATTTATAGGTATTTCCCTCTTATTGTGAAAGAAACTGGTGATGCAGTAGATATTTTTCTGTGGCTCTGCCTATGGTTAATTATTTTCACATGGAAGTAACCAGCTTCCTGGTGTGGGAATAGTTTTGCTCTCTGTTTCTCTTCCTCTGTACATGTATGTATGTGTCTTGTATTGCAGAGCATTTATTCATAGTCTTTGTTTTAGTTGTTCCCTTCTTCCTTTGGTTTGTACTTATTGAGAAAGGAATGGTTGTAAGATGGAGGTTAAGAATTAAGATGAACACAAATAAATGGGGGGCTATGTTGGTGACTCTAAGGCTTGTGTAGTCAGTGGTGAGAGCTGGAAGCGTGCAGGGCAGCCTATGACGTGTAGACACCTTCATTAAGGTGGAGTAAATTGGTCCTGCTGGTATTTGGGTCATTGATTTTTTCTGGCAGTGTAAGAAAAGACCCTTGGACGACTGAGCACTAAACTTTTGGATGGGCCAGTTTTCGGATTCACCCAAATGCCTGGTCTAAGACACAAGTAAAAGTGGGTGCAAACAGCATTCCAGAAACCAGATAACTACCCTAGGGATGAAAGCATGCGCAGATGTCAGTCTTGTCACCAAACACTCAGGTGCCACTGAATATCTAAACGATTCTTCCACTTTGTGGTTCACATTGTACATGACGAAATTGTCTTGAGGAGGTCATTGTGTCCAGTTTACCTGTTAGTAAAAAGAGATCTGTGTTCAGGGCTTTTTAGAAGAACCTCTTTGTTTCTGTCCACTTCGTGTTTCTGTGTTTACTAGTCTCTAGAGCATGCCTGCAGTGATAAGCTTTTCTGTAGTCCCAGCTACCTCGTAGATGATTTTCTCAGTAAAACTTCCATTTAACTATAGAAGCATGGATTCTTCGCAGACTTACTGATGTTACCTAATAGGTAACAAGAATATACTTGTTATATCTGTTCAGCATGAGAGCTCCCATCCTCACAAATGGTGTTTGAGAGAACTTATGCTGAACTGAAAATGAGAATATTGATTGAGTGGTGGACAACATGCATGGTATACTGTAGTTAAGTGTAAACAACTTACCAGATTGTGTGTAATCATGGTACTGAATATATAGAAAAACCACAAACAAACAAAAACCCAAAACATATGCTGTTCCAGAAACCACAGTAACCTTCAGGGGCTGAAAATATATGTTTCTTTTTGTATAATCTTGCCAAAAGGGGTTTCGTCTCTTTTCCTTTTTATGTCTGTACTTGAATAAAAATTGAATTCATGCAAGGGGGCAGGACAGCAACAAAATACATAACTTTCTGAAGGTAAGATATTGGAAGAAAAATAAAAAGTTTGTTAGAAGTTCTAACTCTGAGAGAGAGGGATTGAAGAGATTCAAGGAGAGCTTTGTTTGCCTTGTGTGGCTGTTCTGCTCTTCTGTCAGCTGAGCCCAGGGTGACAAGTTGTTGACACAAAAGGCTCTTTAGGAATGTTAAATGGTTATCATTATTTAATACATGCTCTCTATTAAGTGACAGCCTCTACTTTGCATCTTCAAAATGCTTTTCAAGCATGCACTAGTTTTCAGGGCTGGAGGCTTTTCTTTTTTACAGGTGGGCCCTGAGGTCTTAATTTGATCCTGGGGTGAAGCCGAGCTGGGGAAGAGTTTATAAACAGAGTTTCTACTTTTGCTGGTCCCTGCTTGCTCTTTGTGGTACAGAAGCAGACTCAGATAGGTTAGCTCAGTCTGGGACTTGTGGCTGATGGTCTGAAACCGCTCTTTTACCTGTGATTACTAAAGCTGTTCATTTAGGAGTTCTTTGTTGATATACAAAGTATACAAATGATTGCTGAAGTTCCCATGGGGCAGTCTTGCAGCTTTTCTGCTGGTTAGGAGAAACCTAAACTGCCTTCATTTGGGGGGTGGCAGGGTATTTTTGGTATCCCCCTTGAATTAAATACCATTCTCTTATTCCAGTGTCTTAGTGTGAGCTTTGCAGTTCTCACCAAGCACTGAAAACACTACCAAGCTTGCTGAAAACCTGAATTAGAATGTTAAAAAAAATGTCGATAGTGGTGAAGTTTGGGTTTGATTTTACTTTAGGGAGCTATAACTTTAGGAAATCTAGAAGTTGTGTATTTCAGGCTCTTCTGGGGAGCCTCTTTTAGTTTTGGCTTTAATTACTGTATACTCCTTCCTCTTAGGTCTGGTTCCTGCTACAAGTTTTGTGACATACTCTGGACAGTTTTGCTTGCTTTGTTCTGCAGCTAACTTTCAAATTGCTGTAATCTTTGCAATGCTACCTCATTATTTTAGCTTAGAATATCTCTATCGCACAGTTGACATGCTTTATAATTAATATACATTTGTCCTTAAAAACTTAATTGAAACAATGGAAGACAAGGGTGAGATTTGATCAGACAGCTGTGGAAAAAGCAACAACACCTCAAACTTCACCATGTTAGACCTCTAATTTCATTTGTTTGTTTAGTTATTGTTTTCGTCATCAGATGGTCTTTCCTTTTTTGTCTTGCCAGCATTGAAGTACAGTAGTTATGCTTTAAATATACTAAAGAGAAATTGTAGTTTTTACAACACCTATGAAATTGTCTCTTAGACCTCTTGTAACACTGCTGCTGCCCCTTTATGTTGGGAGCAAATGTTAGCTCAGTAGAAATCAGTAGGAGAATTTAAGACAGTTAAGATACATTAAAGTCTTTATACTCATAAATTCAGAATTTTTCACTTAAAGGGCTTGCATTTTTTATGAATAGACATTTAGTGTGTAAAAGTTGAATACATTCGGCACACGGTGAAAAATATCTTTATTAAGAAAGAAGTTGGGCTGCAAGAAAATATTCATAATACCAGGAAAATATCAAATTATGTGACAGTAGTTGCACATTTTTGAGGCATGACCAAATAACACATAATTTCAAGCATTTCCCTACCTCCTTGTTGTTTTTTTTCCCCCTGGAACTGGGAGGAAATGGATGCTACACACCCACCCATTCACAAACACCCTGGCAGGAGGCCAGTTTCCCTCTCTTCATCCATGAGCCAAACTCCGGTCTCTTTTTCCCTTCTCCTTTCTTACTCCTCTTTGCAGCTGCTGCCTGCCAGATTTGTACCTATTTTAGAAACAAATGAGGCCTTCTCACTGAGGTTTTCTAGTATTGCTCATTATCCATGCAGATCCTAAAACACACGTTTATGCTGGACTCTGCCTTGTTAGAGATTTTTTATTTTAGTTTGTACTTTATTTTCTGATTCTCCTTCAACTTTCTCTCTGTTCTTTTCTGTTGTTTCAAAGTGTCTGTATTGGCACAGGCTGCTGCCAGCAAGTGATGGGGAAAAAGGAGTTTAAAAGCTCTTGCACACATCCGTGTGCCAGATCTTTGCCAATACCTCTTCCCCAGCTGGTTTGGCAGCAAAAGTAATACCTGTTACTGTGGCAGCGACTGCTGCAACAACTCCATATGCTGTGGCTGGAGCAGTATAGCAGGATTTAAATGCACAGTCCCCCATGCCATTCCCGGGCGTTTGAGTCTGAAGCTGTCAAATGAAAAACAGTGTGTACTGAATTGTCCCCATGGTGATTCTCAGGCGCTTTGGGAATGTAGGTTTTGGATCGTGTCCAAAGTCTGATTTTTATCCACCCTCCAGCCCCCCCTTTTTTTTGTCTTTTTTCCATGATGGGGTTAACACCATATGAAGAGGCTCTAGGACATTAAATAGAGAAAATTGGCTTGTAAAGCTCTTCCCAGCAGACGCCTCTTTCATTTGACGGGCTGGAAACTCCCTGGCCCGCTTTAGCCGTCAGTCTGCTAAAGAGCTGGTAAGGTATGTTCGTCTGCAGGAGGGCAGATGTGTCCCTATATGTCAAAGAGTGCCCAGTACAGCTGAGCCCCACTCGAGGTGCTGGCTCTGATCACTGCTGCCTTGGGAGCCGAATTGGAGCATTACTTTAGCATCCTGCTGCCCACAGCTGGGCTTGTGTCCACATACCTTGGGCTGGGGGGTAGGATGGAGCCTGCAAAGTCCATCGCAGTCAGAGGTGTGTCTGCTGCTGGTGCTTGTTCTCAGCAGCATCCCACCAGCTCAGGTGCTGTTGACGAGTGTGGTGGGCAACATGCAGGCCAGCCCAGCTCAGCTCTGGGCTCACTGCCTGAATAAACAGGCCAGCTGCAGTGCCAGGGTTTATGCTGTCATGGTTTATATTACCACAGCTCCGTTCTTGTGGGGATCTTGTGAACCAGACTGGGCAAATACAGTGCAGGCATGGCTTTGTGCATGTGAGGGAGCAGCTCCAGGCTTTTCATCCCACTCCACTGTCCCTGCTGTATTAGTAATGGCAGGGGGCTGTGATGAGGGATGAGGAGGAGGAGTGTTGCCAAAGCAGAGGAACTTTCTGTGGCTGCAGGAGGGAGCCCTGTGGTGGCTTAGCTGTACGTGGCATTTTGGGGCTGAAGGAGCATAGCAGATCATTGTGTGGCTTGTGCATGGGAAACTGCTCCCAGTCCTCAGCACAGCTTTACTGTTGCCTGATGTCTGAACATGCTGGTCAGATCTGCTTGCAGGTAGAGCCTCAGTGGGCTTGCTCTATGCATGTACCAAATGTCCCTTTTCCTAGCAGGTTTGTGCTTTCCTTGAAGAATGAAATATACATTGCAGCCCTTAACAAGACTACTTTGTGTTGGTTAAATTCCTTCTTCTGCCTCTTCCAGGCTCCCAGAAAGTCATTACAATCCAAGTCCGCTGTGTAGTTTGGTGGATTTATGTAAGTGAGGCTAGTAAACTGGGTTTTCAGTCTTAGTGAGCATCATATTGGTGCAAATCTGGTGTTGTGCACATCCCCTTAATTTGGCTCTGGTTTCAGCAAGGTCTTCACAGTCCTCTGTGAGCACCGGCTCAGTCCCAGAGAAGAAGGAGTTTCCCTCTGTTCAAGGCACACAGCTTTGAGCTGGGGATTTCTGTCTGCTGAGCTCACGTGCACAGGAGAAACGCCATCTGCCTGTGAGCCAAGTGCTTCAGTGAAGAATGAACGTAATTGAGGATTACTTACAGAGAGTTTGCTGCACCCTCTGACCTCTACCCCGTTATGTGCAGCTTGGGAGAGGAGGGAATGTAAGTCTCTTGTTTTCTCTCTAAGCCTGTGTCTGAAAAGGAAACTCTTCTCTGATTTTTTTTTTTCCAAAAGGCAAATTCTATGCCAAACCCATAATCAGATACAAATAGGAATGCATGCCAGAAGCAAAAGCAGCCAAAGGGAGCTTTTCACCGTGAAAACAGCTTTCCCACCTGGCCAAGAACTCCCTGCATGTGCCTGGCACGATGGTTCAGCCCTCCCTGAGTTTGCCCATGAGGGTTTGCTTGATGCTCAAATGTTGGTTGTCTTCTCCATTTAATCATGATTGTTGCTACCTCACTTTGACCGTCCCAAAATCTTTCAGGTGAGAAGGGAGGAAAGGCATGTACCTCTTGTCCTGAGGATTTACATGCTGCCTGAAATGGAACTTACAGCCTGGGTGCTTTAGGAAGTAGCTCCATAGATTTCTGCCAGAACAGGCCGGAGACCAGCCTTTTGTGTGGAGGAGAAGGTGGTAGATACTGGCCCTTTTGAAACAGCTTCTGTTAGTTCCAGCTTCTGCCACACCTCATCGTAGGGTCATTCACTACATCCCAGTAAAAGTTTGGTGGTGGTGATTGCCTCTGTTGTTGGTTTTCCCCAGGTTCTACCCATGATGTACTAATAGGTCCTATGAAAAATAGCTTTCCACCTACTAACCGGCTACCTGCTTTAACCATTTGGGAGTGTTCAGCAAGTTCTGGAGATGCGTTTTGGTAAACTGAAGAAAATGCCAAGTGTACTTGTTGCTGCTTTATAGCCCTGATGGAGTTTGTGCATGAGAAAGGGACAAGCTCCTCTTACGTACTTTTCATCTGCAGTGAAAGGCAGCTTGTGCCACCATTATTGTAAATATCAATGAAGGGTTGCCATCTCATTTTGACTAATGAGAGTATGTCATCAAGAGGAATCTAGGAGCACAGGCTATTGTTGATCTGATTGTTCACATTCCTCTATCAAGAAGGCTGCTGAACTCAAGCGTGATTGAGAGTCTCTCAAGGATGACCCTGAGCTTGGGCATCAAGAGAGAGGTCATTTTTTGCAAAGCAATGTCACCCCAAGTTAAACACTTGGAAAAGACAAGCCATGGTGATATCTCATGGAGCTAAAATAGAGACCTGGATTTCTTCATTGAATGCACGTTATGTGTTTCCTTAAAAGTGCATTCATAAGGTGCCTATGTGAGTTGTTCTCTTCAGCCCATTTTAGGTTTTTATTGCTGCAGTATGAGTAGAAGAAATGGAACTAATTGCAGACTGCTCAAGTGAACAGAGGAGCAGAAATGATACTCTTTGAGAAAGAGGGGATAATGGTTTTCTGGTGTTTCTCTATTCTTCTCTGTGTTTGTGTGTCAGAGGATGTGTGATTTCCTTTTCTCTGAACTGACTCTTCCATGCAGGTTAGATATTTGTGGCAAGAGGGTTGAATGGATTTGGAGGGCAAGCTGTGGTTTGTTGGCTGGTGCCTGAAATAGTGCTTAGATTAACTCTGGCACCTTGAACCACCAGCCCCACAAAACCATGTGTTGTTTGGGTAGGCATAACTTTTTTCAGCTACTAGCTGAATGTGCTAGAGAACAAAAAACTGCAACAGAGGACTCGCTGGAATGTTGTAAAAAACTGCAGAAGTGGTCTGGTTTAACTTGAAGATTGGGGAATGGCATAATAAAAATAAATTGTTTCTCCCTTTTTTGTATTAGAAAAGCCTCAGGCCATAAACATCTTGAAAGAAATGGATTTTTATTCTTCTTTCACACTTCTGAATGGATCAGAGTTGCTTGAAGAAAATCATACTGTACATAAACCACAAGAGCAGCAGGGTATGGAGTCCTATTTTTAGTGTCAGTAAATTAACCAGCTTGGTATGCCGGGAAATTCCCAACTCCTGGTACCTAAAGGTTAGTATCAGCTCTCCAAGAACTGGTTTAGAACAGACGTTAGTTGCATTAGGTCAGCTTTGCTATCCCTTCTAATAATAATAGTGAATGTATTGCTTGTATTATTGTAGCCCTTGAAAGAGTTGGCTATGACTGTAATTTTCTCTGGTTCATGCTGAGACTTAGTTTTTTTATTTCCACTTTAAACCTAAATTCAGCCTTTCCACTAAATTCTCAGAAAGGATCTTTCTACCTCGTGTCTTGTAGTAAGCAATCTTTTAAGACTGTAATCTGGGTATATAAGGAGAATTTAGAAGAATTCTCAATTCTTAATAGATAGGACAAAATTTATTCTGTGGACAGGAAGCATCTACTTAGTCAAATAAAAAAATCATTGAAAAATGAAGAGCAGTTCTGGTATGGACCAAAATCTCTGCAATAAACTTTTAAGATAATCAGTGTTAAAATGCACAGATTTTAAGGCCCACAGATACTATTTGTAACGCAGATGTATTGTCCTGCTGTCACCTAGTATCTAGTTAATAATAACTTTGTATATGTGATCATGCAAAACGCATACCAAGCGCGAGATCCTGTCTGTACCTGCATACCTACTCATGTATGGTTTTTTGGAACTTTTTATTTGCTCAGATGTTATGAAACCTGAAGGTTTCTCATTTTCTAGCTTTTCTCTGCAACCATAACGGCTGGAAATATATGTGTGGTTTTTGGTTGGTTTTTTGGTTTTTTTTTTTCCCCTTAAATGAAGGCTGAAATTTGTACTCACTGATATGACTGAAAATACTGGAGCTTTAAAAAAACAAGACTGAAAAGAAAATAAGACTTCCTATAAAATCACAAGAACTGGCTATGCTGACTCAGCTGAAATTAATGATAAAACAATTCTGACTTAATGGGACATAATTTTACCCTGAGAATGGAAATAACTGAAAAATGTGTTTTGCATTACTGCAGGGTTGAAGTTACAGTTGCTGAGGTTTTCTAACCTTCATGTCCATATTTGATAAGACTTGATTCCCCTTAATAAAAATGTTATCCGTTCCTCTCCTCTTTATATGATATTTGGAATAACTTCAGCACTTTCACAGGTTGTGGGCACTCACTGTACAGCCAAGGGCAGTGGGTCGCTGTTTACAAACTTTCTAAAGGATATTTAGATTCTTGGTTGTTTCTTTTTTGCCTGAGAATTGATTTAAGATATGGATAGTTGATAATTTATTTTTGAAGGTTATGTGAAAGCTCTGGGTTTACTGGGGGTCTGTGCTTTATGACTGATGCAGAGATGCCATCCCTGTTGCTTGCTGTGATCACTCTGGTGATGACAGTAGTGATGAACACGGTGAAAGTGCCCTTAACTTGTAACAAGCTGCCTTCTGTCCTTCCCCTCAAATGTGCAAATGACAGCATTTTGATTAAAATTCTTTACCTGACATAAAGCAGTTCTAAGCTTCGTATCTCTCTTGAAGGTGCTTTCCCAGCTCAGCAGTGAGCATCCCCAGGAATCACATGGATGTGAGAAGGGGAGAGCCGGGGAGAGGAGCCTCCTAGCACTGGCTGCCTTCCATTGCCTCTCCTTTCTGTGTGTAGTTGTCTTTTTTCTCCCTTCACCTTCTGTACTTGTTTTTGGGATATAAGAGTACTTTATATGCTCCTGAGGCATTTGAATTGCCCTGTCTATTTTGTCCAGAATTAATTAGCTTAGTGCTTTATCTGGTGATTTGTTGGCTATGCAGCTTTTTCACTCTTTTGCACAGCCTTCTGATGTTCACCAGTTTAACAACTCAGTTAAAAAACAATGGAGGTGCAATAACGTTTTCATGGCTAAGAGTAAAAGTTGCTGCCCTTTGTGGAGCCGTGGAGCCGACTACACCAAAGAGGGCTACCAAAGCAGCACTGCTTTTCCAGTTTAACAGGTTAAGGTGATGTTACTGGTTTGCCACCGAGTTTATTATAGTTTCATATCTCAGCACGGGCTGGCAGCAAATGTTTTGGCTTTTCTTTCTCTGCCTGTGCAGTGGTAGTGATAGTCATCAGGGCTCTCAGCCCTGCAGATAATCTCTTCGGGTTATCATTTACTTGCAAACAGTCATTTAAAGTATTTGTGAAAAGGCTTTTGAAGTGGCATTGCAGGCGAATGCTGCCCGGAGCTGCAGAGCAGGCAGTGTTTACACAGGGGCAGAGGATTTCTCTGCCCGGTGTGGTTCTCCTCAAGTGCTCGTATTCTGCGGCTACGCTGTTTGCCTTTCTAATGAAGTGAACTGTTTGTTTGAAATATGTGGTAGAAGGTATTTACACAGAGACTAAAGTAAACTTTAGGGCTGTTCACATAAGCCATACGTATCTGGTTTGTGAAATGAAGGAAAACAATTTGGCTGCAGCTTACCTCTGGGAAGGGCAGTTAGGAACTGTTTAAACAATGAACTGGGCTGCAGCGGATGTTGCTGCAGCCTCTCACAGGCCTTCAGTGATGACTGCTGCTCATGTAGGCATTCCTCAGGATGCTGCCTCGATGGAGATTTCAAAATTGCTGTCTTTATTTAAAAGGGGGATTTATTCATTAGCTGAGAAAACTTGGGTACATTCATATTTGATTAAAACCATCCCAATTAGACAATGGACTGTTGAGAGCCAACATATGCTATTGCCTTTATAACGTCATTAGTAACCCAGAGTCCCCACTTTGAAATAAGATCGTGCCCGAGTGCGCAGACATCTGTTTCTGCCTAGCCAGATGGAGGTCAGCAACATAACTTAAACTGCTAATCCTTATTGTGGAGAGGGGAACAGGAATCTGAGGAAGGTAGGAACAAATGAACTCGGATCCCGCTTCTGGCAAGGCATGAGGTATTGATGGCAATACAATGCCTGGAACATGCTCTGCAGAGTTCTGGTAGTAAGTTTCTGTTTAACCGCAGGCAGAAGTCCAGAGAGCAAAGGAGGGGTGGGTGAAGTGAAACTGTCTGTGGTTAAGGCATTTCAGTTCATCTCAGAGAGCCTCACTGCTGCTCCTGGCTCTGCCACAGTTGTGCCTGATGGGAGTGTTAGTCGGTTGCAGCCCAACGTTTCTCAACAATGACTGGCAAAACAGACCTTGATGGTGGGGAGTGCTTTTCACCCCATCATAGCACAGAACAATTAAAACCGGGCATGCGGGGGGCTTCAGGAGCAGAGATTTCCAGGCCTGTCCAATAGAGACCATATGTTTCCATCCATCATTTACGTTTTTTGGCGGGGAAGAGAGCACCGAGTTGGTTGGGACTACAATGCCACATCCTCTGGCATTGTTTCTCTGCTCATTCTCCTTGGGAGCAAGGGGAGTCACAACACTTCAGACTCCTTGGGTTCAGTATAGAGATTAAAACAAACAAAAAGTCCTTATGCTCCTGGAGTGCAATAAATATGCTAGAATTTCAATAGGATCCAAACAAGTGACAATAGCAGCATTAAGAGCTGGCAAATCCTTTGATGTTATTGACCAGAAAAGGACTGTTGTGGTCTCTGTCATGAACATTTAAACTTTTGACCTCCAACCTTTGTGTCAAATGGCTTTTCCATATGGAGGGTTACTATACCTCTCTCACTGCCACTGCATTTAGTAGAGCATCAAACAATTCACTGGTGGGAAACTGATGCTTAATGCATTGGAAAAGGTCCAAGATTGCCTGAGGGTGGGACTGAAGAAAACTTATCTTCCCTTCTTCTGCTGAAGTGTAAATGAAGTCCCCTGTTTTCTTATAACTTGATTGCATCTGAACTCCACACAGAAATGTGTAAGAGAGGATTGTGTCTTGGTGGACAGGAGACAGACATCTTAAGTCACTTTTAATTCCACCTCTTCTATACAGTGCAAACATATAACTGAAAGATGTGCTTTTGCAGGCTGGGGATATCTTCATGGTTACATCAGAGAGCTGAAAGACTGCAGCGCTTGGTGATGGACAGACCTTGGTGATGTGCTGGCTGAGTGTCAGAGAAAGAGGGTTGCCTTGGGGAACTTGCCAGGAGTGCTCAGAGTATGAGGGACTGTATTTGCATGCCCGGTGTCCTTTGCAAACAATAACCAGAAGCAGATGCCGTGGAGTTCATGGAAGAACTTCACAGGTGACTCTCCTCTCCTTTGCTCCTCTATCAGTTTCACAAAATTTTCAGTTGAGGAATTCCTTCATCCTATGGTTCCAGCACTTTCAGATCTTTACTACACTTCTTTTCTGTAATTTTCCCCTTGAGGCCATTCAAACTTCCTGTGTCCATAGCCTCCTGTGCCACTTGGCTGTGTGGCAGGGAATGATGTGCCTCGTCCTCATTTGGCCATCTTTCCTCTCTGCTGGCTCATTTTGTCTCCTTGTAACCCTGGCTGCTTCTTTAGGATGTAGAGAGGAATGAAAAGCAGCCTCCCCTGTGCTGCCCCTTTAACTGTTCAGGTGCCCAAAAGAACACTTCTTTCCATCTTCTCTCGTATTTGTGGGTTTGTGTTCCACCTAATTCTATGTTTTCTCCTGTCTTGCCCCTCAGTCACCAAGCTGAAGATTGTGGCTGTGCACAGGCAGATTGTCTAACTTTATTTGTGGTCTGCCTAGACTGGAGGCTGGAGAAAGCTATTCTGTTTTACTCAGTATGCCTGAGTACACTACACCATATACTATGGTAGTTCCAGAAAGCTCAGTCAGAGACTGGGGCCCTGTTGCGGTAGGCGCTGTAGACAGGCGATGTTAAGATAGAAACTGCCCTGAAGACTTTGCTTTTCTGTTGTTGCTATGCAGAAAAGTCCTTGCTTATGCCATGGTGTGCTTTGCCCACTACTGCATTTTTATGCTTCTGCCTGTTCAGGTCTCTGTTCTTCCATTTTTTGATTTTTCTCTCATTAGTGGAAGTGTTTTTCCTCACTGGTGAAGCTGGACCTAGCTACAAGTCCTGGCAATGATGCTCGTGGCAGTAGGACATGGTGCAGGCAGAAGACTTCAGGAGATGGTGCAGCTGGTTCTGCAGCCAAGTGCCCTCTGCAGCTGTGTGCCCCTGCTCTGCAGCTTTGATGTGGACACACTACTGACTCAGGGCAGTCCTCATGGGACATAAGGACCATAAGTATTAATTAAGCTGAGGTTGTCCATTTTTGATTTGTGCTTTTAAATAAGTGTTCTCAGACATACGTGCCCTTCTTCCTGTTTTTCAGCAGCAGTGCCAGCTTTAAGTGGTTGATGTAGAGGGTTGGCCACTTTGGGTAAGCAGCACTTAGTTTCCAAGGCAAGAGAAGTGTATGTCAGATCCTGCCACTACATCTGCAGAGAACAAGAGAGAGGATGAAAGTGTTGATAAGACTTTATGAGGAACTTCCATACTTTCCCATAGAGAGAATGCCCTTTGGTGAGGAAGAGGAATTGAGGAATCCTAAATCCTGACAGAAATCCTAAAAATAAAATAAAAAAGTGTAGTTTTATCTAAAGCTGATACTGTCATTCTGTGTATGGGTAGTGGGAAACAGAGAAGTTGTCTGTAAAGAAAAATGAACTTAATAAAAGACCATTAACAAAAGCCAAGAGAGATTAGTAAAAGAACAAGCAGTTTCAGGCAATTGAGCCACTATTTTTAGAAGAAATAATGGGGAGTTAATAAAATACTGTCATTTTAGCTCTTTATTGAGACTTTCCACTGAAGAGGTTTAGATTGTCTCAGAAAGGGTATCTCTGTTAACAGTGACCAGGCTGAGATTCAAGGAAGTTACAAAATATAACTGTGGCCCTTTTTGTTAAAAATATTTTCCTCAAATTTTGGCTTATAAAAATGACTAAGATTGATTGGGATATTGACAATATGACATCTCAAAAATAGACTGAGTGAGCACTTTGAATAAATGTCAATAGGGCAAATTAAGGGAACTCGCTGTGCTTTCCATCTTCAGTAATGATCTGCAACAAAAAGTAGCATAAAAATGAAATACAGAGGAAGAACTCTGAAAGAAGGTGAGAGAACATGGATGAAGAAAACTGCTTAAAGTCAAATATTTAGAAATGTTAAGAAGTAATAACTAAGAGTTGGTTTACTTTGACTTTGACTTGAGCAGTGCCTGTTTCACCAGCAGTCCCCTGGAAATGGTAGGTAAGGTCACTGCCACATAATGAATAAGATACTGTCTCATAGTGGAAAAATGAAAGATAATGGTTTTTGAGACTGTGTGTAAGAAGTACATATCCCTGCTGGATAGGGAAATTTTCAGAAATAGATTATTTCTGCTGTAAATTTCTAAGGCTTCCTCCTCCTAAACAGTGTCAGTGTACATGAAAACTTAATGCCCAAGACTGTAGGGATGATAACCCAAGCTGGAGAAACACAGAAAGCAGAAACAAGAATATGGACAGAGAGATTAAAGGTTGCAATAAATGTATATTATTAGGTAGCCTGACAGCACATGTAATCACTGTCTGCTCATCTGCAAGAGCTTGAAGATTGTAAACACCTCAGAAGGAGAGTAATTGCTAAGGATGATACAGAGAGAAGCTAAATAATTACGAATATTTAGATGAAATTTAAAAAAATCAGGTTGAACAGCAGGGGAAAGAAATCTCTCAGAGTGTTCATCTGATTGTGCATTCCATAGAATCTGAGTTTTAATATATAAAAATGGACATAATTGTTCTAATTATACATTTTCCTCTCTAATTCCTATCATGCCATAAAATGCTCATCAAAGCTCCTAATTTTAACCTATTTCCAGGTCTTTCACACTGTGGTCTAGGCCTTCAGCTGCTGAAAATTGGTTCAGTTGCAGTGATTTTCCCTGTGCTATACTGATACCCAACTGTTTGAGGTTTGGCCTTTTAAGTAACTTTTAAACTTGGTTCTGCACAGAGAAGAGCACACAAGTCTCCAAATCATCATTCAAACAAATAATGTTTGCAGACTGGCTCACTGCTGCTTACAGACTTCTAAGAATGTCACCAAAGCTTGTTGAATTACCTAGCTTGTCTTCATTTGTTCCCATACCAAATCAGCAGCAATACATGGATATTTCTAGTCCCCCTCTCTGCCAGTTTCTAGATTTCTGTTGCCTTTCCTTAGCCACATTTATCTTTGCATCTTACAGATATTTGTCATTGCTGAGTTAATGTGTCCAGCTGATATCAGGACATTTAGATGCACTCTTTGAGCTGTGTTGAGCCTTAGGCATAACCAAGCTAATCTTTGGCAGCACCTCCTTCCTACTGTTCAGGAAGTCCACATTAAACTTCTGCTTAGAAATTCTTTGGAGTTGAAAGCCTTGGTGTGAGATTTCTTCTTTAGTTCTCACCAGTGTGGCTCAGGATTTATTTTGTTTGTAATCTTCTAATTTCCTGAGTTTCTGCTTCATGGCTCACCTTTAACCACTGGAATTTGCAGTGTGCTACAGAGATGGATATGAACAGGTAGATAGGTACAAATTATTTTTTGTATATATTGTGGTTATGGATCTAGTTACTCACTTCTTGCAGAGGAGGATATGCTGAGGATGTGATCCTTCATACATGTGTAATAAAAGGTGGGAAGCATTCCATAGCAGCTGATTAAGAAACACTTGTCTGTGATTCTTGAGAGTTAAACATGGTTGCTTATTTTGGTTTTCATAATTTTTAGAGATGGATTTTGAAGTGGTGAAGTCTGCACTGACACATGGTGGCACGAGAAGTTAGAAGCAGGAACAGCAAGACTGCAACTGTGTTGCAAAGCAGAAGCTGAATTATTTTATTACTGCCCATCCTTTGGAGGTAGAAGAGGGAGGTATCTCTTTGGTCAGCTTCCTGGCAGAGGGCAATTTGTCATTTTCTTGCAGAAAGCACATTATTAAGTTTTTAAAGAAATGCTGCATGTGATCCAGAGGTTATGAAAAAGATGAGCTGTACTGTGCCGAGGACCAGCTGTGTTAGATGAAACAATTATACCTCTAAGTAATGGGATGGTGAGGCTCATCATTCTCGTATCCTGAGACCACGGGCCAATGTACAGGCGCTGGGTATTTGCAGTTGTGCTCTTCCTCATGCAGGTTTTTAAAGGTTGCTTTTAGCATGAAGCAGCAAGTTTCCTGGGTGAAAGGCAGGATATTTCTGATGCATTTCCACCAATCTGCTGTTTGTTCTTGGGCAGACTGGGCTGATGGGCTGACTTGGCTTTCCTCCTCTAAAAAGTATGTCCCAAGAGGGTTGTGGGGCAGCACTGCTTTTCCCACTCTACTCACTAGGTAAGTTCATGGCTGCTTGATCAGGGCAGCACAAGGAGTTCTTTCTTTACTTACCAGTTCATCCATCTCAGTGTAAACAGTCATTTGCAAATCACTGGGCTGTGATGAGTTATAAATTATGTTCTGAAAGAATTGGAGGCTCTTAGGCTCTTCTGTTCAAGGTGTTTTGTACATGCAATATATTTATTACCCTGGGAGTCTGTCTCTTACTGCCTTTTTTTTTTTTTCCTATATTTCTGGATGGATAAATGGCAGTGAGCACTGGAGTCTGTTGAATGGACTTCAGAAAGTTTAGTTAGTATTCCAGAAGGCAGTCCTGCTCCTTAGACAGCACAGTTGCATTGACTGGAAAGAATAATAAAGTGTTCAAACTGAAATCAATCCAGCAGTTATTTAGCCAGTACCTGCAGCAAATCTGGCATATTAAAACATCTCTCAGTGCCAGCTGATGAAACCAGTTCCAGCAACTTTTATTCCAGCACAACTATAACTGCTCCTTCCTCAAGTGTTTGGCATAATGGTTGTTGCGGAACTGCTAACAATGAAACATGTTCCCACAAGGTGTTTAGATTTACAAACTGAAAGTATTAAAATGTATAACAGGAATCTAAGATGATCTAAAGTCTTAGGTTTTGTTTTTGCAAAGATAGAAATTATTTTTCAGCCATAACAAGAGCTGGAGCTCTGCTCTGGTTTGTGAGGCTTGGCCTGGAACTCCTGTGGTTTAGTTTTAAGATCAATACATAGGCTCTGTGAGCACTAGGAGAGGGTAGAAAGGGGAAGTTTGATCGTCATTAGTACACACAGGCACATGGAAGGGAAGTGAGCCAATGGAAAATCGTCTGTTCTCTGAATGTGTTACATCTACTGTATGTTACCACAATTAACATTTAGTGCTACTGGCATGGAGAGGACTTGCCCCTTAAAAATTCTTTTCCTCAATTTCCTTCTCTCTGTTTCTTGGCTTTATACATTTACTAGACTTCTTTTTTCCAGCTTTGCCATGGCTTTCCTTTTTCCTATGTAGAATCTCCTTCTCTGTGAAGTCAGATGGTGAGTTAGCTGCATCCATGTCAATGCAACCGTTGCCACATTGGAAGCGTGTGTGTGCATGCGCACAAAGACGCACAGAAAAGCATCCTGAGATGACTGACTGTAGCACAGCAGCAGATCAGCCTGCAAACAAGCAGTGCTTCAGATGGCAACCAGCCACGCTTGAAGCAACAGCCCCAGTCACCATAGGGTAACTCTTCAAAGTGCACAGAGTTAAGTGCATGCATTCACGTGTAGCTGTGACTCAGTCATATTTTCTTCCTGATTAAAACCTCTGTATAAGCAGACGTAGAAAACATAAATCACCCCTTATTGAAAGAGGACTAAAAAAAGCCCTCAGAGACAACATGTGCTCTTACTGAGCCCTAATGCAAGCTGTAATTAAACAGAAATCCAAAATAAGATCTTTGCTTGGCAACTAAGAACCTAATTCTTGCCATAAAACCTGGCAATGCCATTAAGTTCAGATCAGTCGAAGCAAATGTACGTGAAGAAACAGTGGTGCCCTTGGGAACTATGCAAAGCTGAATATTAGAAAATTCTCATCTGGTGATCAGCTTGTGAACCAAAGGAAGTATAGAAATTTGCTGGCAAATCTTCAAAACTGTTCTGCATATTGAAAAGACATTAACAGGGAGGCTATATTTTGCATTATACTGTATCTGTTAAATCTGGTGTGAAAGCTTGGTACTGTCATTCAGCATCAAGACTGTAATGGATTTAAGCAGGAAGGAGATTTCACCTCAAGTGAGGTTGTATCTGAGAGTAGTTTGCACCTGGCTCAGCTCTGACATGTAATTTGGTGAACTGATTGTCCGGAGGACAAATGTGCTGAAGCATAATGAGGGCTTCCTGTGTTGGGCTTGGGACCTCTGTTTTCTTGGCCCTAACCTCATGACACAGGTGCAGACATTGGGGCCACACTGGGTGAGTTCAAGCCAGTGCAGGCATTTTCTGCGGTAGCAAATGTTTTCTTGATGTGCTGAAAAATGTAGCCTATCATTTCAGCAGCTGTCTCCCTCAAGCGTTTGGCAGGAATCACAAGGTGCTTGAGCAAGTCAGCTAGCTGAGGGCAGAGTGTTTTACTAGGATCACCATCACAGCCGACCTTTCCAAATGTAGTGATCCCTTAAGTGAAGCTTATTACTACAGAGTGTACGGAAAAGTTACCACAAACTTCAGCGAGCTTCGTAGCTGCCTAATCCTTCTGCTGTCGTCTCAGGATGTTGCACAGCACCTTTGAGCCAGCTGGCATCATCCCCCTTTCCAACAAGTCTTGCTGTGAATTGCATCTCATCAGACGTCAATTCAAGGTTTGCTGTTCAGCATCAAGGATCATACATACCTGTCCTTTCTCCCAGTTTCTTTCTCTTGATGCTGCAGCAGAGACTTAAGTTGTCGACTTTCAGAGAACAAGAGTAGGTCTCTTCTTTTTTTCCTGTATGGGAATGATTGTAATTGGAGAGAGATGATCCTATTCACTTCTTTAAGAAAGTAAGAATGATTCTTAAAAGAGAAATAGAGAAGGCAGGTTTTACACAACAGAAAGTCAGCATAAATTGACGTATTTTCCAGAAGATCTTGCAGTGATAAAATTGATGAGTTTGTAGCATTACAGGGAGTTGTGTCTCCCACTTTGTTTTAAGGAGACCCCTTAAAAGAAGATGTCTTAAAGCTCGCTGTGCAGGACACAGGAGAGCATCTGAAGCAAGCTTACAGTAGTACACAACAGGGAATTCAGAAGGCGTCAACAACTATCAAACTCAGCAATGAGTGAACAATTTCTTCAAATATATTTCCATTGCTTTGGCATGTTCTTACAAGTTCTTGAAAACAGAGGAATTTATGCACAGAATCGGGTGCTTCTACTGAGTTGAAGCTGAGGGCTGCAAATATACAGCCAGCATCTGCCCATGTACTGACTTACATCAGTCTCTGCAAGGATGTCATTGGCTCAGGAATTCAGTTTCATTTGGATGTCTGTAAGAAAACTGCCTGGCATACACTGTGTAAGTTTGCATCTTAGCCAGAATTTTTAAGAAGGTAATAAGTAATTTCCTTAGCAGAATAGGAAGTTAGATTTTGTCCATTTGCTTTGGTGGGAGGAGTTTCTCCTTGCTGAAGGTTAAGATTTTTTTTCCTCACAGTTTAAATGAATTAATGAAAACACAGTCGGAGCAGCTCTCCTGTCTTTGACTCTGAGTTTTTCCCATGGTTTTCTAGATAGGCAAAGCATCTCGCACAAACAACTGTAAGTCAGATAGATTCAGATTCAATTCTAGCCTGACTAGTCTCACTCAGTTTTTTACTTACCTGCAGTATCAATAATCATGGCAGAATGCGCTATTAATATTCTGATGGTGCCTTTAATGAAATAGTTGCTAGGTGGGATATGAAAAGTCAATGTGAAACTGGCTACAGCCTCAGTTACTGCTTTGTAAACTTACTATTTCCATATAAATATACATCAACCAATTACATTTTATGCCATTTCAAGTGAATTCCAAGTGAAGCCTGGACGATGGATGCTTTGGCAGCTCTCTGATTTCAGAGTCTTTCCATATAAATATTGAGTGCTTTTCAAAGTGGAGTGGTCTTGGGCCCCCAAGCACGTAGAATTTACCAGCTATTTTTGTGCTGAGGGCTGACCCAACGCGGCAGGATTTGATTTCCATCTGTAAAATTGACTGCACCGGTTCCATAGTTCTGTACATTATTCTCCCTGTCTCCCATTTAGCATGTTAGTCTGCTGACAGTAGAGTACACAGCACTTAGCAGCTGGTTTGTGGAACCATCAAGTCAGGAAATTGTATGATAAATAGGAGGTAGCCAGGTTTAGTGGCGCTTTATTCTGCTTCAGCAGTTTTAGCCTGACTTTGGAAAAGTCATCATGTGGTTTTTCTTAAGGGTTGCAACAAGAGATGGCTACAGTGTGGTAACTTATTACACATACACTTGAGTTATGATGTTCAACAGCTGTATTGCTCATGTGCAAATAATAAACTGTGAGATGGATAATTATGTTGGGGTTTGATATGCAGCTCTGCTCCGGATGGCTCAGGGCTGACAGACAGCTCCCTGTGCCATGATGGAGTACGGCTGTTTCCCAGATGGAAACTACAAACAAGATGCAACCAAGATATACAAAGGAGCTTAATGTGAGAGGACTCAAAAAGATGTTCCTGGAGATTTATAGCCCATGCATAAATAAAACTTGTTGATGATCTCCACTGCATATGCCCCACAGAGAAAATTACCTTTTTTTGGGTTGTTTAATACTAAGTTTCCATTTCTCAGTGGAAAGTAAATTAGACATTGAGGAGGGCCAAATGGTGTTTCACTATATAATTACTAGGATTGCTTTTAATGGATAGGCGCTCAGGCTGGGTGAGCGTGGGACAGTGTGGAGGCTTGGCATCCTGAGTGGGATTTCATGTTTTGGCCAGGTGAACCACATCCTGTCTGACATGAATATGGGTAGCAAAATCTCTATGGTCTTACCTGTGCTCTCCAGACTCACTCTTTGAATGAGATGCATAGGGCAGAGAAGGCTTTGCCTGTGCATTTATGAGGGTGTGAGTGGCTTCCTTCTTTGCTGAAAAAATGGTGACAGACTGTATTGTGAAATGCCAGACATCTGCCTTGAAACCTCCTCCCTTTGGCTTATGCTGCCGTAGTCAAATACCAGTTTAGCAGGGAAGAGGGCAGGCAGGGGGATGTAGTAAAACACACTTCCCATGTCCCTTTTCCCTTTGCCTTGGTGTCTGCTGGGGAATGGGTTTCAGGAGGTTGCAGCAAGCATCCTCCACTTGGACAATGACAAGTGTGTTCCCGATCAGCTGTGATCCATTTTTTTTGCCTCCACTGAAGACTATGAGTGCTTGGCATGGGGAGTGAAGCTCATAACAGATTGCATGCCAAGGTCCAACTGGTGCAGTAGAACCAGAATTAAAAACACTGTGAGTTTGAGGTCCCAGCTTACATCATAAGCCACAATTATTTTTCATTTATGGTGCCTAAGTCAGTAAATGGCTGAAATGTGCTGTGGCTAATCACATGCTGATGCCTTTCACAAAATGAAGCTGTGTAACTGGACAGTCTGTGTCAGATGTTTCCAGCCTTTCTTGAAATACTGGGAATATTTCCTTAGAAATTATTTCCTCTTCATCTCCTGTGTGTATTCCCTCAGGCAATGAGGTTTGTTCCTCTCATTCTTCTCTCACTTCAAAATGCAATAATAAAGCAACCCAACTTTTTAAAACATGATGAGGAAAAATCCTTTTATTTTTTAACCATCTCTAGTTGGGACCAGGGAACTGCTTTCACAAATAATACAATCTAAGAGGAGGTTTACGTTTTGCTGAATAGGAAAGGTGGGAAATATGAAAGAAAAGATACCTTGAAGAGTTGGTAGGCAAAACTGGAGTAGAATTAAATTTTACTGCCAATACACAACTGAAGTTTTCTTTTTTTCTAGAAGCATTTTAGTAAACCCATGACGTGACCCAGTGTCTGTACTTCTCAGCCTTTGCTGACAGATAAACACATGACATCACCCAAAGTGGCAATTGGATAGTGATTGTGCAGGATCAGTTTGTTTCATACTGCCGGAGGTGCTTGTTGGAGTTGTGAGTGTTTGGGAGGCAGTGGTGAGCACCGTGTACCATGTTGAAACACACAGATCGCAGCGGTGTGCTGGTGAGGAGAGCTGTGGTGTGTGTGAACTGTGCCCCTCAAAGCTGGGAGGCGATCTGGCTGCAGAAGCCATGGGAAGGGCAGAGGGGTTCATCACTCCTCAGGGCAGAGCCCATGGGGGTGTCAGGGATGCCTTCCCCCTTTTGGCAGCCTGTCTCTGAGGCTCTCTGGAAACAGCAGGGAGCAGGAGTTCTGACACCTGCAAAATCCCCCATCCTGTGACAGCCATGGAGGAGATAGCGCAGGGGAGCTTACTGCAGCCGTGAGTCCCTGGGTGTCCAGTCGCAGAGACAAAGAAAAGCACCCTTCCTTTTTAAGAGCTGGGTATGAAATGAGTCCCTCTGTCCTCACACACATTCCTCCAGGTTCAGCCATTGGTGTGGTGCACTTGAACATCTCCAACATGACCTTTCCCTGTTGCATTTGCCCTCGAACATAATTGTCTGATTTACTGCAGTTTTACCTGTATTTCTCAGCATGTCACTTCAGTTTGACTTTCTATTGTAGGATTGTGCGTACATCTCTGAGGATATACTTTTATTGCATTGTATTTTCTGCTTAGGCTTTCCATCGTGGGTTGATTTTTTTTCTTGTTTTAATGCAAAATAAATAAATCAGGAATGCTTACCAAAGCCATGATGGTCCTTTTGATCTGATGCTTTGCATACGGGCACATAATTATTTATTAAAGACTTTTTTAATGCCCCTTTCCATTTAAGCTATAAAAAGAGAATATTAAAATTAGTAAATACTTATTCATACAAAGACTGTGGGCCAAATTCTCTTCTCAGACAGACCTAGCTGTCAGCAGAAGGCAAGGAGATTGTGACCCTTAAGTCATGGCATTCTCAACACATGCTTTTCAGTATCTGTACTGTCTTTATGAATGTTGTTTTCAAAGAGTCGTTGGAGATACTCAGATCTGGGAACCTCGCTTGTTTTTTCAGATCCTCCTCACCTTTTTCCAGCATTCCACCCTCCTGTACCAATTGATGCAAGACATCATGAGGGACGCTACCATTATGAACCATCTCCCATTCCTCCTCTGCATGTGTGAGTATTCAGTGTTCCCCCTTCCTTCTTGAAAGAATGGACAAATATATGAACCTTTGCAATTCACGAAACCATGTAGCTGGAGCACTTTTTCAGTCGTGCCAGAGTGTGAGATTTGCTTTTGGAAAGCATTGAGGTTATCTGTTCATAAAGCAAAACCCATGCTGGTGCTTGAGGAATTCCTGTTACAATAGGTAGCTGGCAAAGGTTACCTATGTGTTTTGCTGACATTTATTCTGTATTATGTCATTCTATTAAAGTCTAAATTAAAAGGTGCTGAGCCCTGTGAAATACAGCCAGATAAACATGTATTTAATCTGTATTAAGCTTGGTATTCTCCGTAGCTAAACTTTCCTTTCATGCCAAAGGTTTGTTTACAAAACAACCAAAAGGTTGGGGTTTTTTCCCTAGTGACTGCTACGAAGCATAATGAAATTTTTGGTAAATTTTCTTAGTCCCTGTTGTGTGCACATATAGGCAATCAGTTGATTGATGAGAATGTCACCCGAACAAAATGGCAAATGTGATAGAGCACATGGTTTACACAAAGATAAAAGAAATGAATACCAGTGATAACATGCATTAGAAAAGCATGGTAGTGGTGAAATCCTGTAGAAATAAATTTTATCTTATTCCATATGGGGAGACTGGTATCAGCATTGCAGAATAAGCAAGTAGGTGTGTCCAGAAAACTGCTAAATACCATTTAAAAGGGAGCCGAAAAGCTGGGCTTGGTACTTCACTAAAAGGCTTGATGTATACATTTAATCATATCTACTAATCACCTCTCACACTGAGAAAATACAAGAAGAAAAGCACAAGTAATACTTTGAAGAATAATGCTAGTTGTTTAGATGGCAGATTGCTTTTCTATGGCTATTAGTTACAGCTGTGTAATTACATATATGCAGAAGAAAAATGAAGTTGTTTTAAAACAAGTCCTCCTCTGTGAGCAGAATTAATTGATATTAACAATCCTAACTACATGCCCAAGTACACACACAATATTTTACTAAGAGGTTTTTTTGGGTCAGTCTTCTATTACTGAATTGTAATTTCAGAGCAAATTTGCCTGGAGGTAAGTAATAAATCTGTGTTGCACTCTTCTTGGGCATTAGAGGAAAAGTGGGTATTTATAGAGAGAGCACAGAAATTTGTGATTTATTCCTCAGGGTTCCTCAGATGCATCACCACTTATACCACAATCTACCACATAATAATAAAGTACACTCAAATACGTGCTTAAATTTGCTGCTAAATACTGTTGTAAGCTGAAGGTGGCAGGCTCAGACAGTCATTACAGGGTCATCCTAGATTTTGTAGTACAGTCAGTATTCTACATGGATGGGTGTTTTCGGGAGCTGGGGGAGATGATCCTGCTCATTCTGAAGCTAGTGGGGAATTTGCCTTTCTCTTTGTATTGGACAGATGAGGTAGGGAGCTCTAACCCACATCAGCAGGGGACTGTCATCCAGGACACGAGTACTGCCTACCAGCTTGGAAGAGGCTTCTGGATGTCTGTACTATATGGGACCCTTCCTGACTGCATTTGCTGAGCTGAGCTCTCCCTGGAGCCTCAGCCCCATGAACCTAGTCCATAGCATGGCACCCCAAGCCTGCAGCAGGGTATTTGGGTGGGTAGACCGCTGTCACCTGCTTTGGGTGACAGTGGGAAATCAGGACTAGCAGTCTACACTGCTCTCAGTGCCAAGATTTCTGAGAGCCCCAAAAGATGTTGGAAATACTTCTTTCATGCCTTGTTTGGGATTCAGGGGTAATCCCCTCTCACCCCAGAAATCACTCTCCTTCTATGAAAAGGTGCCCGGCTCTGTGCTGTGCACCCCTGCTCCCTGATTAAGTGGTGATTCAGCTGGCCCTGCAGAGGCAAGGAGGTCTTAGCCAGATGTGATGACTGCAGGCAGCTGCTTTAGAAATGTGCTCTGATATCAGCCCAAGCTTTAAACTCAAAATTGCCTTGATATTGGCCATTTTTCCCCATTAAATTCTGTTGATTCTTTTGCTCATTTGGTTTATGTCACCATTGGAATGATGAGCTGTAGTGGACCCTTTGAGCTGTTATGGTTGGTGTAATTAAATATATATAGGCAATTTAGCAACTTAAAAAAATCATTTGGACTTCAACAACTTTGTTGATGTTCAGGTTTGTCATGCTTTTGCAGTTTTCTGGAAAATGTATTAACGTACATACATGTGAGGTAGGCAGCCGGTGGTTTTCTTGCAAGTTCTACAGAGCCTGGTGTGAGTAGCACTTAGGATCACCTGGGATCATTTGGAGCCATTACTTGAACTGCTGTCCAAGCACCCATTAAAAAAGAAAAAAAGTAGGAAGAAAGAGCTGGATTGAGAACGTATTTGAGAATTCTGAGAGAAAATGGCAAGAAACCAGTCAGGAAGCAAATGTTTACCTACAGCTTCAACAATGACTTCATTGTATGAGTGGTTTTCTCCTCAGCTTTGTAGTACTCTCAAATGTGTGTATGAAATATACATTAAAAATAAAATCTAAAAAAACCCATGATTTTAGTTATCCAAGCTTCTTGAAATATGTTCCAGAACCTGTCAAGCCTTAGTGGAATTAGTTTAGGTATAATACAAGCGCAGAAAAAATGTGAGGAGGACCTTGTCTGCGTGGTACCTACAGTGTCTGCACATAGTGTTGAACAATGGCCAAGGGAAAAAGAAAAAAGCAGGAATTTTAAAGGTGTTAGAAGGCTCTTACATACTTGGAGTTCTAAAAAGGTATATGTATTTATATGTGTGATTTTTATAATTTAGTTGCTGATGGTCAGAACTGTTGCGTCCCAAATTTCAGCCTGAAGCCAAATTTTATAACTTGAGTTATTAAACCCTTAAATGAAGGGTTTATATTTGTGATGGAATTGCTGACAGATGCTTATGTATTGTAGGACTAGCAGGCATTGCTGTAATTATGCTATCGTATCCTATCATTAAAGATTTCAATTGAAAGAGGTTTATAAATTGCTCTTCCTCTTAGATAAACCACCCTACATTAAGGCATCAACAATATGGTGCAGAATTAAATTAAAATCTCATAAAATGAAATATGTTCTGTATTAGCTGTTTGACACTTAATTTGCCTCTGAATAAGTAGAGGAAATCACAAATTAACCTGCCTTTGTTTTTCCAGCCATGGCTTATTAGGTGTTGGAACAACTGCAATTACAGCCCAATAATAACCCCCAACCCTTATGAATATGTACTGAAATGTGTCACTTTGTGTTACCAAAACCTGTTAGGGCTGTGTAGTTATCTTGGAATTTCTACAGTACATCTTTGGTTTATACTTCTGGAAGATGCATGAAGCTTGAGTTGTTCTTCAGTGGCAATGGATGAATGGCAGAATTGAGGCTGGGGCTTGTGTTTTCCTTTCATTATTTTATTTTCTCAAATTCAGTTTAAAAAAAAAAATCCAGTAAACTAATTCAGTTGAGCTGCTTTACATTGAACTAGGAGGGTAAATTATGTGATAACACCATATGATCCAAACAATCCAGAAGAAGCATGTTTCTAGTAATCACATTCCTTGCATTGTTTTTCTTTCTTGTTTTTGTTCAGCTCTTTTGTAATTTCCAAAATTGATTTCTAAAGTATGGTATTAAAGAAGGAGCTGATGAAGCTTATCTATGTTTTGGTCCTTGACATCTGCTAGGTCATCCATTAGAGTGTGATGCCTTCTCTGGTGGGTGTGCAGTGATCAAAATCATGCCACTTATGAGGGTGCTTATTTGAAATTAATACCATGAGTATGCCGTTTTTCTTCAAGATCCAAATCACAAATTTATTATTGGCTAACTCCTCCAGTTGCTTGATGTCTTCGTTTGGAATGAGCGTTGTTAGCAGTGAACAGAAGAAGAGAAGGGTGTCTTGTCTATTTTTATGACAGTACAAGTGTAAATAACTTTGTATTCCCACAACTTTTAAAATCCGTCTTAGCCAGGATAAGAGTTTTTACTTATTAATTTAAAAAAAAAAAAAAGCTCCTAAGGCAGAGGCAAAATTCTACTGATGAATTTAAATCCAGCAATTTAGAAAGCTGCTGTTCTTGGCCATTCATTCATTCCCACACTTCAAGCGAGTTGCATCAGTAGGTTTTTCCCAGGATGCTTCATTTCAAAGTTGAGTTGGACAGCCTTTGAAGGTGACTTATCCACATGTTTTCAGGTGCTGTTACTGTGACTATGGAGGGAATACGCTCCTACAGAGATGAGACAGGGACAACAGTCAGGTGGCAATATCAGGAATGACTCTGGGGCAGTGGCTTGTGTACATCTCAGAGTGGTAAATGTATGTGTTGCCGGAGGCTAGTGGAAAGTTAAAATTTCAAGGCTAAGTGTATTACAAGATGCATCATGAATGTTAGAAAACATTCAGCCATTTAGTCTCCATCTGTTTCTGTTGCCAACCCCTTTTGCCTTAGCTCTGGACCACACATAAGGAATAGTGAGCAGGTAAATCTAAGGGAAGGTGCACTTATACTACCCATATGCTTACACTAGGGGAAGGCTGCTTTTGCCAGGAGGGAGTTGCAAGGTACACCTGGTGTATTTTTTGCTTCCTAGAATCAACACTATGCCTGGCTTCTTTTTTCCCCTAACTTCTGATTGAGACTAGCAAGTTTGGCCGTCTTATGCCCTGAAATGATGAACGTGCAGATAACCATGCATGTGCCTAACATGAATGTCTTGAACAGATATTTTGAACTTTCTCAACTCTCTGGTCCTAAATCGAAGCATATTTTGCTTGCAGTCAACTCCAAGTTGATAAAAGGGGAGTCCAATTCTAGGATATGTTATTTCATACCTGATTTATGCACACATCAGATAGACAGGGGTGGAAAGAAGCAAAGTCAGACCCAGACACTCAGCTTTCATCATCATCTGATTTTGGACCGTGCAGAAAAAAGAGGATGCCCAAATGTGAGAAGATTAAAGCGTATGCTCGATTATGAAACTGCTAGCCACACATTTGATAGGATGTTCACGTTTTCCCAGCCTTGTCACTGACATTATGATTTTTCTTTTCATTTTCATTTCTAAGCTCTAACTTGTTTTTTAAAATATGAGTGTTTAAACCTCTTAAATCTTTTACCTGCTGCTTTACCTCAGTGTACTTCTAAGCTGTGGACTTGGCAAGGAGTTTGTCAGCTTGTTAGAGCATTCACTGATCCTTTCACAGTGGGAAGGAGAGCCCCACCCAGCATGAAAAACATCACTCATTGAATTGGCTTTAATTACTTTAAGACTGGGAATGGGTTTTATGGTTTAGCCAGGAGCCATCAAAGAAGAAAGACAGGGAAGTTCTTGGGACATGAAAAGATGACTGTAGTTATAGCTTTCCAAAATCATCCATGAAAGTATTTTCTTTAAACAGGAAGAAATCTTGTATTAAATGGGAAACACCCCAAGAAACCTGTCCCTGGAAGTGAAGTGCAGCATGAAGAATAAGCAGCTGCTAATAGCCCGGAGGACTTTTTATAGCAAGTCTCTGAGAAGGAATCAGCATGGTCTGGTGACTCCTTAAGAGTCAGAATTTGTTATGTGCCACAGATAGGCACATTGTAGGCTCTGCAAGCAGCTGGTATCCCTCTTTTCTTAGCAGTATTCAGGGAAGTAAAATTCCAGGGCCAGATGCCCACACATAAACTTCAGCAGGTAGTTTTCCTTCAGTGCCGGACCTTTTGCAAAGCTTGGAAATAGGCAAAAACTGTGATGTCTCACTCAGTGTATAGTTTTGCATCATTTAAAATACTGAATTAGTGTTTTGTTCAGCTGTTCATTCTTGTTTAGTGGTATTTACCTTAAGTTCTGCAGATCATAAATTCTCCTTTGTAAGCTTTGTAATGCTTGTAGAGTAGCTTTAGAAACAGACTGTTTTTAAAAACTATCTGAAGCTGCAAAAAGTTTGGAAAGCAGATCAGTCATGGCATATATTGAATTGCAGAAAAAAAAGGATAAGTGTTTCTCTTGAATTTTTGATTCTGAGCTACATTTTAAAGGAAAAAATAGGTTAAAATGTGAATAAAAATAGCTAAATATTTCTGATGTAGCTGTTTTGCGTAAGTGCAGTTACATTTATTTGTTTAGGTAAGCTGCAGTCTGGAATTGCTGCACTGTCAATTCAGCTCTTCTATATTTCTCACTGATGTCCTCTCTTCTAGGAAAAAGCAGTATTTAGAAAAAGCTATCTTATTTAAGTTCTGCTGAGAAATAAATTCTAGATCAAATAAGGATTCACTGCTAAAATCCATCCCCGTTTTAAGCCAGCACATTTACATGAAAGTCAACAGAATTGCCTCTAAGCACCAGATTACATTTGTTTCACATCATTCATCTGTTTCTGTGGGGGATAATACTTTGTGACATAATCATTTTCTCTGGAGTAGCTAATTGTAATGCCAAGGAACTACAGATTTATAAAGGAGAAACAATAGCAGCAGATAAATATTGCGTTAACAGAGGCCCTTTGTTCTTTTCGTACAGCCAGCTTGATTTCGGGCTGTCTGGAGAAGTTGCAGCAATTGAAATAAGAGGAAAATTTTGGTGAAATTTTTAATGTTGAAGGAAAAGCTTGTAAAATGTATTGGTTTGTTTTGTTGAAAATCCATGGTAGGAAGTTCCCCCAAATCTTTGGTTCATGGGGTTTTTTTTAATGTTGAGAAAAGCACTTGAGGGGCAGCAGCCCCCAGCCCTAAATGAGCGAGACCTGCTTCCCGTGGCTGGCGGCTGGCTGACCACCTCTCTTCAGCACTCTGGAGTAGCAACAACGCACAGGGCATCCTCCCAGTGTGACACAGGGGGAGGAAAAATTGGGAAAAGCCCGTGGGAACACTCCTCTGATGGTCTAAAGGGGATTGGTTGCCTCATCCCCACCTGAGACATAGAGAAGCATAGGTTTGTCTGGTGGAGCCCAGTCCAGCGAAAGGGATTCTCTAAGGTTTGTATGGATTATGCTATTGCAGAGGAGCAGTTCCAAGGTTTATCAGCAGTAAGGTGTCTGTCAGCACTCGTCAGCACTGCCGCTTAGCTGATTTACCCCATCTGGGCAGTTAACAGTCCTTAGATGGATTCTTTGCTGCCAGTGAGAAGTGGTTCCCTAAGGCGGGCTTTCAAACCAGGGTGAATTAAGGGATGATGGAAGCAAAAAGAATGGCCAGCAAAGTTATGCCTCAGGTCACTGTTGTGTGACTCTTCTGTAGACTGAGGAATAACTAGACATGATTTCAAGCTGTTTGGGTGCTTTCTCTGTGCAGATGTGTATAAAAGTGTGCGAATTTGTGTGTGTGTGCGCACGCATGCATCTTCTTTAAGTGATAGAGTGAATATCTTTGCTTACATTTGTCACAGACTGAGTAATTTTAGATCTCTGCAGTTAAATCTAATGCAAGAAGCTACTCAGAGTCTGAGAAAGATGGAAAATTAGAGGAAAAATGTTAACAAAGTGCTTTGAAAAAAATGTTCAATGGTAAAACCTTTGAGAACATGTGGATCATTGCCCTAATTTAACATTTAAACAAAAGATGTAGAATAGCTGCAGTGCTTGAGTTCTGCTGCTTGAAATTTCTATTATCTCATTCTGTTATCAGCTGCAAAGAATGCAAGCTCTAAATATAGTGCACATTCAAAGGCTCTGAGCCTGTGGTTTCTTGGACAAAATTCCTGTGTTCTTTGTGCTGTAGTCAGCAGTATTAGTTGAGTGAGCAGATATTGACTGTGGTATTCACGTGCAGTGAACCAGAAGCAAGCCAACTCTATAGAGGCTGCTGTCAAACTTGTTGCAGTAGCCTGTGAGGTACTGGACTGTGACAGACTCCTTTTTTTTCAGTACAGTTCTTCCACTCATGTTAAATCTTGCTTCAAAGAGAGCTGAAATGTTACAGTCCTAGTGGGGATTTTTCTTTTTTTTTTTTTTTNTTTTTTTTTTTTCTCTTTCTTTTTTTAAAGCCTAACTGTGAGATTCCTGTGTTGTGAGTTGGAAGTTCCCTAAAGTTAGAGTAGGTATAAACTACAAGAAATGTGAATGATGAGTAAGATGTGTTGTAGGAACACAGAGCATCTTCATCACACTCTCATAATATTTCCCTGACTTAAACTCCATCCTCCCCCAACAAAGACATCAAGTTCTAGAATCTCGGAGTATGGACTGAATGTAGTTGAGACTTTTTCTTTCCCAAAGGATGAAAAAAACAGAAGTTAAATTAACACCTTGTTTCCCTTTTTGGCACCACCTACTCATCCCACTATATTGTATCTGTATATATATGTGTGAGTGTATATAAGTCTGTATTTGTTTACATATCTGTAGCAGAACACAGGCTGTTGAAGGTGTGCTTCTGAGATGTAGGAGACTTATTAGCTGTCCCTTGCATATTCTGTGTTGTGTGATGCTAGAAAAGAGAACCCAACGATACCTTAGTTTCACTGAAAGGGTTGTGCTTTGTGTTCAGTGGAAGTTTCATCATTGCAGCTCGGGCCAGGCTGTGCTACCATTGATGACTGTTTTCTCTATTGATTAATAGAGAAAACAATTGCAAGAAAAATGTTATTTTGTTTGATTTTTGCTTTTAGGATGCATGACCAGGAAATGGCTTGGGACCTTATTTCAGGGTAACATTTGCATTGAAGCTGGTCCCTATGAAGTGTCCACTGAAGAGCAGGTGCTAATCCCTTCCAGCACCAAATGTGTAGGTCTGAATTTACAATAGATTATGACTGCATTTATAGTCAGCTTTATAGGTGCATTGGTAATTTTCTTGAGACTCTGCAGAGGTCAGACACAGAGGCAAAACATCCTGCGGACCACAAGTCAGGAGTACAAAGCTTCTGAAAGGATGAACTAACCTATCATCTTCTTGAAAGCATTATTTATGAGGTGTTGTGACCATTGGTGTTAAGGATCAACGGAAAATTAGGGAGTATTTCGCATAAGGGAGAATTTCTAAACATATCAGATTTAAGTGGCTATCTCTTCAAAGATACACATCTTTCCGTCCTGTATCTCCTGTTGAAATTCAGCCTAGATTTATCATGTCTTTTCCACTGGCCCGTGGAAGAAAAGATTGATAGTCTAGTCCAGTTTATAGAGGCCATCAATGCAAATAGTCCCATTTAACAACATTGTAGACAGATTTGGCAGAGACAGCAGTAGCTGAATGACCAGGGGCAATCAGGTGTTCTCTGCTTTGCCCTGGAAGATCACTATCAGTGTACATCATCAAGACAGCACCAGGAAAGCTTGTGTAGCCTGCCTCTGTCTTCGTTTGCCTTGCATGTTCCTTGGACATCAGGCTTCCATCCTGACACCTTTTCTGGGAACTCTGTTTCTGCTCCTGTGATTAGACTGAACTGCAGAGATGCTGAGGAAGCAAATGTGTAGCTTGTGCTGGTGTGTTCCAAGCTGGCCAGGTTGTTCCCCTTAGGGATTTCATTTACACACCCAGCTACCTACTCTGTTTAGAGAACTAATAATGCTTCCAGCATATAGATAATGCATTTACCTCAGAGATTTCAAAACTTAATTTACTACTTTTCAAAAAAAGTATGAAGACAGAATATTAAATTATTTTATTCTTACTGTTCAAAGTTACAGCTTTGCCTGGAAAATGTTGTTAAACTCCGTTTTTTTGCACAAATAGAACAAGACTAGCGGTGCGAGGACTTTATCTCTTGTTTCTTTTGATGGCTATAGGGTTCCAGGCATTATATATTTACCATTTGTTAGGACTGACTTGTACGCAGGACTGCGTAGCAGCAAAATGGCCTTTCAGTGCTTGCAGGATCAAAAAGCTGACCTGGTGGAGACAAGACTTCTCAGCCTGGCATGAGAACTGAGTGTTTTCCTCATCTTCTCTGATGGAACCTCAGCCAGCTCCCATACCTGGACCTTCGATACTGGCAGAGAAAATACAAGAAGGGGCTGTTAGCAGGATATCTTTCTTCCCCCCTTGTACCTTAGCAGCATTCACCTTTGATGTAAATGGTGCTTCATATATCTTTGAATCCTACTGGCCCCATGATTGTTGGTGCTGATCAGTGACTTGCATACCTGCTGTTTGTGGAGGTGCTTGGAGGATGGGAGGAGCTTGGAAGTCGTGTTTTCATAAGATCACCACTTGACTTCAGTCCTGGGTGCAGCATAAATGTGTACTGTATGTCTGATATTGTCACTCAGGTGCACTCTCAAAACGGCTTTTCTTGCCCAAATCATGTATTTGTCTAGGGGAAGGGGGGGAGGATGCATTTCAGAAAAAAAAATTGTGTGTTTTATAGAGAATTGTGTATATATATATATATATATATATNTATAAAATTTTATTCAGGAGTCTCTGTAGATTTCTGTAATTATTTTTTTTCCTGCTGTGTGTAGTTTTAGATGAGAAATTCTAACTGATACACTGTTCAGTAACAGTCACTAATCCCTGTGAATATCAATTTTGGGCTGTCTGTTGATGTTAGTACAGAGGTTTGAAGCAAATCCAACCACACCTCAACAGAAATGATTAATGTCAAACCTTCACATCACTGTTTTGTCAGGACTGTAGTCCTGTAAAGTTAGAATTTTAGTCAGAGGTTCCCTTCACAACCAAATATGGGTAGCAAGTACAACAGGAGAAATAGTCAGTCTCTGAATTTCTCTTTTGTTGTTGTTGTTGCCAACTTGGTTTTGTTTTAAACAGTGAAGTTATTGTTTTATTATATAAAAGAATTAAAGATTTCTTTCTTCCTCAAATCCCAGTTTTATAATATTGTGAATGTGACTTACAGTAGGCACTGGCAATGAAAGAGTTTGTTTTGGTTTAATTTTGAATTTGGGAAAAGAGTGTTTCACAGAACAGATGTTGAGGGCCGTGTCAGTGCTCACTTGAGGTAATGTGAGAAGCTTTTAAGGTGCTTTTCCGGAGAAGGAGCACCTGCCTTAATGGGAGGAAGGAGTTAAGGGAAGAAGAGAAGCTAAAATTTGCTGGAACAACAGTGTGCTTAGTATTCTTGAGTTTGAGGTAGAGAGCGTTTAGAAAAATCATAAGTGAGTGATGAGATGAGGAGAAAGGTTCCAAAGTACTAAAAGTGATAAAAGCTTCATTCTCTAAAAATAAAAAAGCCATTGAATTATGAGAGCAGTAACACATTAATTAAAAATACTGTTTTGAAAGAGAACAAATTATTTGTGAAATTCATGTATAAGTTGATTTCAAATTTTAATTTTACTGTCATGGGTCATACCCATCACAATAAAAACTTCCCATGAATTGCACATGAGTTTTTTTGAGATTTAGGACAAGCTCTGGTCAGATAATCCCCCTGGTGGATGCAGTAATCTGGTCCTCAGGCTGTGGGAGTGGATCCTAATTAGCAATGCTGGTTTTCCATGGAGAGTGTTGCTGCACACAGGCAGGAGCACTCTGCGTGCAGAATGCATCCTCTTCTTATCTGTGAATGGTAGAGAGAGAGATGAGGAGTAATTGCAGAAACGATTTCTCTCTTAGCTTTGTACCGTTTGGTTGTTTTTCTCCCAGCCATGCATGCATGGATGTATGTGTACTTTTCCTGTCCTGCCTAACAGCATCGAAGTTATTTTTAACGACATGCAGGCATTTTCTGAGTGTTTTTGAACCAGTTCACTATTTACCAGTATATTACTTTTATAGAGGTTGTTTTTGATGATTTTTTTTGTCATATGTGCCCACTGAAGTTTCAGTGTACTCAAGCATTAGAAAAGCCACTATTCGAGCGTCTTTGTTTTCTTTGTTGAGCTGTTTATTTTGCTTTCTTCCCACACAGTTCCCGGCCTCGCACTGACAACTGCTTTTCTGCATGAATTACATTCCTCGGGGCCGCAAGTCTCCTAATTCTTCCAGTCGATTTGATTCCTGCCTGTGTGATTAGTCCTCTGCTCCAACACACACAGTTGGTCTTTGCCAAGCAGGCTGCTTGCTGAGTGCCTCTAACATGAAGACCTAACTACATTTTTTAACCTCATTAGCGTGTAGGGCACTACTTCATTCTGGCTTAATAACATGGCTACTATTGAATCATCACTTGCTCTAAAACAGGTTACAAAAAGGTTACCTAAGTTGTCTGTTTTTCTTTTTTTATGACTGTGCTTTTTGCTGGGGAAGTTTCTTTCAGCTCGTGTCCATTTTTTAGCATATAAGTTGCTTTTTTGAAAGGAGGCCCATAGATTCTACTGAGGTAGATATATGATGTTAAGAAATTTTATAGTTGTATGTTCAAAAAGAATCACAGCACCTATTTGGAAATAGCAAAACTAAGTAATAAAACCAGTTAGAAAACGTGGCTTTGGAAGAAGATGGGAAGAAGGCTTGGGGGGAAAATTTCGTACTTGTTTCAGCTTTAGAATTATAAAGGCTTCATCCTCACCAGTTTAAACACAGGCTTTTCACTATAATGCTGGATTTGCAGCAATGCATCCACAGTCTGCGTTTGTCTCATGGCTTCAATTTTTAGCTGAATGTATTGCCACTAAAATTTAGGTTTGAGTTGCAGTTGTATATAAACTTGAATGGAAAAGACATTCCCGAGCTTCCAAATGTTGTAAAGGCAACAGAAAAGTTTCCTGAGAGGACAGTATCACTGGGGAGCTGGGGGAGGAAAGGAGGCAGTGGGTCACATGCCACTTGCGATGGTGCATTTGTGCAGTTGCATAGCACAGCCACTCAGAGGGTGAGACTTCATGATTAATGGTGTTTATTCTTGACAGAAGCCTCCTTTATTTATCTGCAATACAGTTTAGTGATTTTATCAGTCACCTGAATGAAAAATATTCAGTCATACCAATATTGCAGTGTAAATTGAGTAGAGTCACTTTTTATTATATCTTTCAGCCTTATCATCTGCACAGTAATTTTCTAGCAGGGGTTTGATATAGAAAGGCTGGATTTAGCTGTACTTGACACAAAGCCTCTTCAATTCCCTCTAAAAGTTCAGGCTACTCTTAGAAATGTGTGTGTGTGTATTTTTATATATATATATATAAATATATATATATATATAACCCTCTTATCCAAGCAATTTCAGTATTTGAAAGAATAAAGATAAAATGCGCAAACCTGGATGTGAGAAATGTTGTTCATATGAAAACATCTAATAGCTCTGAAGCCACTGGTGAAATGCTCTTTAGTGTTTAAGCTTGTAGCTTAGTGCAGTTCTTTTTGCATGGCTACGTAGTCTGACTTTCTCCTAATCAATCATCATCCAACTCCAATCAGCATACAGGCAGAGCCTATCGTTCATCCTGGGTGTAATTTCAGAGTTGAGGACTATAATGGCCACATACAGCACATTAGTCACTGCGATAACAGCTAGTGGCACTCCTGAGGAAGGGGGAGGATGGGGAAGAAGAGGAATAAAATTCTTCTCATTCTCACAGTGCATTAGTGAAACAGGAGCAAATGTTAAACAAATGTTTATTCAATTAGCTGACTTAACAGCATTAACTGTGAGAAAGCTTCTGACACTCCTTTGACCCACTTTTTCTGAGAGAGGAGGGGAGCGGCAAGGGAGACAAGAAAGGGGTACATTAGTGCAGTCCAGATTTATATATGTCCACATACTCATGTGATGGTGCCTCTGGTTAAACACTGGAAGGGATGGCAGGCTCTGCCTTGTAACCTGGAGGAGGCTAAAATTTGAATAGCAAATGGGACCACCTCTAGGGCATTGGAAGAGAATTGCAGAGGAGAGAAGTTTGCTGTAGGAATGCAGTTGGTAATTTTGCTGCCCAGTCTGTTACTACTAACAACAGATAATGAGTTGGCTCTAGAGCTTTTAGATTTTCCTGCTGCACTTTGTGCTACAGTGTAGTTTGAAGAGGAAATAGTGTGTGGAGGTCGATAGCAATCTTATTCAAATAACACTTTCTTGTCCCGTGCATCTGTTTTATATTCATTATGATGATTTCTGCATCAAATGCAACACTGCTTCATTATCCATATATTAATGTACTAGTCAGTACATTACATTCACAAGTCAGTAAACTTGGAACCAGCTGGACAGGGGATGAAAAAATTTGCCATCACTGAGGTTGGGCAGTCTTATTAAGGTATAAGGTCTTACTTTACTTATGGTTCAGTGCAAGCTGAGCAAAATAAGGGAGTGCCTGGGTAAGGCTCTAGCAGAAGCAAGTGATGGAAGTCACATTAGCATTACTTTTATTTACTGTTTACATTGCTGCAGTGTCCAACAGCTCTGTGCAGGGTCGGAGCTCTGCTGAGTGTTGTGCAAATAGAGTGTGCTCTGCCAGGGAGAGCTCAAAGTCAGACCTCTTTGGCAAATGAACTCTGGTGAGTCAGCTCTGATGGCCTCAGGGTTTACCAGCCCCAGCTGTTTCCTCACTCTGGGGATTATCCCTTCTCCCTAAGCAGGGCTGTGTGCCTCTGCCCCATTTACAGTCTCACAGCTTTGCTCTGGCTTCCTGAAACTGGGCGATGAAGTGGCCAGAGGCAGAGGTATTCTGCCTAGGAAGGGCACCAGCTGGGTACTAGGAGGCTTACACAGCTGCCACAAAATTAGCCAGATAACATCTGGTAGAAGTCTAGAATGGGCAAGTGGCATTTGCAGGGAGTAGTTATTGTTGGCTACTTTTCTGTATGTTTGCATTCTTTGAACAAGCAAAGAAATTGCCAAGTAAATCCATATAATCCTCCCCCAGTCACTGATTTCTTTGCAGCATCCTGAGAAAGATTTGGAGAAAGGAGAGGAAAGCTGGGACGTTCTGTATTGCAGAGGCCATGAGACAGTGTTTCAGAGCAGTGCCAGGAGGGAGCAACAGTGGTGAGTGGATGGAAGGAAGAGGAAAAGGAGAGGTGGGTTGTTGAGGGGAGATTACTCATATGTGAGGAAGAGAACAAGAAGACTCTTGACTTAAGTCAAGGCTTGGCTTGAGAAATACTGGGAGGCAGTAGATAGTTTTATTTACATTTTTCATAAGAAAGGAAATTAAACAGTCAAAACTATCAGCATACACATTTAAGGGATGCATGTGGAGACTTCCAAGTCAAAACTGTATCACCAGAAGCAGCAGTTACTTGCTGTAGTCAGTACAGGTGTTACTATGGGCTGGAGGTCACCAGTGTTAGAGCTGACCTGACGTAAACAGCATTCTGTTAAATAACAGAATGAATACTCATTGCTTCTGATGGCATAAACTATTCTTGTGGAAATCCACAAGCTGATGTTTGAGTTATTTATAAAGTCTTAAAAGTAGCAGACAATGTATGTAAAAAACCTGGATCTATGTTCAGGCAGGCCATCAGTTGAAAAATAGGAATACAGTCACTGACTAAGGATTTAGTGCTTGATTAATGTAGTCAATTTTTAACTGTAACTACATAATGTTAACACTTCCCAAAGAAGGAAAGGGGAAGCAGAGTAATATTCTTTTGCTGCCGGTCATTGCCTAATTGTCATGCACATTTCCTGAACCATGAACATCTCTTGTACAGTCATTTGTGTCCTTTTTTTTTTGTTTCTGCAATGATGCCTCTTAACTTTATGTGGGAGAAACTTTTTATTCTAACCCCAAGTGAGGTTATTTGTGTATTTTAGGAATTTACATACCAGAACTGCACACATTTTGTAAGGCATTGTCTTTGCCTCAGTGAGAAAATATTCATAACATAGGATCTCTTGTTATGACCTTCCCAGTGTAGATACTGAACATTTTCTAAGTGCTTTACCACAGTTTTAAAGATGGGAAAAGAGTGGATCAGGAAGACAACAAACCCATACAAGGTAGACAACAGATAAATGATGGAAACCAAACCAGAGCCTGTCTACCTTAGCTATATCTGCCTGATCTAGCTTCTATGTGAGCTACCTAGGCATGGACCCACTCATGATTTATTTGAACATGTATCTACTGAATGAAAGATTGCTACTAAATCAGATTCTGTGACTTATTTCCCTCTGCTGACTACAGTTCCAGTGTGAATTTTGGAGGAAATGTGAGCAAATATTCACTAGGTTTTGAAACATGGAAAATGTTACAGGAAGTCAAGAGGGGTTTTTTGTATTAGGACTTAAAAAACCTGCTCATGTTCTCCTTTTTCTCGATTTCCACCATTAAGAAAATACAGTTAACAATGCTTACTGTTTTGCAGTACTTGAGCTGTTCTATGTGAAGTGTGCTGTGACATTTCCATGTATTCAACTAATTCTTTGAATGTTCATAATTACTTGCTTAGTTTTCCGAAGTACAAGAATGTGATATAGCAGCTTTGAGGCAATGAGTGAGTTCCAGGGAGAAGAGTGTCTATTTGAAGCTGAAATTTCGGGGGGGGNCGGAGGTATTAAAAATTACATTATTGATTTCCCATAATATGTATTTATGGGTGTGATTGTTTACCTGTTCAATGAGAAGTGAAAAGAGAAAAGGAATGTTAAAAACACTCAGTGCTGGCCTCAATCTCCTTACATTGAAATCTCACAGCTTAACTTTATTAATATACAGACCTTTAATTAGCCAGTTGCTGTCTGCTGATGCTGAAAGATCAGTCTGTACAAGCCACTATGGTATTAAATAAACAATAGGAACTTAACATGGGTGATATTACCAAAGGAATTGAGCCATATGTTTTAGAATAGGAGTCACCACATACCAAGAAAGTCCTTGTTTGTTCAACTTCCAGGTTCTACTAGAAATAAGTGTAATGTTTTGTGGACAGACATCAGACAGTTATTGCAGAAAAAAAAAGCAAAAGATAAAAGTATCAGAGGCAGTTTAATGAGTTTAATATTTTTCAGTTCTCCAAGCAGGACTGAATTGAGCAGGTATCAGAGAAAGTGTGGATATCATTGGTATGAGAGTTATGGCATCAATGCTTGCTTCAGCATTGAATAACGTACTCTTAAATGATTAAATATCGAGGTTTGAACTTTGACACATTCATAATATAACAAGATGGATGAAAAGGCAATAATAAATTAGGTTATGTTACAATATTTCATCCCACTTCGTTGACAAGCTTTGTTCTGTGAGATAGATTATTGTTCCATCTGTAACCTCAGCTCAGTGTCATATTTACAGTGTTATAGTTAAGGATCACTTGCTGTTTTCAATATAAATGTATTTTTCAACAGATTCATAAAAGAGCCATTTAAAATTTTATCAGGACAAAACTTGGCATTAAGGTTTCCAGTTCTGGAGTTATAGTTTCCTTTAAAATCAGAAAGAGCTTAAATCACCATGATTTTTTTTTTTTAAAGGTATGTTGTGCTTAGAAGAGGTTTTGTCCAAGCACAGCTTAAAGTTATTTTGAAAATATTTATGACAGCTCTCTGACACCAAACCAACCTCAAAAATAGTAGTCTGGATTTTCCTGTGGCACAGACCTTTGTGGCTATTCTGAGTGGCTTTACATCTGCTTCCAGAAGACATTGCTATTGAAGAATGCCTGTGACAAGTATGGGGCTTGTACTGTGTCTTGGAACCTCCTGTAGTTCTCACAGTAGCAAGAGATAGAACATTTTGCACTGTATTGGTATTTTGGCATGTATTAAAACAATTCAAGCACTCTAAAACAAGTAAGTACCCTGAGGTCACTAATTAGTTATAATTGACTTGAGTGGCCTCACCTGAGACCTCTACCAACGCCTCATGCATCCAGGAACTTCTTTTTAGGAGAGCTGCCTGACCTGTGCTGTAAATAGTGCCAGTTTCTGGTCCTGCTCCTGGCTGAGCTCAGGATCTGCCCTGTAAGGAGCTGCTCTGGATAGAGCCCTCCAAACCATGGTGAAACTTGTCTCCTGACCTGTCTTTGTCCCTGTCTCCTTCTGCTCTTGACTGGCACAACCCAGATCTGATTTGTCACTTTGCCTTGTCTCAAACTGCTGATTGACTGTGTTAGTAACATCTCGCTCTGGTCACTCAGATCTGGTGGCATGGAGTGCGTTGCCCGTGCCTGGCTCCTGGCTTGCCTTTTCTTAGGGAGCAGCTGGCCTTTGCTGCTCCCCAGCACCCTGAACTGAATCTCTTTTCTTTCCGTCCCCCCCTCCTCAATTCCTTACTCAGTTACATGCATGAATCCACATAAAATAGTTTCATGGACTTCGGGCCGATCCTCTAATCCCATCAGTAGAGCACTGAGAGGGTGATTGAAAGGACCCACAGCCAACAAGCTCTGGTGGCTTACCTACCCAGGGGCTTTCAGCTCTAGTCAGAGCCAGGCAGCAATATTTCACCTCAAGTTAGCTGTTCTGTTAATACCAAAGAAAGGGATGGGATTTGAATTTGGGCAATCTTATCTTCCTATTTGTAAAACTGGCTAATGCTAAAGTATAAAAAACAGCCGAAAGTATGTGGTAGGAGTCCCTGTATCTCAGTTTTTTCTGCCAATGGAAAGAATGTGTGATCCTTTCAAGATAATACTAGGTAATGATCTGTGCATGCAGATCATTTTGAAATATGTATAACTTGCTCATGCTTGCCTCATCAACTCTCAGATTCTCATCATCTTCCTTCACCACTTAAAAAAGAGCTGTACGGGCGGGAACGGGATTTGCACTTGATTCAGTTTTTGTGGTGGTTAAAATCCAAACCTAAACCTGCTGCTAGTCAGTCTTGTGCAGAGTTCATCTATTGCACTTGTAAGTAACAAAACAAAATGACGCACCAGTTTTCGTGAGTAATAAATGAAATCTTATAGATAGCTCACCTGTGGTTCTGCAGTGGTCAGAAAAAACCCTTTTTTTAAAAAAGCAGCTACATGCATACTGTGATTTTCCCTACAAAGTGATGCTGTTCACAGCTGCTGAACTGGTGTGACTAAGTAACTTTTTAAGACTGTGCAGACACCTCTGTAGCAATTCATCAAAATAGTGTCATGACTAAAAGGAAAAAATACACCTGTTCACCCTTACATTGATCTCCCTGCTTCAGCAGCGTGTGCCATTCACAAGCTGAGTAGTTGAGATTCCCCAGAACATCAGAGTTGGGACAGGAAGAAGCTGGCAAAGCTGTATATGGGTGGGGAGTGGGAAGTCCTGTGTTAGATATGGAAGCTGTGTGGCACTCATGATATTTCAACACCTTAGCAGTGAACAGGAAGGCCTTCTAGACAGAAAGGAGGAGATGCCTTCACAGCTAGTCCTGCTCTCTGTTCCATCTCATTTACGTCGGGGTTGCAGATACAATCAAGGTTAATTGAGAAAACAATAAGATCATTCTAATGTGCCAGGATAAAAATTAGTGGTGAAACACAGCCACAAGATCTCTTTTACCCACAAACCTGGAGACCTTCAACTATGTCTTGAAAATGTGATCAGCTTTGTATGAAATTTGAATTGAGTTTGCAGGGTCTCTAGAACTAGACACAGAGGTCCTGATTCAGAAAAGAGCATACATCTGCTTTGCTCCCTCCCTTTAGTAGTCTAAATGTTGTATAAGAGAAGAATCCCTGCACAGAGAAAATGCAGGGCAAGTTCTGCCTTCCCATGATTTACAGGTGAGGCATAAATTGTCAAGCGGTATCACTGAAAATCTCCTTGCCTCTTCTCATGCTGAAGCCTCATTGCATCCCATGAAACGGCCTCAGACTCAAGGCTGAACACCGTTCAACAGGATGCATGGCTAGGTTGCAGGATGCTGGGCTGAAGGGTCCTCATTCTGAAGGAGGGTCCCCAGCTTCTTTCCCTGCTCATGACAGCAGAGTTGGACTAGATGACCTGTAAAAGTACTTTTCAATTCAAACCATTATATTAATCTATACATGTGAAATAAAAATTATGGGGATGGACTGCTATCCACATCTGGAGATTTGATTTGTTTGTCGCTGAATGAGTCTCTGCAGAGCCACTCCTGGGCTGTACTATTCGCTGTTTACAGGACAAAAGTCATTCTTTATTGGTACACAATGAGGTTGCAAAGCAACAGTAAGGGTGTTTGGCAGCACCCTTTGTAAAAGCTGCATTTTAGTTTGAAAGAGGGAGTTAATAGTTGTGAAAGATGTTCACAGTGAAGTTTAATCACAGAGGGGAAAGAAGGAGATGTGACCTTTATTGGAAAAAATCAGGATGACTCAAATTGTGGGATGGAAAGCAGATGAAGAAGGCATGAGGGAAAATGAATCTGTAGGGAATGGAGGGTCTTGGGAACACAGAGGAGCAAGAGAAATCCAGACTGAAAATGTGCACAGAAGTTGGCAGCATGTTAAAACCAGGTGCTTGAGAGAAATTAGGAAACGTCAGACTCCAGAGCCGGGAATTCTTTGTGGAATCTGATAACTGTCGCCCTGATGTTTTCAGCTTTCTGCCTCTGCAGAAGCTTTCTCACAGCCTTCTGATGTAAACAAAGTTATTCTTGGAATGTTTGCATTCTTCTCCTGTGAGAGAAGAATTGAGTGATGGTGCTGTCCACCACACAGGTTGAGAGGTGGTGACCTCTCTAGCCAATCTCTGGATTTCTGTACAAATGTATATAAAGTAGAGAAATGTAAATAAAGAGAGAAGAGAGACTTCTTCTTTCCCTTCACTGCTGCTGTGTCTGCCTGCTCCTTTCCTGTCCCTAAAAGGGGGACACACCCAGCTTCAGCTAGCGACCAGTGGTGCCCTCTCTGAGGAGCACCGCAGCACACCGAACCACAAGTGGTGACCCCAAGATGTGTCCAAGCGACAGATAACTCCGTATTTTGCCTCAGATATGTTTATATGCCTGCTGTTGATTGGTGTAACCCAGGTCAGTGTCCTTTCCCTAGCATCCTAGGAAAACTGAGGATCTCAGAAGAGGAGAGAAAGAAAGAGGCAGGGCTGAGGAGAAGAGCAGCTGAGTCCTGGTGTCCTTGAATGGCTCTTGTTGGATCTGGAGGGAGAAGCCTGGCTCTTAATCTTGCTCCTTCAGCAGCATTTGGCTGTTGGCCAGCTGGAGAGTGAATCACTGAGGCCGATACAGACTTCCAGCCTTCTTGCATAAGCATTTAAAGAGTTTTCTGTTCAATATGCACCAGATAAGGCCAGGGCCCCAGCCTGCCTGCATGCTCTTCATTTTTCTAACTATGAGTTGGGATCACATTTAAAAAGAATCACTTCTAAAATGACATCCAAACTTAGTTTCTTTGTTATTCTTGTATTAAATTTGCTGTACTATTGTATTTTCCTCACTGCCAGGATAGGAAATCCACTCTGTAATGTGATACTCAGCTGTAGTACTTTTGCTTTCTACATCACCGTGATTTTTAAAGCTCTTGCCTACCAAACTTGGCCTCACAGGGAATCAGGAGACAACAAATATTTCGTGTCTGGTGGAATTTCATACTACCAAGATAAAAGATGGACTTCCACTGTAAAACAAAGGTACTTTAGAACCATGCAGACAAAAAGTTATCTGAGGAAAGGAGATGTCTGGTTAGCACAGTGGTGGAAAGTGGCTTCTGGCTTCAGGTTCTCAGTGCATTTCAAATATGGTGAAGGCATGCTAGTAAGTGGCTTAGGTTTATGTGGGTCACTTGCTTCAGTGCCAGAGGAGTGACTGCACTCTTGGTACCTGCTGCTAGCGCAAAATGCAGCTGTCTTAACAAACTTTGGAGCACAGAGGTATTTTCATACAGGAAGGCTAAACAGGCTTACCATGCAGACAGCTCTTGGAGGGCGAGAAACACAAAAAAGGTCAAATAGGGAAGGGAAAAGAGGGAGAAAAACACATCAGGAGAAATCTTCATTCCTCACGTTTTACAAGCCCTCATGGATTTAGTGGCAGGGAAGCTGGCGTCACCTTAGGAATTCATGTCTTTGATCACTGTCCCACTCATGTGCTAGCACTTCCGAGCTGATGGCAGGGCAGAATTGGCTCCTATGTAAGATTATGTACTTTTGGCCTTTTAGGTGATGACAACTACCTCCATTGATCATGATATGTGTATGTTAAAGGGGAAAAAATACATTTCTTGTTTGATTACTCTTTGTAAGCCAACAGCATCAAAGGAACAGGCTGCCCTCACTGCTCTCACAGCTGCTGCCTGTGTCTGTGCGGTATATATGCTAAATTAATTGGAAAAACAGGGATAAAAAGGCATTTAGTTCAGGTCAGCCAGTTGGGCTACAGCAAATGCATGACAGGCTTAATCATTGTCTTTTGCCAAAGAGCAGGTTGGCAAGGGCAGGCACTCCTACCCCTTCTGATGAAATTTGAACTTTTTCCAGTGCCTTTGAGATGGGACACTTGAGAGAAAAGTCTCCAAGCAGAGCCCAGACGCTGTTGTATCGACAGGGTGGGATGATGGGGAGAGTTATGGTGGGTTTTTTATCTTTTGTCAGCTGTGAATGCAGCTTTCAGCCTTGGTTCATCACACGTAGCATGAGAGGGCACTAAGCTTTCCCTTCACAAAAATGACATAGTTAATTAATGGGGCCTTGTTAAAAAACATTGGTCGCTGGGGCCATATTAAAAACACACATATGCAGCAGTCTTTCTTCCTCTGCCACCAGGTTTTGTGCATTTTTTCATGGGAAGGGACAGCAACAGAAAAAAAATGCTCCAGAGGACCCATCTGTCTTAATGGCTTACTAAGTTTGGGACTTCTGAAGCGATTTCTGTATACACATGCTATCATGCACTTCCAGAAAGAGTAAACTGGCAAATGAAGGGCATATGTGCAGTGTGTCTCTCAAAGCTCCATTTTCAATACTCACATGGTTTTGAAGATGTAAATGATTCTGAATCTCAGTATGTATTTCATCTTGCAGTAAGAATTACTATGTAATGCAGTGTGCATATTTTGCACTAATTGAAGTGATTTTCTCCTTAACTCCTTGGGGAAAGGGTATTGAGGGGTGTAAAAATTAAACCAAATGTAAAATCATGTTAAAATTAGTCGGAGAAATGTTGCTAATAATGGGGACAGAGAAGAATTAATTTCCCGTCCTTTTTCTTTCCAGGCAGTTGACTTCAGTACATGTGCAACCTAGTTGATAATCTTCAAAAAACAAGTGTGTTACCTTTATAGTATTTTTATTTATTGTATAGATAACCTGGCTGGTTTTGTTTTTCTTCCTTTTGTTTCTTCCAGGCCTTCTGCCTTATCTAGTAGCCCAACATACTCAGAGCTTCCATTCCTTAGAATTTCCCCGCACAGAAATCCTGCTGCGACATCAGAGTCTCCCTTCAGCACCCCTCACCCATACATTAACCCCTACATGGACTACATCAGGTCCCTGCACAGCAGCCCGTCCCTCTCCATGATCTCGGCAGCCCGCGGACTCAGCCCAACAGACGGTGGGTTAAGACAGGCTTCCTGTTTTCTGTCATTGTAGCAACTTAAGTTATATTAATCTTGTCAACATTTTTCCCCCTTGTTCAAAGCAGCTTCACCAGGTTTGTCAGACATATTCATTATGTCATAAATGTTTCAATACTTCATCAGCCGATCATGGCTCATTTGTACATCTCACAAATGTTGAAACTTCAGGGAGAAGAAAAAAAAAGCTGTCTCATTCAGAATTTATGCTGGAAGGGTGGTGTATGTCTTGTGATATCTTTTGTTTGTGGGGCTGACATGGGGTGTAATTCTGATCTCCAAAAAAAAAATCCATTGTAGCTGCACTGAATTGAGTCAGATTCTTCATGAGTGCATGTTGGTGTATAACCATGGAGTTCTTCCAGCACAGAAGGCTTGTTAATTAAAATAGTATTTTTCAATCATACAAAGCATGCACTGACAAGTTAAATTTAGTCAACAGTTCTGTTAAACTTACGTAGAATTTTCAGTATATCCTAGCCAGCAATATGGCCAAATGAAATTAGGCTTACGTGGAAGTGGCTGATGATCAAGATTGCTCCTTTTAATCTAAATGGTGGGCAGTATACTTGAAATTCAGTGCTATAGGTCCTGATGTGACCATGGCTTTTATTTTCCAGGCTATTTGGTCTGAACGGAACTCCTGTGTTCGCTCTTGTCATTACTCTAGCACATATCCTGTTTGTTTCAGTGGGAATTCTGCTGAAGTGAGCTGTCGACAGAGTTGCAAAAAAAGGCTGTCTTGTTAATAGTAGGTTTTTCAATAGTGGGTAAACGTAAGCAGTTTGACATTTCAAAATCATAGCATTTTCTGAAGGGAACTAAAATATAACATATTGAGAATCAACTATGTAGAGAAAGGTAATTAAACTGGTACTTAAACTATGGGAAAGATCTTTCCAGTGAATTCAGAAACTTACCAGAGTTAAACTGCCTTTAGCTGAATTTGAAAAATGAGCGGTGCGCCCTATCCAAACGGATAACTAATTAATCCTCGTTTATAAGAATATATACCTTTACAGTTAATCCATTAGTTATGGGCACATATTTTTATGAGAATAAATTTTAATGAACTATTGTCAGTCAAAGTATATGGCATGCACATAGGGCTTTCCTAGCAGCACTTTGGATGTTGCATGAATTCTTGCTAATTCTACCCTTTCTGTTTTAGAAGAAGTATTTTTAAAAATACATACTTTGGAGAAAAAACTTGAATGGTCAGAAAGGCAGGTTTTGATTTCAGGAGCTTTGGAGCTTTAGATATGGGACAAAACCGACAGAGCTATAATGGAATGGCGTATATTGGGAAAACTCTTGTGGCGTGCATTGGGGCTTTTCACAGCTAACGTGTAGAATACCTTGCTATCTTCAATACTCTTCAGGATCCATTCCTGCAGAATTTAATTTGTGCTTAGGGTGTGTTCCAGTGGCACACAAAGGAAGGTGTAAAGGGAAGCCACCTATCACGACCTACGGCATTAAGCTGTATATAGTCTTGGTCTCAGGTGTACTGCACTGAATTTACTTGGAAAGATGTAGGTACATAGGGTTGTCTGACCCAGCACCGAAATGACACTCCAGAAACATCCAGAGATGTCACAGGGTAGAATTTGGTTTCGGATTCTGGCACCTAAATGTAGATGTGTAGATGTGTACAGTATAGAAATGTGCCATCTTTCTGTGTTGTTCTGCCATTGTAGTCCAGTGAGTTGTAGCAAGGGAAGCCTCAAGGAACTCTTCAGTTCCTCAACAAATGGCCACTTGGAGTGTTAGCAGTTGAGTCTGGAGTGCCGTCATAATTATGATGGTGCTGAGGTTCATCTGTCTACAGTGCAGATGTTTGGTGTCACTTCAGGTCTGTGAAATACCCTGCCTCAACTCCACCTGCCACCTCAGAAAGACAGTTTCCTCTTGCCAGCCTAGGTAGCTTGGATACTCCCAGGCTTTCAGGTGGCATGAAACACTCAGGTGTGGACAGCACAGCTGAGTACACTCTATCTTAATGCTCATCCCCTGAGCTTTGATTTCTGACTGTATACACGGCCTTAATCTGTCATAAGTACATGCTAAATCTACTAGTTTAAGAATCTCTCGTCAGGTTTTAAACAAATACATGTTACTTCACGCTTCCTGTGGGCTCACAACTCAAATTTGATCAGTTACCACAGCCTTGGTGTTGCACAGCATCCAATGAAAATACAGTCACTTGATTGAGGCATTGAAGATAACTCAGTGAAACAGCATGCTGTTGAAAAGCTGCAAGTTTGTTCCCTAGAACAAACTAGGATCCTAGAATCCATAGTCTGTTGCATGATCAATCAGGTATACAGTGAAGTGCCAGATATGGGTTCCTGGGATCAGAGAATCTGAATCATGGCTTGAACACTTCCAGAATGCAAATGAAGCACTCCTGTGGTTTAAAGGGGTAGATGCACATAATGTACTAATAACATAAGGGACACCATAGCTTAAGTGGTATAGTATTTGAACTATGAAAACTTGGAAGTTGTTATTGCTCTTCAGAAAGCTATAGCGAGATTTCTGTTGCTACCCTAATTGCTTTAGGACAGTTAGATAATTAGATCAGTGTACTATTGGGCTTAGTCTGTCGACTCACAGATGTGGGGATGGCCAGGAGCCAAAACAATCTGGAACATAATTCTTGTCACTTCTCCTTAGCCAGCAGATTTGGTGGGTCAGGGGTGGCTGAGGACTTCTGAGGATTTGGAGCAGGGGTAAGGATGGAATCGTTGATGTGTGTAGAGGAGAGTGCTGAAATGAAGCTCAGCTGTACTTGTGGTGCAGAAGCAAATGCCTCCGCTTATAGAAAAATGGGAACAAAGCTGGAGCTACCCTGGAATAAACAGGAAAAAATTCCAGGCTGTATGTCTTCCCATTTACCCTTCATTTACCCTTCATGCAATACATCATTTAGTAGGCTAATTTTTTATGTTTGAGGGAGGTAGTGAGGAATAATCTTTTAAGAGCACCAGAGCATTTCTTGGCATATGGAACATTTAGTAATGGAATAATGTGTTCACTGTGTTTTCTGCAGCAGTTAATTTTAAAGTTTGCAGCCAGTGTTATTGTTAGTTAACCCAGACACTTATGTCAGAAAACTCAGGAAGTATTTTTAGTCTGTCTGGAAATATGCCGTGGTTGCCTTCTACTGTAAAATTTTAAAATCAGTGATTCAATGTAAGTTACCCATCTTTTAAAATTTGATCTGAAGAATTTCTTTACCATTTCACAGAAAGTAGATTGTATTTAATTATGAAATCAAATTATAATTTGGAAAAAAATACCAGCAACTTTTAATTTATCTCAGTTCATTTTTATGCCATTTCTATTCCTGTTTGGCATACTTCTATTTTTGACAACCCTTTCCTATATATTATATTTAACATTTTAACATCAGAAGCATATTCTTTTATTTTTATTGGTAGTAATAAAGGCAGAGTATTACTTCAGCAATCTGTTGCTGAATAAACTTTTCTCCAAATTCCAATGCCTTGTTTATGTTCAAAAGAACATCAAAAATGTAAATCTTGATTCTTTGTTTCTAAAGTTTCTCTGTTTCATTTTGTTTCTAAGGTTTGCCTTTAGGATCTGATTTTCTAATCAAAGTATAAATTATCTTTTTAGTAGCTCTGTGTAGGTAACAATATTCAAAGGATTTCAGCCTAAAATTTTGTTTTCATTCAAGATTCAGCTGCTGAGATTACAGAAAAAACTCATTAAATGAAATAACATAAAAATAATCTGGTGCACCATCTTGGGGTACAGCCCATTAACGTAAAGAACCCTAAGTGTCCTAGGAAAGCTTGCATACCATCTTGTGGTGACCAGAGTGTAAACTGTTTTGGAAGTGGAACAGGGAGAGACCAGAGGCAAGGGCCGTTCACCTCAGGTTTCATGGCAGGTCAGGGTCCGGACCAAGGAGAAGGAGCCCGTCTTATTTTATGAGTACCTCTTACACAAGTTTGTGAAATGGCCCTCTACTTTCAGTAGTGTCTGAAGCCTGCTGAAAGGAGATGATCTTAAAGTGATGTCAGTTTATGTATTTGTCCAGGGTTTCCCATTAGTTGAAGGCCTGCTTGAAAATTGGAGGGGAACAGGAAGCTCTCATGTTATTTTTACAAGAGTGAACAGCTAATAAAAGTCATTATCAGAGGACTGCATCACGATAACGTCACTGATGGGATGTAGAGTCTGTTCAGTCTGTGGTTTTGTCTCTGCAAACAGGCTTGTGTGTATCAAGTATATTTATACATGAACTTTGAAGGATGGGATGGGGATGATCACATTTATTGTTTTCAGTCCGTCCTAAAAAACTGACCCTCTGTTGTTCATGGACAGCTATTATTTGTCCTGGAATCACGCTTACCCCTGTTTGCTCCTAAGCACAGACGCAGAGGGCAATGGTGAGGGAGAATCATCTAGTTCCCTAAGTAGGGACTCCAGATACCTGAATGCTTATGCAAGTTCAGCCACACTGTTACCTTAAAGACAAATTCCTTTGGGCCAGGGATGAGGTAAATGTGAATACAGTGCTAGGAAGGTTCTCTTGCTTTTTTGTGTCACTAAATAAATCATACTAGTTTCCATTGCTGTCAGTCTGTCACTTTTTGAGTCACTTTATAATAAATACAAAAATATGAGGTCACCAAGTTCGTTAATATTTTATGTCTTGCTGTTTTTTTGAATGGTATCTTTACAGTACTATTGGTTGAAATATATTGACCAGTGGTGGCATATTGCAGACGTTGCTTTACATTAAAAAATAAATAAGCTGTTTTTATAGCCAGAGAAACTGGCAATGTGATAAAACTTTCCTTCTTGTTTATCTTACATCATTAATGGTACTTTTATGTTGTTTTTTAGCTCCACACGCTGGCGTCAGTCCAGCTGAATATTATCATCAGATGGCTCTGTTGGCAGGCCAGCGCAGCCCGTATGCAGACATCATTCCTTCAGCTGCCACTGCAGGAGCCGGGGCTCTTCATATGGAGTATCTTCATGCCATGGATAGTGAGTGATATTTTCTAGAAATACAGATGGTCCTGCAAAGGGAACCACATGGGTTGTTCGTGGTCTGACCCAAAAGGCCTGTGTGCTGATAGAGAAGTGGGAGTCGACATAAGCCTCCTCATGAGGCTGGAGGGCCAAAGAATTGATTGCCAAATGCACAAGGGTTATGTCAAGCCTAAAAGTAAACTTTTAAAGAAAGTAGGGAGAGGAGCAGGACTGCTCCTGAAAACAGTTTATAAATTTTATTTCTAGCAGGGCTTGAATGCATTTTGAAAAATGTCCTTTTCTATTTGCAATCAGTAACTCACTTTCCTAGTTAAGCTGAGTATTTCCCTGATGAGCTCTCTGTTAACAGAAAGTTTACATCTGTTTTTCTGTTAGGAGAGCATGCCCTGCACCTTTCAGAGAGTGCTAGCTGCACTTTCAGGTTGTGTATCATAGACCAATGGACCAGCAACCACTTGTAAAGTGAAGCAATTTATTGAATTCCAAGGATCCCAACGTAGTTTTTCCATAATATTTCCATAATACTGAGAGCCTTCTTTATCCACTCAGCATCTTTCAGTCCTCCAATCTGTCTCTGTTTCTCTGTTGAAGGAGGAAAAGAGAGGACCCCATTGCAAACTGCTTGCTACTGTTACTTTCGACCAACCAGAAGGGATTATGCAGAGCATCCCCCTCGAGTCGTAGATGCTTACATGCTTTTCAGGATGTACTCTGTTCCTTCTGATGAGGGCAGTAAAAAACGGGGGCAAGAGAAGGTGGTCATGTTGACTTTTGCTTGGTAGTACAGACCAGTACAATAGTGTTAGACAACCTTGTTTTCCTGTAGAATTTAAAACTTTTTGTGTACAAGTGCTTTCTTCTTCCAGCTGTTGGCTGCACACCGTGGTTGGTGATCTCAGGGAGCGTGGGTGTTGGGAGGTTTACCTCTGGAACACATGGAAATACAGGAATTTATATAGCTAGCCCTGCAGAACACATGCCTTGAAGTGTGAAGTGCTTGACTGACCAATAATTTCTATAAGAATCAGGCAAGAGAGATAGTTGTGAAACTGTGCAGGAAAGCTTTTTTTCATTATATTTCCTCGCTAATGAAGGATTTTTAAAATTAATTTTCTATTATTAGTCTCACTGCATCGGTAGCATGCATAAACAATTTACAGTAACATAGCTTGAGCACTCTGCAGAAACACAATAAACTCACACAAGCAGTCTGGACTTAAACCAGAAATTAATGTGCAGACTTCAGTACGTGAAAGCTTAAGAATATTATACTTCCTGATCGAGATTTTGAGGGGAATAAATGAGAGATGAGGCATGCTGCTAAGGTACTGAATGCCTATTAATAATACCTTGTGGAATGGAAACAATGCTACATGTGGTTCAGATAATGTAAATTTGCTGCTGTGTTCTAGCTGCAAGGACAAATCCCCAGCTTTCATGAATGGGCATGGCTTCCTTGAAAAGGAACATAGAATCCTAGAATAGTTTGGTTTGGAAGGGAATTTTAAAGGTCATCTAGTCAAACTTCACTTGCAATGAGCAGGGATATTTTAAATTTTCGAGGGTTTTGGTTCCTACTGTGCGAGAGTGTCTGAATGCACATAAGTAGCAGTACCAAACCACATTCTTGGATGCAGATTTGATGTAATGGGTTTGTTCAGCCTTTAGAAAGGTAGATACCCGCATATACACCAGAAAACTTGAGAACAGACATTGCAGTACTCATATACAAATAATGGCATTTGCAGAAGGATCTTCATGTGCTAGTAGAAATTGTGTATGCTGTAATCTACATAGAATTACATCTTTTGTGCATCCCTAGAATGTTATCACTTCTTACTTAACAGGAAATATTTTGACCTTTGCCCATAATTTCAGCCCACTCATAAAAGCTACCTAAATACCATCTTTAATAAGGATATTTGTGTTCACCAGCTCTAGCTGGGATACATTTGAAATGCACACTTTAATTTGGTTTGTGTTTGTTTTGAAAAATTAAGATCACACATTTGAGATTAATTATACCAGCAACTTTTCAATTAGGCATTTTTTCAGAGTTAGAGACAAAAACTGCGCTATTATGCAAATGGGTTATTTTTAAACAGTAAATAGAGAATTAAAATAAGAGTGAATCCTAGTAAGGTCACTCAACTCACCTTCTGTATTTGATGAGAATGTGTTTAGTCAGGCAATAGCTGCTTTTATCTAAATAGAGTATGAAGTTACCCTTTTACTTTGTAAAAACTAATTAAAACTATCTTAACTTTCATGAGTATACAGTAAATTAATTGTCATTAAGTAGGAATCTGAATGTCCTATCATTCATCATGCTAAAGAAAACCCCTTTCTTCTTTGTCAGATTTTTAGATGAGAAAGAACAAAACAAAACAATTAGCAGGAAGCTGATATTAAGACTTTAAAAAAATCCCCAATAAGAATGCCCATGTATGCATTTAATAAGGAAGTACAGCGATCGATGTGAAGCAATGCCATTTGTTTGGATCTTTCTTCTTAGGGGTTTGTATGGTGATCTTAAAAGTAGTCTTTCGCCTTTGCCCAGTCTTGTCAAAGGAAGCAGAAGACACATGAGTGGTTTCCCTCATTATCTGCTACCAAATTCTGAGCAAGTTGACTCAACTGACTGAAAGGTTGCTGCTCATTTATCCCAAACAGCAACCAAAGAGATACAAGCAAGATATTGTTCTTCTTTTGTGAAGCAAGTCTGTCTCCTAATTATGTGCTTATGCAGCATCTAGCATAGAAATTTAGAATCTCTACCCCTTCCTGTAGCGCAAATAACAATTCCAACACCAGCACCAGAGTTCCAAAGTGTATTACATACAGTGTGTGCAGTTTGGGGTCTTCTGTTTTGCTCTGTGGTGCTGGAAAACTGATTTCAGATGGGGATTATGAGTGGGAGAATTGTCAATCAGAGGTTAAATCTTACCCAAAGAGCAGTAGACTTTTTGGAGCTCTGACCTTCGCTGTCCATAAGCTGTCTAATGCATTGCACAAAAATAAAGCCAAGATTATTATGTGTACTTAATTGTAATTGTTCTTCATCCTGTCCTGAGTGGCATGAAAACTGGACCAAAATTTTCTCTGCTGCTATAAAGCTTTTCTACAGTTTTGGTGGCCAGAAACCCTGAGCAAGCCTTGCCATGTTCTTGCTTGTTCTAAAAAAGTCAGATTTGTTACCTTTAAGTGTAGAACCAAAATAGTGGAGTAGATGTGGAAGTTCTTGACAGCGCCACAGTGGCAACAACTGAAACTGCTTGTGGCTCTAAAGATATTGAATGCCAAAACGGTCTTAAAGCACTACAATGATTTTAAAAAGAGCTGTCTTTTGGATTGAGAGGTGCATTTTTCACTTGGGAAATATGTTCTGCTCTCTTAAATGAGGTTCAGTGGAACACAGGTATGTTTCCTGAGGCCTCAAGATTCCAAATTATTAATATCCTCACTCTGATTAACTTTTGTCTATCCTCACTCAGAACAGGAGGTTTCTCTTTTTCAAAGGTGTTTGGTATTGACCTTTTTGCATTAGAGGCTCTGATAATAGCCCAGCTGACCTCAAGAGTTTGGGCAGCTGTGGTGTGCTGATCTTGGCTGGATTCCAGATGCCCACCAAACTGCTCTATCACTCCCTCTTCTCAGCTGGATGTGGGAGAGAAAAATAGATGGAAAACAACACATAGGTTGAGATGAGGCAGTTTACTCAGGGAAAAGTGAAAGATTGCATGTGCAGAAGGAAAGAGTAAACAGAGAATTTTTATTTTCTACTTCCCACTAGCGAGCAATGTCCATATACTTCTGGAGAAGCAGGGCTCCAGCATGCAGAGGGGTTGCTCCAGAAGGCAAACACTGTAAATAACTAATGCTCCCTCACCCCCTCCTTTTCTTAGCCTTTGTGTCTGAGCTGACATCATACGGTGTGGAATATCCCTTTGGTCAGTTTGGGTCAGTTGCCCTGGTTGTGCCCCCCCGCAGGATCTTGCCCATTTCCAGCCTGCTGGTGGGGGGGAGTGTTGGAAGACAGTGCTGTGCCAGCACTGCTCAGCAGCAGCTGAAGCTGCTTTCCAGCTACCAGTGCAAAACACAGCACTGTGGAGCCTGCAGTGGGAAAAAATGAGTGCTATCTCAGTCAGACCCAAACACCAACCCAAAGAGTTAAGCCAATGTGAGAAGCTTTGGACTGGGTTTGGTTTCTGCTTGTCAAGCACAGTTGGAGAATGAGGGTGGAGTATCAAAGCCATTCCTTCTTCTCTCATACTGATGACAGATTTATCATTTTGAAAACTAAGACAAAATTTATGATGAACTTTCATGAAGTGAAAACAAAGTTTTTACACATCTGTAAACAGAAGACAGAAGGAAAAGAAAGAAATAAAAAAGGCTTGACTTTAAACCCACCCCCCCAAATGTCCCATGTTCACAGCCTTCAATAAAAACTAGTGCCTGAGACACGTTTAAAGAAGTTTGATTTAAAGGAAGGGAATAAAAAATGTTTGATGAAGTTTGATTTAAAGGGATGAAATAAATGATACATGTCTGAAGATTGCCTTATAAATGATTAAGCAATGCTAAAAACTTCAACTCAGAAATCAAATTCATGGGCAAATTTGCTGGATGGCATATTCCATTTCTGAAATTTATGATGGAGATAGATATCTGTTATTTTAGAATTGATCTCCACCTCAAAATAAGATCTTTTCTTCTGACACCTGCTGGATTTTTGTTGGCACACTCAAGTCTTTACTGTCTACTACTGACTTTTTATTTCTATAATGTCTACTCCAAAAGGGTGACATTTCTAAGCAAATCTTCACTGTCAGCTTCCGTTTGCATGCTTTGCCAAAGCTGATGTTTTTTTATCTGCACTTCCACTGAGGTAAATGGATTTTTAGTGAATCAGTGCTCCTTCATTTTCTGATTGTAAAGCATTATTGAGTAGGGAATATGATACTTCAGTGGGAGAGCACTGTGAGCAAATGAACATCTCAAATTGATAAATAAATATTGAAGTGTTTGTTTTTAAAATAAATGCTGGGCAAGGCTGGAAAGTTGGGTTTAGTATTCAGAGGCACTGACAAATAGTGAGCTATTCCTTTCCATAGTAGCATACAAACTAAAACTCGCGTTATGTGAGATGAATGGCCAAGCAAATGTCCTGTAACAAGTGTCCAGCTCATGCTTAAGACTTTCTAGGCATGTGAGACCTAATTAAACAACAAAGATATGGCAAAACGGTAATTCCATTCAATTGTATTTTCAGTTTTAAAAGTCATGCCCCCCCCTTGAATTGAATCCCTGTCTCCTGTGGTCCGACTCTGTAGAGCTCTCATCTGACTGAAGCAGAAATGTTCCTTTTTTGCAGGATATTGCAAAATCTCCCTTAGGAGATTGTTCCTGTTGGAGGGAGATGGAGGGCACTGCTGAATTTCCAGACCTAGATGGGGCCTGAGACAGGTGCTGTCTGGAGGAACAGAGGAAGCCAGAGACTACTGTATGTGTGGCTCAAGCCCTGGCACTGCCCCTGTCAGCTGTAAGGAGTGTCTTTCTCCATCCCTGGCCACAGATGTCTTGCATCCAGAGTGGACACAGGGATGCCCTGGCAGCAGCTGATAGGCAAGGTGAAGATGTAACGAGCAGTGGGCAGACATGCAACGAGCAGTGGGCAGACATGCAAGAGCCATAGCATGACTTAAGGCAAGGGGTAAAGGAGATGGGTTCAGTCCAGAAAGGAGAAGGAGGAGGAGGGAAGTCTTTGCAGTTTTTGAGAATGTGCAGGGCACTGCAGGGAGTATAATGTCTGTACTTAGCTATGCCCTTGTAAAACCATGATAAAGCACTTGAATTGTATCCTCATCTGGGGTAAATTACATTGCAAGCACTAACTTCAGAGGCATTGTTTTAATTCATTCCAGCTGAACAGTCAGCAGAAAAGAATTGTGGATGAAAGATGCAAGTGCAAATTACTACTATTTTTGTTTTACCATGACATGTATGTAATATTTCCTAGTTAGATATATTGCAGTTTCTTAAAGCTGTTGATCATTGTTGTTTCTTATTTTAGCACAAGAAAAAGATCTCTGCCTTTGAAAGACATGAAGCACAGCACTAATAAAATATCAGACACGGTACAATAGCAAGCTCCTAAAAAGGAGATAAAACAGATTACATAAAATAGCGTGTAGTAGGTCTTACGAATAAATAAATGGCTATACCTACATTTTAAATGATGGATCAAGAACTTGAATATTCATTGAAAGGTTGGAGCTGTTTGGACTAAGGTTTATTCTGGAGACAGAGCAGGAAGGAACAAAACTGTATTACCCAGATGCCAAAGAGGAGAAGGATTAAAAATGGAGATCTGATCGCACAGTCACAACAGCAATAAAATGGCAGCCCTCGATATCGTACTAAAATCTTGGCTAGCATGCATAGAAAGAAAGGAAACCCACTCAGGTGTGTAAGAAAGCATACTAATAGATTCTAATCTAGCTCTGATCTTGAGATGAGTTTAATTAGAGTCATTGGGGCTCTTCTCCTGGTTATTGTTAGACATGTAAACTTAAATGCCCTGCAAAAAAATTATTCTGGACACAAAGATGTTAGGAAAGCCAGACCTATACTGGATGCTTGTGGCCAACAGTGCATTATTAGCAAGTTACAGAGAATGTCAGACACTCTAGGAGAAGTAGCTGTAAAGTAGGCATCAAACCCAAGACCTCTATGACCCTGGCTGTCAGGATCATTAGGATTCAGTCCTTTACTACAGGTTAAAGGGATTAAAAAGGTAGAAGCAGCAGTACTGTTAAAGGAAATTGTTCAGAACGCAGTGGGGAAGCTAATTCTCTCCTTGCTCTCAACCAAGATAGAAAATAATTAAATAAAGGGAATAAATTTAAGGTGATATATCTTCTGTCGAAGTTGGGATGACATGGTAAAATAGATCAGAAGAGGTAGAGATTTTCAGAACAGGACATAAAATTTAGAAATGTAATATGTATTTATTTAAGTGGTATCTGTATGTTTACCTTCACTTTGCTGCTTTGAAAAGTCTAATCTCCAGTTTTAAAGAAATTTGGCAGTTGTAGGCCGCTATACACTCCAACAAAAGAATATCATGGGATTTTGGACAAATTCAAATAAAGCCTACTAAAACGTTTCTCATTTTAATGCTCTGAATGTCCATCTGAATTCTGTTTGTAGAGCTGGCCCTTTTAGTGTTTGTTTCAGTCCTGATTTTTTGTTTTGCATCAAATGTCCCCCTGGCAGAATTACAGTCAACAAAGGTGCTCTTCATTTCAAAGCTGTCTCTTCATTTCTCTGCTGTATTTGACATATGTAGGTTTGGCTGTATGTATTAAAGTGTTGTGGGTTTGGGCTTGCTGGTATCCCACATCTGAACCACTGTCTCGTTGCTCATGGTTGAATTAATGATGTGAATGTCTAAGAAGCCATCAGATTCATAAATCACCAGAAATAAGAGGGATAACTCATAAAAGTCTTTTCCTTTTGTTTAGCCATTTATCATTTTGCTTGCACATTAATAAACAGAGCTCCCCTGAGGTAAGCCATAGGAAGAAAGATTTTTCTTCCTAATTTTCCTCAATCGTAGCCAGTAGATCACAGATGAAGAGAACGGGCTTGTCACAGTGTGCTGGTGTCTCCCTCTACCCACAACTGATAACAAATAAATCCGATGAGGTACCCTGGTGGATAATTACTTATATTTACATTACAGGCGCCAGGTTTCCAAGTCCGAGGTTGTCAGCTAGACCAAGCCGAAAGCGCACGTTGTCCATATCCCCCCTGTCTGATCACAGCTTTGACCTTCAGACCATGATACGGACATCTCCAAATTCCTTGGTCACAATTCTCAATAATTCTCGTAGCAGTTCGTCAGCCAGTGGTTCCTACGGCCACTTATCTGCAAGTGCAATAAGGTAAGAATTGTATTTTCTACCTGAATTATATATTCTCATTTATGTGTGTCACACACACAAATGTGAATGTATACTCACATCTTTAAGTAACTTGTGGGGGTTTTTTGTGCATATGTGCATTTTGCAGTTTCTATAATGTATGTTCATCGCAGCTTAATTTGAAGTATAAAGTATTTTTTTCTTGCTCAGAAAGGTAACCACAAGGAACTTTTTGCCTATTATTGTCCAGTGCAGGAAATATTTCATCTGACCAGCAGGAACAGTGTGTGTTTGTGTGTCCGGGAATCTATTTTCAGAGAAGAAACTCTGGCATAGGTTTCTGGCTTAAGTCACTTTTGTTCTTCTTCTTATGCACAGTGAGATGTTCCTGCATTACAATCATCAGAAAGTAAAGAAGAAATATGAAGAAATATGGTACTATTCAATTCAAGTGTTTGGATTTAACTTTTGGGTATTCATCTCCAATTTTTTTTTCCATATGTTGAAAGATTTGACATTCTCTGGCTAATTTTTTGTACCAAGGAAATACTGTCATCAGAAATGCTGTGATTTTCACTTGGCTGCTTCACTTGTGTGTACAAGGAAACAGTCAGAAATGGTTGTTCTGGAGGCAGAGGAGCAGAGTAGCAAATGAGATGGACAGAAGTTGTACAGAAAAGTGAAGCAAATAGGGCACAAAGAAGAGGAAACTAAAGGAATAATGTGAAAAGGAAAAGGGAAGTGGAAGAAAATTAAGAGGTGCAGCAGGGAAAATGGAGATGCAACTGCAGAATATTTCTGAATTTGTGGCATGGCTGTATGTTAACTGAGAAAAACTCCTTTGGTATTCTGAAAAAATAATCCCCCACCTCTAAGTGTCAGAAGATGCTGGGCTTGCATTTATAACCCCCAAAGAGTGTTTCTGGGCCTGGGCCCTGGTTTAACGGCAGCTTCCACCTTCAGTTTGCAGTGAGGCAAAGGAGCAAGTCCCTACAGCAGTTTCTTGAGAAGGGACACCCATTTTAGGCAAGGCTCAAAAACTACCAAGGTCATGGGTTTGACCCCCTGTATGGGCCATTCACTTAAAAAGTCAGATTTGATGAGCCTCATGGGTCCCATCCAACTCAGAAGATTTTGTGAAATCTGTGAAATGCCTATGTGGCACATTTACAGCTTTTTCACTCCTGGAGATGATGGGCATGCAACTGGTGTGTTAGAAACCGTGGACTTCACAAACTCTTGAGAGTGACAGCACTGTAAATACTGGTACTAGTGTAACTGCTGTGTTTTCCTTTTTAAGCACTTAAGTCATGCTTCGTTGTTCTGATGTACTTGAGTAGATGTGTAGTATTTCACAGGTACAGCGTCATAGCTCTGCAATCCATGGTCCCAGTTATGAAGCTCCTTAATGAGGAATGTGATTTATGTCAATGGCTAGCAACAGTTGGATCACATCTGTCAAATACATGTAACTGTGTGAAGGTGTGCTATCTGCACTGTCATTAAGATGGAACAGCACTTAATAACTAAACTCCTTTCCCATGGTTTGTAACTTCGGTAAAGCAAGTAGTGCATGACAGTTGACAGAGCCTCTACAGTGGAGTAAATCTTCTTTCCTATTACTCTCCCAAAGCAAAGCTGGAGTCAGATGGATAGCTTTGTTGAAGACAGTTGTGGAATTGGGGGGAGTTGTGGGCAGAGACTGAATAAGGATGCTAGTGAGTCTTCAAAGTGAGTCTTGTGAACTTTTGTCACTGAAGAAAGCAGTGCTTGTGTGACTGAATCTGTGGTTGACCAAAACTTTCAGCCCTTCCTGGTCATACTTCCCAGGAATGCATAATACAAAATTTCACATGATTTTGTATTAAGATTTTTTTTTTCGTTGTGATAAGAGTATGTCCATTCAGCATGCAAAGTTGGAAATTTACACCTCCATTCTTCTCAGCTGAGAGAAAGGAAAGGGAGAGCTCTTCTTCCTGCTTTGTGACTCACCTCTGTTGGTTCCCTTTAACTTCTCCCATGTGAACCTGTCTACATAAACCAGAATAAACAGTGATGTAAGGTATTAAACCCAAACCACATTTCATTGCCTTAATAAATTCCAAGACTAAATGCCAACAGGACTGTCAGTAAAGCCAAATTTATTATTCACTCTCTTGCAAATAATGCATTCAGCACAAGAACTGTTGTATTGAATAAAACCGTAGGTTCATCCCCTTTAATATCCTGTCAGCAACTGTGATCAAAGTCTAGAAAAAAACATTTCCTGATGTAAAATCCCAGCTTCTGGAAACTTGCAGGTTAATGTCATCGGACTTGCTGCAAGAACATGGTACAATTCAGCAAGCCACTAGAAAGAGTTGCAAGAAAGGAAGGATTTCTGCTTTCGATAGTATCGGTAGCATTAACTATACTTAACATTACACAATCCTTCTACTTCTTGATATTATTTCCTATCTTTTTTAACCTAGTCCAAACAGTTTACATTTGACAGCATTTTTCATGGTAAATACCTGCCTAATGATGAATATTTCCACAAAAACATCAGGAAGGTTATTAATCTATCCAAATGAAGTTAGGGGAGAAGAGACTTCTGGATGAACTAGAAGAACTATTGCTTACCTTTTTACTGGGAAGCTGAACTTTGCCAGGAATGTTGACTAGATGATGTAGATGTGATCTTTGCTGTTCTTGAGAAATTGTTCTATTCAGCCAAGTGACAAGCCCTTAAGAGGTTTCTATTAGCATGTGTTAAATAAACTAAGCACTCAGCATGTTCCAGTCCTGGCCCCACAGAGAGGAAGGAGGACCTTTCCCTGCAGCTCTGGTACCTCCTTGGGAAGCCTGTGGAGGCTCAGCTATCTGTCCAGCCATAACAGTTTTGTGAAACAGAGGGCAGTCTTCAGAGGAGGCAGGAGTCAGCCCACAAGCTGTACAGGTTAAGCAAGTTGGCACAAAATGCCTTTCTATAATACAATATAGACTTGCAGCAGAAGAGAGAAAAGGCTGCAAAATAAAGCGTGCAGAAGCTGGTCATTCAGAGAATGAAGGTACTGCCCCCTTGTGATTGTGCTCTGATACCATCTTTAACTTCAGGGTTTCATAGCATTTGTAGGGCCCCTGTCTTCTTCAGTGCACAGCCTGAGCATCCTGAACATCCTCTGTGGATCATAGAGAGCCACAGGACACTGCCTCACCTCTTCCAGGCAGCCTAAGAGAGAAGGGAGCCTCATACCCGGTTGTTTGCTGCCTGGAGGGCAGACTGTGCTCCGCAACACAATTCCAGACTGATGCTGGGCAAACTGAATTGGTTAGAAGTGACCACCAGGCTCAGTTTGTCTTCTGGAGTCCCAGCCTACCACTCTTAATTCTGCAGAGGAGTCAAATTGCTCACAACCGTGACTTGAAGATCCTGACAGCTGTTTTGAACATTTTGTATGCTGTGTTATGTTAACTACCCCAGATCTTCTTGCCTGAAATTGGGCAACTGCAATGACTGACACTTTTTGCCTCCATCTTTCTTTGATGCATGTTCCTGTGCAAAATGAATCCTTCCCCCTCAACCCAGAGGGAGGTTGAAAGCATTAATGTTTTGTGAAGCAATTAGATTATACAGTGATGAGCACAGTGGAGAAGCTCAGGAGGGTGTCAGTAATTATTTATTCACTGAATGGTTTAAATACAAGGGAAGATAGGCCTATGCGCATTACTCTGGGCACAGAGAAGAAAAATACCAGAGGGCCTCTTGCTGAAGGCTACTGTGTGTCTTGTGGACTGAGTTACAAATCATGCAGAGAGGAAAAGGGGTGTGCTGTCATGTAACTAAAAGCTGATGAGTCAGCGCATGAAGATACGGGCAGGTTTACTTCTGGTATGTTTAATTTTGTGGGCTCAATGCTCTTGTACACCGATTTTTGTAAAGGTATTGCTTGAGTTAAGAAAGTGTCTCCATGATGTCATTGGTCTTTGCACTGGCTGAAAGAATGAATCCTGTGCTTCACACAGCTTTTCAGCATTGGATCCCCTATATGAGCACTGTGGGATGCTGAGGATAAAATCAGTGAAAAGAGCCACATATTGGTCTCTGTACAAAGCCAAACACTGAAGGGCTCTGGTATTTGACATGGATACTACTGTAGTTTGAATAATAAATACTAGTAGTTTTGCACAATCCAGAGAGAGCTGGGCTTGGCGAGTGCGTTGCCATTGTCAGCTGGCAGTGTAGTGCTGTATCCTGACTACTGGCTGAGTACTTGAAAAGGAGATGACACTCCTGCTGACAGCTAATAGTGGATCTCCTTTAGTACACCAGGTAGAGCTTCTACTTTCTGTGTTTGAAAACATCTGGTTTAGGCCTCAGCTGGGAGAGATTATGCAGAAAGGAGATGTGTGAAATAGCATCAAGTGAGGATAATCCTTCATTTGACATTTTACTCATTTGGTTACCTGCCTCAGTCCTGCAATGTAGCATCCCTGCTATTAATCCTTTGTCAAGACATACTAAATGTTATATCTGCTACCTGTGACAATTATTAGACTTTGCACTTCAGTAGCACTTCTTTTTGAGAGACAGTGTAGTTTAGAGTGAGTATGAAGGGGGTAATCACTTCCCATGATATTAAGAGTAGTGATTCAAAACCTTTACAAAAGATAACTGGTCTTTAATAAACACGGGAGGCTGGGACTTCATATTCCATAAGATTGGAAATTTAGAACCTCTAGTCCCTTGAAATTTAGTCCCTTGGATATGTTGTGATACCAAAACTACAAAGTCAGTTTTCAGAAAATGATCCAAATTCCCTGTCCAGATCCAAGGTGTTTAAGTCAGTAGTTCCACCTATTACAAGAGACTTTCGTTGGGTCTAGGCAGATACAGCTGTGAATGTAACTTAACCATCTCATAATAATGTGAAAATTCAGTTTCATGTGAGCACGAGACCCCTTTGGGATCTCCTTGAAGGTTTGAAGGAAACTGAGAAAACACAATAGCACTTCCTTTTTTCCCCATGCGCTGCCCTGCTTCCCTGATAATATCAGAACAATTAACATAGTGTGGTTAATTACAGCCAGACGCTGGCTGCACTGGCTCCTGTCACTTTGATCTGGATTGATCTGAAGCATCAGGGAATGGTGGAAAGGATACTTTGACAAAGAGCACTAGAAAGGGGATAGCCAGGTTTGTAGGGTGAGCTTAGACAGCAATGGAGTAACATCAGTGAGGAAGACAAGACTTGTGTTTCTGTAAGCAGGTATTGGATTCTCAGTTATTTCCTTATCTCGTATAAACTCCTTGTATAGAATGCTTGTTGTATAATGAGTCAGTGCATTGTATCTAGAGATGAGTGACTAGGTAATATTTTCTCCAGTTTTCCTTTGCAAACACAAAGAGAAAATCATGAGAAAAATAGTTAAGATAACCAAAGTGTAAAGTTATCAACAGAGAAAAGTGTAAGTATCTTTAGCGGAGAGCCCAACAGTCTGATTATACACACTGTTAAAATAAAAGGGAAAGAGTATCCTTTTATCAGGTTTAAATTTTCCAGTTTTTGAATTTAACAGAATGTCTCATAGTTATAAGACAGGAAGCCCTCATGTTCTCAATCCTCCTTCTTTATTCAATATTTTATATGGTCTTATTATGTCTCCTCTTATTCATCTCCTTTCTGATGTTTTCAATCTGCTCTTTAGAGTTCTTGTATTGTCTTTTCTGCTGATACTGTCTGAAAGTCTCCTTCTCCTGCATGCAATAATATTCCAGGGGAGGACCAGCAATTTAAATGCACCGTGATTTTTTTTCTGTTTTTTTTTCCCCGGCCAATTGTTTTAACATGTTTTTGCCATAGCTTCATGTTGATCAAATTTTCATTCCTTCATTGAATTCTGTATTGAGACAGGCAAGTGCTTCTTGTCCTTTGTTTCAGTTAATTTAGGACCAGTGTACAAGTAGCTCTGACTCTATTTCAGTGTTGATATGCATCTTGCTATCAGTATTGCTCATTCATCTAGCATACTGGGCTCTAAAGATAACCACTTGGCTTTCACCATGCTGCTCAAAATAATTTTGTCATATATGCAGATATAATTTTTTCATTTCTCAACTCCATGCCCAGATTGCTGAAAATTGCATTATGAAACAGAAGACCCCTTCTGAGAATTTTTATCTAACCTGTACTTAAATCCAACTACTTTATTCTTACCTTTTTACTGTGTTTTAGACTGTAAGTTGTAAGTTTGTATATTTCTGTAATAATGTCAGTGTAAAAGGACACAATCAAATGCTGGTTAATGAAATGAAAAAGGACATGTTTAGTGTAGCACAGGTAGAACAGAATACATTCACAATAATGTTTTTCAAGAAGCTCGTTATTATAGGATGTGTAGGAATAAGGAGTTTGTTAATTATGTTAGCATTATAGGTGTCTTGTTGCTATCTGCCTAAGTTAGATGCAGAGCTGACTTTGACTGAAAACCTTTCTTATATTAAAAGATTTCTAATTAATTGTGTGAAATATGTTGTAAATGAAGGCTTTGTTTCAGTTCAGACTGAGTCAAATTCAGTCCAAATGTAACCCCACTGAAACAGGTCCTGCTATAACTAGACCTTCACATATGTGCAGTATAGGACTTTGTTCTCCATGGTCTTGTCCTGTGGTTAATCTAAAGAAGGGAATATAATGCTCTATCCTGCAATAATAGCTTCATTTCATACCTCCTTTCAAGAAGTGTGAATGACAGAGAAGTGCCACAACGTGAATGAAAGTGAAATTCACCAGTATTACAGAAAGTTGCATCTATATCAGGCACTATGGAAACATAACCATGCAGCTAGCCTCCTGCACAAAGCTTATGTAGATTATAGGAGGTTCACATTCAGGGAGATTGTTTTGGAGGTCACTTACATCTTGCATTAAAAGTGGTGGATGTTTCTCACTCAAAACACCAGAAACATGAATGGCAAGATTTCTGTCTTTGGAAAATGTAAAATCTAAGGAGCTGGTCAACATAAAGAATGCAGATTATGCAGGCACATATTGCCTGCACGTTTGCATGAACAGGTGCATCTATATACAGGTGAGATAATGTATACATAATCTCATATGCCTGTATACATAATCTCAACTTGCTGCAGACTGGTTCAGTGTTAGTCAAAGACTTTAAAGTCATTGAACCCAGAGCAATATTAGTTCCAAGAAAGTTCTCAAGCTAAGACAAGTGTGCTGGAGTTGAGCACTTCATTGCTTCATTTTCAGACCCTAAAAGCAAGTATTAATTAGCACTTTGAATGTAATAAATTATACCAGTTTTAGAAGCCTGAAAGTGCTTAACCATGAATTTAATTCAAAATTTTGTTTGCTAGAAGTGGCATGAGCTTGCATGGAGGGAGCACAGATAAATTATGCAAGGTATCATTAATACAAAGTCCAGTTGGAATACTTAGGATTCCTTCACGGGAATAATCCAGTGAGAAGGACAAAGCTGACAGTGCTGTCTGAGCACATAAGGTTAATCAGTGTGGCCCCATTGCTCTCAGTGAAGCTATGCCATTTTACTCTGGATATGGCAATGTATTCATGAAGAAAAATTTCACCTAGCCTAGCAGATAAAACAGAATAGATAATAAAGTAAGCTGAAGAGAAAGTACAAACCACAGACTCTGTTAATTTTAAACTGGTAATAGAAAAGTAAAAAAAAAAAAAATAGGGCAATGATGTATGTGAATTAAATATGATTGTACAGTGATGGTTATTATCTGACGAAAACTGGAAAACCTGGTAAAATACATGCTGTACTTTATTAGATGCAGGATATGTCTTTTTACCAATTCATTTAGATGACCTGTCTGTCTCTAAGTTAGTGATTTTTAATGCAACGTGTCAACATTACAGGTACAGAGGGATATTTGGAACCTAGTCATTTTTGAAATATTTTTTCAAAGGATTTCAAGTCTCATAACTGCATTCAAGATCCCACTATGTCTGGCTTCATAGTCAAAGCTTGGTATTGTTTTCCCCTGTACTTGGGTAACAACCCATAGAAACTACTGATGACTTCTCTGCATTGCCTACTCAGAGCGCAGTGTTGTCAGTTAAAAAATTCAGGGAGAGGAGCAGAATTTAAAGCACAGTTTCTTATTACCAAAAGTATTATATATATAGTGGGTAAATCACTTCAAACAGAAGTACATTTTAAAGTCTCTCTTCTAGTAATACTGTTTGGTGTTGTGTCTAAGATACTTGAAACAGTAAGAGTTTCACAGGTCACTTCAGGGGTGCAAGGTTGCCAGGTGATTCATTACTCGTGTCCTGAGCAATTTGTCGGCATTCACTCTTGGAGGTTGTTGCCATGAGGGAGAAGTAGAGGACAGAGTTGGAAACGTCTACTCACTCCTACGTGTTTGCAAGGAATGTACATAATTCCTGTTTCTGCCAACTCAACAGGAGACAGTTTTCTTACATGTTGTTTCTGGTTGCTTCTTATCTTCTGTGTCCTCGTCTAAGGAGAACTCACTGGTTTGTTTTCTTCTATACCTCTGCTGGGGTCTAACTACGAGTCTCTCCTGCTGACTGTCCGCAGCTTTTCACATCTGAGTATTCAGCGTTCCTGGCTGCATTTTATACATTGTTCTATCAAAAGATCTACATAAACTTCTATGCATGAAGTCAGCTTATACATATCCCCTCAGCACCCATGGCTCAGCTCCCAGCCATACTTACGTATGTTGTGTACTTTGAACAGTGGCTCCTACATGGCAGCTTATCATGGGATGAATGAAGCTGTTTCTTATGTTAGGTTTTATTTAAAAAAAAAAAGGCATCTGAGCATGTGAAAAGCAGTATTTGATCACTGTTAGCTTTGACTGGTATTATGACTTACTTCAGTTGAGATTACTGTGTCTGTAAGACCCGGCTTTAGGACAGCATTTAAGGACTTGCTGAAGTCAGTCCCTCTTCAGAATATTTAAGAGTTGTTAGGGTGCTTTCCTGAACAGTAGCTGGGTCCATTTATAAAACAGTAAAGGTGCTTGTTTGCCTCTTAACAACTTTCATAAACAATTTCTAAGGGCTTTGAAAATCAAAATGAAAAATTAAAAGTGAAATCTTGGACGCATCTAAGTAGAGAATAAAAACATCATTGAATTCAATGAGTCCAGATATTCTTCCAACATTAGTAGTTTTCTACTAACCCTGATTTCTTGGTTTCCCTTGTCCACAGGCTTCATACAACTCTTAAGGGAGAATGATCCAAAGTGACATCTGTACCTACTTGAGCATGAATATTACATATATTGTGGGTAAATTGCTCCGAACAGAAGTGCATTTTAAAGTTAGCTTGGTGTTATCCTAGTTTGTGATGATGAACTTTATTGAACATGAAGACAGTCCACCTACAAATTACTTAGCCCTTTCTTGAACTGGGGTCCTTTTTGGAGGGATTTGTATAACTTGGTCAGTCTAGTGTAAGTCCCTGATGGCAAGAGCAAATGATGGAGGCTGTAGAGCAAACAGGGAGTGCCAGGGCTTTTCCACAAGTCAGAAAGGACCTGCATGTTCCCTTGGAGTGCTGGTTGCACTCTCCCTCATGAACTGAATGTTAGGATTGTGAATGCACCACCCAGATATCAAAGACCCTTCAAAGGCCAAAAGGCCTGAAGCCCTCTCCTGCCCCATGATCTTGGTGGAGACAGTGTGTCTCACTATGCATCATGTTTGTGTCTGGTGAGCTGTTCTACATTGTTCTATTTCAAGAGATGATGGATAGTTGGGGTACTACAAGGACAAGCAAAGAAAAAGATCAGGGTTCTGAAAAATTATATGGATGAGTTGAAATAGAGTTCATCTGTTTTTTCCAGACAGGACAGGAAGAAGGTATAGAAATAATTTCCAATATTTAAAAAAGAAAAGAGAGGAAGGAGGAGGAAGATAATGAGTGCTGTGTAGAATAACAAAGTGCTGGATCTTCAGTTGACACAGGAAATACTTAAGACAGAGGATAGGAAAGAAACTTTTAACATGGTAAACATAATGTGGTTCTATATGAATAAATAAAGATACCCCAAAGAAACAAATTTATCTTTCTGAAGTTTAAAAAGGAAGAAAAATAATAAATAAAAACATCAGAAATATCCAACAGGGTCAAACTAGAGGTGTTTCTCTAGTTAGGGTGTCTCTGACGGTGCACACAGGGGATGCTATTTAAGAAGCACATGGAGCCCCCTGCTTGCTCACTTCTGTTCCCTTAGTGCTCTACCAGCATCACTGTTCTTTAGGTTAGCACCCCCAAAGTGTACACTCTTGCTTGTTCCCTTCAGTATTTCTTCATGGACCTGTTGTCTTTGGATTTGTCTAGTCACATATGAACCTGCTGGCTATGTCTGCGGCTATTCCAAAAATGCTTTTTTTTTACTCTATTTCAAGTTGTTCCTGTATGTTTCTTATTAAATGCTCCCTCATTAACATGCTTGGGAAGTTCTTGTCCTAAAACCTTGCAAAGCAGAACCAGAAAGCGGAAAGCACTCAGATACTTGCGCAAGACTTCCATGCATCAGGTCTTGCAGAACTTTGTATTTTGTAACACAAAGAGCGTGGCTTCAGAGTTTTTGGGAGGAAAATTACTGATATAGTGAGACAATCCTTGCAGTATTCACAAAATTGGAATCTTCTCAGCATTTTTGCCTCCTTAGGCACGCCTGTGCAATGTATAGGAAAGAAGGATTTTTTCCTGACTTTAATTCACAGATGTTTGTAAATTCTGCAGCTGTGACCAGAAACTGGACAACCTTGTTAGCAGGACAACCAGAGAGTAGCCACAAAGTTTGGTTTTGATTATAATGTCTGTTTTTCTTCTTCTTGAAGTCTGTTCTTTAAAATTTGATGTGCTCATGTAATTGCAATGCAGTTCACTGCCCTGCATTACCGCCAGTGAAGGCAGTTTGAGACTTTGCAGATGGGGAGAAGAGAGACAGACAGACAGACTGACAGACAGACACAGAAGCCCACAGTATGTTAAAATAAATGGTATCACTGATGGGCCTTTCTTTCAGTGTGTATGAATCATTGAATGCTTAAGCAGAAATATTGCATGTTTCTTCTAACCCTTATTCATCATGAAACTCAACAACTAAAAAGATAACTGGATTGTAGTTTTTAGTGGCCATACATGCTTTCATCTTTATTTCCTTTTCTACATTGTTTAAAAGTCTTTAACAGAAATAAGAATGAAATTCCCTCCAGTGGTGTAAATTTTCATATGTCAGTAGGTAGGTGGAAGGAAAATTTCATAGTTCACTCATATTTCTGTGAATCCAGGGTTTTTTGGAAGTGGCTGTTGTTTTGGAAAACATGAACAGTTGGGACAGGAATCTCGTGTTCTTCTGACATCTGGATTTGGGAAGTCTTGAGTTCTCCTTGTCTGAAATGCAGTCTCTTAAAACTGTCATAAAAGAAATGTGGCTCAAAATGAGGCCACTGGAACTACTTACTGCTTTTGAAAAACCTGGTTATCGGTTTTAGTAGTTCCAGAGTCTCAAAATTGCTACTTTCAGGTCTTGTTTACTGCTTTTTGACATGAATATTAGGTGGTTCTGGGTGACATAGCTGCACATTTGTAAGCAGACATGGTTGGAGCAACTTGACAGGGGTAGCTCATGTCCCTGTCCAGCATTCCTGCTGATGCTGGCCCCCTGGCTAGGAAGCGGTGTGAGCTTGGTGGGGCCAGCAGGGGGACATATGGCTGCTGGTCAAGACAGAGGGGTCACATGGGGCTCTGAGCTACAGAGATTCCCCATCCATCCTTTATTCAAGAGTTGCTGAACAAAGTGCCGTGAAAAACTTGGGGAAGGAGGGCAGGAATCCAGGCCTTCCCTTCCCAATAGAGCACACAATGCCAGCAGCATTGAGAGCTTTGATCTATTTTTCTTCTTTTTGACCCTCGACATTAACTTTATTGTATGGTTTCTGAAAGGCAGAGAAAGACCTACCACCTTCTGTTCTCTTCAGAATCTTCTGATCTGTTCAAATCAGAAAAATCTTGCCGGCTGCCCAGTGACAACATCTTGCATGCAAGTGACGTTAAACCCAGCCAGGTCAACTTTCCTTATGAGGAGCTCTTCAGAAATAGCTGGAGAGAATTGTTATTTGAAGGCAGCTGTCTGAGCAGTTTAAGAAGTCACCATGATGGCAGAACCATTGTCTCCATTTCTGAGTTACTCCGCTTAGCTGTGCTGGCTATTCCTGTGCTCCCTTACAATCACCTTTTCTTTTCACTCTGGGGTGTTTAAAGTTTGGAGGTAGAGGGAATGAAGAACAGGTTTTCAGGCTCCGTAGGAAAATCCTAGTCCCTTACACTCAACTCTTGCTGATGAGCACAGGGTAAAAGAAAGATATTAAAGAAAAAAGGATTCCTTCTTCCCCTAGCACATCTGTCCAGCTGTGTCTTAATACATCTGCTGCTGGTGTCACTGTTTTCCGGTAAGAACCTCTAGCCAAGATGATGTCTGTCTCCTCTGTTGTGCTCTATAATTCTGTCAATGCCTGGCTTAGCATCCTCGTTCTGGATACTGCTTGTACAGTGTTAAGACAGATGTAGATAACAAGGACATCTCTAGGAGATAAAATCTATCCTTTTGGTGGAGCCAATTTTAATTTACATAGGAGAAGAAGAGCAAGTATACTTACTTAATGTTTAAGCACTGCGCTGCTTGAGTCATACATTTGTCTTTTTACCATGCAGGGTCTGAAGGACATTACAAAAGTTTTGAACCTGAACTTGCAGAGCTAGTTGTTGTGTATGGTCAAATTGAAAGAAAAGTCAAAAAACCCCCAAAACTCAACCTGTATTTCTAAAGGCTGCTATGTGCTTGGAAATGCCAATTAAATCAGTCCACTTATATTTTCTTTTAAACTGACTCATCTGAAGTGTGAAAGTTTCATAGGCTTTGACCACTCACAGAGAAATAAAATACCTTGTCCAAACTGTTTGTCATGTTTGTTGTTCTTGGGGAATTTGCCACCTTCAGGATGGTGCTGTCTAGTGTTCGAGTATATGAGGTGAACTCACAGTGTATGTGTGGAAGCCAAAAACACCAGGCTACAGTAGGGAGGCTTTTTTTTTTCCATCTCATGTATGGCAGTATAATTGTGTGTGTTTTTAATGACCAGACCAGAGTAGTTACACTTAGTAATGTTTGTTCACTAAAAAGGAAAAGGGGTGTTAAATCATTATGTTCTTTGATGAATGGCTTGTACACTGAAGAATAAATTGAACAAACTGGCATAGAGCTCAGTGAACATGAAATCAGCTATTAGAAGAAAGCTTGTGAACAAATTCTAAGCCTGATATGCATCTTTTGATTAATGTCCTATTAATCATCCATAGTGGCTACCTTAGCTAAGTCGTGCTGTAATCATTCATGGTTGCTTACAGGAACAGGACTATAGAGCTTCGATAACTGAATATTATTACTGATTTCTCCCTAACTCTTGCTGTGAACAATTACTGTTTTCACTACATTTCTGCCTCCCTTTATTAAAAAGAATACAATGCAGAATGAAAAGAGAGTTCCTCAAAGACCAGTAAAATTCTCCCAGGGTATTCTTAATGATATTCTGTCCTAAATCGGCAAACTATTGTAATGCAGAGTTCTCACCAGGAATAACAGTAATGTAATCACATTGAAGCTGTCTTTTTATGGACTGTAGTCAAACAGACAAAATGTATAGTCATATTAATGTATAGTCATATTAATGAGCACAGAATTTCTGTAGAATTATTACTTAAAATGGTAGAAATTATTTTGGCTTTTTTGTATCACAGTATTTTTAGTTAATGTACTTAACAATTAAGATTCCAGAGTGTTAATTTGGATAAATCTGACATTAGAAGAAACCTTGGTTCTTGGAAGATATAATGCCTGCACCCCTCTTTTGAGACCAAATGTTTTATATTCCTGTGGCTTTTTTGAGCTATGGTAGTTCAGTGTATTTTTTTAAATCAATAATGAATATTCTTTTGCTTTTTTTTTTCCCCCCCTTTATGATTGGAAGTTATTGGCAAATATTTACAGGAGGATCTCTCACTCCTGTGTGTGAAGATTTAGTTCCACACCATTTATTTCTCAAGTGTGACATAAAGAATGCTTTCGCACTACCCACAAAATAGGTCCTTAGATGGCAGTGTAATTTCCTCCTGAGTCACTGTGGTCTGGGAAATACAGTGAAGTAATGAAGTGATGACAGGTATTAGCATGCATAATGGGCTTTAATAGACATTTAATGTTGTTTAACTGGAAGAAGGAGAAGTGCTTTCCCATTGGAATATTTCTACTTTGGAAGCCATTGATCACCAATTTCAGAGGGGAAAGGTTAATCCATCAGTTTCTGTAACCAAACGGCGCTGATGGAAATTCTTTAGGTGACATTCTGGATGAACTGAGCTTTCCATCTTTGCAAACAAATGAGTGATATGACAAGCATGGTGTTCAGAACACATTTAACCAATTGATTTTCTCTCCTCTTGTAATAAGATCTAGAGACATATGAAAGAGCGTAGCAAGAGCCAAGATTAAAGGGACTGCTTCATACACACGAACATAGGGGAACTGCATTATCAATAAAAGTACTATAAAACATGTAGGCACCCATTCTTTTTCTTTATATAAAGTTTGTTATTGCAATAAATAGCTGTTATTGAACTGCCTGCCTTTTATTTCAGTTTTTCTGAATTTTATTTCGGTCAGCTTTCTGTGGTTTCCTGGTAGAGGTTAGGAAAAAATGTTTTGTTTTGTTATGGTATCATTTTTGTACTCACTAGTAAATCCAGGGCAACTCTGGATTTAAAATCAGGATTTATCATCCTCTGGGGCATGAAGAAGGATATGAGGGGGAGGGGGAAATCTGGCTTCAAGTAGTTTAAAGATATCAAATATATTTTAAAGTTTTATTCTGTATGGTTCCTTACCGTAATGATCCTTATCTTTTTCCTCCCCCTTCCCTCCTTTCTCTCCTAAATTCAGCCCTGCTCTGAGTTTCACATACCCTCCTACACCAGTATCCCTCCAGCAAATGCATCAGCAAATTATAAGTCGTCAGCAAACCCTAGGTTCAGCCTTTGGACACAGCCCTCCGCTCATCCATCCTGCTCCTACTTTTCCTACCCAGAGACCTATCCCCGGCATCCCCAGTGTCCTGAACCCTGTCCAGGTGAGCTCTGGACCTTCTGAGTCCGCACAGGTGAGAGACAACAAAAGAAACTTTTACATCCCATTAATTTAAAAATTAAATAAATGGCATTGTCTCAGTGGCAATTAATCACCACTGTCACTGAGACCCTTTGATAACAGTTTTCTTGTAACTCTAGTGTTTGCAGTCACTGTAATATGAATCACAGGAGTGTTGGTGCACACTGCTGATTGGTAGTGTGCTTTTTAGTCCTCATAAATATTCCAGTCGACTGCAGCAGCTTCTCGTTCCATACTGCCTCACCTCGATCTTATATAGGAACCTAGTAGAGGTGGGGGGAGTAAGAAAAAGAGAAAAACACATCAAAACATCAATGTTTTAAAGATTAGCAGCTACATCTTCAAATCAGCCTGACCCTAGGATATACATGGTCATATTCTGTCCTCCTTGTACAGCTGTGAGTAACCTGAAGCAATTCTGTGAGCAAGAGAGTAGCTCAAAGACAGGTACTTTGGTTTGAAGGATTGAAGGTTTTTTTCTCTGATTTGTGAAAAATTTGACTTACTGAGTTTGAATTAATCATTTCAGTAAGGTGTATTCTCGAAAGCTGGGAATGAGCAGCAGTGAATCAGGCCCCTAATGTGAAGTTTATCACGGTTTGTGATTTGCCTGTTATTAACTAGTGCTGTTTGTTTCTGGATGACCTGGGATAGGTTATTTATCAGTCTGGAAGCTGTTTATCTCCTGGCTACCTTTTACAAATGTAGAGGAAGAACATACTGCTGTAGAAAACATATTGATTTTTTGTGGGGTCCCTGCAAGTTCAGAATATCTCTAAAAGATCTCTGGATTCCTTCAAGATCCATTTACAGGTGTAGATAATTGTGTTCAGTCAAGCACAACAAGAGAAAAACAAGATTCTGGCCTGTTTACGTCAGCTATTTTGCTATTAGCTTGTGAGAATCCAGGACTTCATCTAGGATTTTTTGGCTAAATCTCACACTAGCATTCAGTTCTTCTTCCCTTTATAATGGGAAAAACTGGGAATACACCAATTATAATGGGAAAAATAGAGAAGGAGCTGAAATCTCGTGTGCAGATAGTAAATGCAAAACTTCTCCTTCAAGTGTGAAAAAATAAATGTTTCTGTTGTGTTTATTTGAGCATGCAGTGATTTTTCCCTTTCAAAATTGCCTTTCCAAAGTTGCCATTTTGTGGAAAATCAAGTTCTTCGTATTTCTCACTGCTCTGACAAAACCAGCATTGGTTTGTAGCAAGCAGTTACATCAAATGCCCTCCTTCCCGCTCCCTCCCTGTTCCGCTACAAGGTTGAGCAATGCAGCTCTTCCATGAGTTAATACTATGTAATTGAAGAACAATGTAATTGCATAGCCAGTATAATTAACAATGCAGTTTCTCCAGGCAAAGTTGCTGAGCAGATGTTGCATATTTTTGTTTGGAGCCACATGTTTATCACAGTCTAATTTTGTCTTCTTCTGGGGGAAAAAAAAACAACTCCACCTGCCTGCAGCAGAATAAACCCACAAGTGAATCTGCAGTGAGCAGCACAGGAGACCCCATGCACAACAAGCGCTCCAAGATAAAGCCTGACGAGGACCTCCCCAGCCCGGGAGCAGGAAGCATGCAGGTATGGCAGCCAGGTTCCCTCTTGCTGCTGGAGGCAGAATGCACCTTTCCTGTGACACATGTTTTCAGACTCCTTGCACTTTGTGTGCTGCACACACGGGTAGCCAGGGTTAAATGGGAGCAGCTCCTGGGGTTCAGGGTCTGTGGCAGGATGAAGGCAGAGGGGGAGGCTGATGGAGAGGCACCTCTGACCAGTCAGAGCATGCTTAATGCTCTGTTTGCCATGGAAAAGTGAAAAAGAGACATTCTGGTCTTCATTAAGGACATACTTTCAGTTCAGCAAAAATACTTAAGGCCACCTTGACTTTTCCTGGCTCTTAGGGCTGTATTGCTCTGAGGCCCCGGTGCTGGGCTACATTCTCATTTGCTGTACTTCCTATACCAGTTAATGCCACTGGTTTTAGTAGAGTGACTCTTCATTTACAGTGACTCAGGGGAAATGAGAATCAGAGCCTCAGTCTTGTGAGTGAATCCGTGAAAACGAAACAGAGGTCTGCCTAAATCCTTCAGCAGGTTTGAAATAGAAAAATAGCAGGCGTGCATAATCTGAACCAAATGTTTACACTAACATCTGACTCTTAACTCTCAGCAAATAAGCTGGGGAGGATGAGGCACCCTGATGAACTGGAGGTGGGAAATCTAACGCCAAAATTAAGTACTTTCTTCCCCTGCTCACCCCTTTTTATGCACATGTTAAGGGCAAGAACAAACTAACAAGTAACTGAAAAATTACCGGTCTGCTCTTGGAAAGGTTTAGCATGTGAACCTGTTACTGTTTTAACAATGGAAACACACTGGATTACTAGTGATCCAGTTTCTGTCCAACCCTAGTACTAAAATCAAATTCCAATTAATTCAGCTATATTGAATAGTGTCTTTCACATTGGTAGTCCCGCTGAATCCTGAAAGCCAGCTGCACAAATAATAAGCTGCTTAAATAAAGTGTGAGGGAAGCCAGGCCATTATGATTTGTTATTAATTGAAATGTAAAGAGAACGAAGAATTAATTTTACATGTATAGTTTGCAAATGGCTTCTGGCTTATCAGGCATGTTTTGGGCTTCTGTATTTTGTAGAATGGAGTAGCATAGTGAAGTGAGAGTAAAATAATCCTCCCTCCTCCACCCCCCCACCCTCAGTCTTCTTCCTTTTAATGCTGAAGTAATTCACTTTTCTTCCTCCTCAGTTTCAGAATTTCCTCTGTCTTCTTCTCACCCCTGGTTTTTTTTCCTCTCTCCAGGAACAGCCAGAAGGAATGACCTTGGTAAAAGAGGAAGGGGACAAAGATGAAAGCAAACAGGAGCCTGAAGTGGTCTATGAGACAAACTGCCACTGGGAAGGCTGTTCCCGGGAGTTTGACACGCAGGAACAGCTAGTGCATGTAAGTTAATGGTATTCAGGAACTAGGTTTTAAAACTACGTGACCTTTCTCGTGGAGGTCAGGTTCTCTGACCCTGTGCTGAGTCAAGTTTCTTAGCTAACAGAGCTGCAAACTGGAGAGGGGTTTATGAGTTTCTGAGAATAAAGAAAACTCGAAGCCACAGTGCTTGACCTGTTCAGTCAGCTAAAGCTTAGTGTAAAATTCAATAAAGTCTTCCGCAGAGATTGTAATGGCTCTGATCCTGTAAGCCAGCAAACGCTATTTTGAGTTAGAGACTTTGATAGTTATTGAGTAATAGTAAGCTGGACATGAATGATTATTAACCTTTAGCCAAGTTTGATTTTTTTCTCCCCAAAGGGGCTGTAATAGTAGAAATGGGTGAGGGGAATTTTTTTCCTTCCCTAAGAGAGGTTTTACTATCAATTTACTGTTGGTGTGTAAACTGAAAGGGATTATTTGGCTAAATACATGGGGACTGAGTTACTTCAGTTGTTTTAGCAAAAGCAAATGGTATAATCTTTTCTGTGTTACACGAAATATTAATTCTATCTCCCTCGTTTTTTGTTCCTCTCTGCCACCTCTCCCAAATAAGCAATTTGTACTGTTTGGTAGTATTGTGAGATAGAAAGTGAGCAATCAAAATTCAGAACACAACCTGACAAGTACAATCCCCTGTAATTGTAACCTCCTTAACTAGCAGCACCTCTCTTATTTACTGGCATCATAGAACATAATAAATACTCTGGAAAAAATTGAATTCCTAGTACAGAATAGAGAGGAACATCTTCAGCAAATGAGCAGTATGATGGAATTGTATTTAGTTTAGAAAACTTTTTAATACTTTACTGGAGATCACGCAAAATCATTGCAGAATGTGGCTAGTACTTCTGAAATAGCTAGTTGAAAAATCCACTTTTTCACCCAAAACAAATAAAAAGAAACCCACCATGTATTTCCAAACACTATGCCAAATGGTAAACTTATCCTGCAAAGCTGACTTCAGTAAAGCAATATCAGCTTTCACTTGCTGGAGTGTGAGAACCTCTTGGTGTTGTGGTTATTCATCAAGACGTATTTTCAGGTTCTTGTTATTAAGTGGTAGCAGCAGTAACAACAATAATGATAAATGAAAGACTATCAACAACTAAAATAATATCCAAAATGTGGCATTTTTCCAAGGATTCTTTGAGACATTTTGCACACATAATTCCCTAGCATTTGAATAGGCCAAATTGAAGTGTGAGGAGAAACTGTTCTGGCATCACAGTACATTTTGGGGAAGAAATGCCATTACAAACGGCTTCTGCAAGTGGTTTGACACATTTAAATTGAAAGATCAAATGTTTGTCTTCAAATTGATGCTGTGCCAACAGACCAAATTACATCATATGGGGCTCTGCACAGTGTGGCACAGTCTTTATATCTGCTAGGCTAAAGCTTTATGATGCCTGGCAAATATTCCAATATTCAGAAATGATCCCAGTGACGATGAGAAAGAATATACACAAAAATATATGAAATAAAATTAATTCAGAATAAAGGTACCCTTGACAATAAAAAAAGAAAAAGAATTTTTTCTTGTTCCAGGTGTAAAATTTAATGGAAGTTCCACTGAGCATCTTAGCTAACAGCTTGTGTTTTGTATTTTAAAGTGAATTAAATTGATAGGGTGGTAGTTTAATTCTTCTAGAGTTTAATTTTAATTTGTTGGTTTTGGTGGGATTTATGTAGTAAATCTGCCTGCATTGTAGTGGTCAACAGCAAGGCTGAAGAAAGTGTATTTCTTATGCTTGTGAACAATGGCAACATCTGAAAGTTTCTCTAGACATAGGAAAGGAATATAAAAAGTTTTTCTATGAGAGGGAGTTCTTTCTGGCAGGGCTCAGGATTCAGGTGTGTTATGATGGTGTTTAGGATTACAAGGTACACGACTTGACTCCATATCCTGAAGACAAATTCATCATGGCAACCATCACATTTAAGTGGCATAAATCATGCTGTAAGAGTCAGCGGGATTCAGTGATGGGGCCATGGTTTGTGATTTCTTTTGCTGCTCTGGCAGAGCCCTGCTGTGGGGACTTGAGCGAGTTATTTCTGCCCAGAATTGCAAAGGGCTTTAGGTATCCAGCTCTGTTTGAAAGCCTGGCCACTCACCCCAGTATGCCTTTTGCACATTTTGTCTGCCCTTGATTGCCACAGCCCTCTGATATACATCTGCAACAACTAGGGAAATGAAGTCTGGTCTCAGTAGGGTGTCATGGGAGGGAAGTCCTGGTTTTGCTTAGGTGTGTCACTCTGGCAGAAAGTGTTTTGTCCCTGAGCATTAAGTCCTTGAAAATCTCAGTTGAAAAAGTGGTGTGGCTCATGCATGCCTTCTGTCCAAATACTGTAGGTAAATCCAAGTAGATACAAATTGCTGTAGCTGTGCTTAAGTCAGTGTCAGCGCAGTTCTGAGCAGTGTGTGTGTGCACTGGCATGTGCATGTGTGTGCCTGAACCAGGCATGGGCACGGTGTGTGTCCTAGAGCCCTGCATACGGCTTGTTCCACAGCCCTGGCACTGTGGTAACAGCTGGAGGCCTCACCAAGCCTGGAGCCTCATGATGCCAGGCACTGCTCAAACATGGGAGGAGGAGTGCATCTGGCACAGGCACAAAGTCTTCCACCCTGCAGCTCTGGGGCCATGTACACTGGGCTGTTGGTGCTGTCAGGAGCTACCTGATCAGCAGCAGCGTTCTGCCACCATGCCTCTCCTGGCTGCCTGTGCTGCTGCTCTACTGGTGATCCTCAACCCACTGGCAGACTCAGCAGAGCCTTACCTGCTCCAGCTGAGCTTGAAGAGCTTGAGGGTTTGGAAGTAGGATGCTGGACAGGATGTCAGAAGTATAGATAACCATCCTGTTTGGTTGACAGGGCAAATGGCATAGATAAAGGTAAAAAAGGCGTAAATTGCCCTAGCAAGACTCATCCAGATAACATGTACCATCTTTCTGTATGGTTATAACCATGCATAATAGCAAGAGATCAGACCCAGAATGTCCAGTGGCACAGGACAGACTGTTACGCAAGCCTTGCTTCCCAACGCACTGAAATTTTAGAGGAGCTGTGGTGTTAAGGGAAGAGGTGGAAGTATGTTTCTAGCTGTTTGTTTTGTTTCCATAAGGATTAGGTAACTCTACTTGAATTCTAGTCATGCCAGGTTGAGTAGACCTTTGAAAAGCTTTTCTACGATACACAATGCACACAGTTCATGGTATAGATGTCATTACTCCCACTATGTGTAGGGTATATTCTGTCATATATGGATAGCTTTGTTATTTCTTGGGGTATTTGGAGGCCTGATTTGCTTTGAGATCAACTGTAGTTGAATCAGCATTACAAAGTGATGTGTGATGTAGCACATACGAGATGGTAAATGCAAACAAAATCTGTGTCTAAATATGTGGTATAGCTTTACAGCAGAAATTGCAGTGTTGTCACAGTAGTCAGCATTTGATGTCATTTTCTGCATTTCTGTAGCAAAATCCTGCAGTTACTAGTGTAAAATGAGGGTGCCGCTGAAAGCGTTCTTCAGTCCCAATGTTTTCTGACTGAATTTATGAGCAGAGCCTGAGCTGTTATGAATAAATAACTGAAAAGCTACCTAAAAGAATCTTTACTGACCCACCCAGAAGGGTCTGACGCTGAAAGGATTTTGGCACCGGTGCTCTTATTTTCAAGTGATGTGAGCCACTTAGAATTCAGCATGGTCAAATTTTCATGATGCATACACCAAAAGGCAAGGTGTTAAGCCATGAGATGCTCTGCCTTATTTATAATACCTATCCATCCTTCCTCTCCCCCCCTCCTTCTTTTAGAGTTAATAGAAAGATTCATGATTCTTCATGGTTGTCTATCTAGCGTCTGACAGTACCGACTGCACTGCTAAAGCAAGTCACTATCTATAATTGATATCCTTCTATGGAATAGGGTACTGGCTGCAATTGAAGGTTTTTGCTGAAAGCTCTTAAATCCTGACAAGTTCTGCCCTTGTTCTGGTTGCTGCTGAGCTGCACTGCTGAGATCCCAGGGTTATTTGAAGCTGATGCAAAAAGGGTGCGTGTGTTGCGCATTAGGAAGACACAAAGTTGGCGAGCCACTTTAGAGCTGCCACTGCATTCTCCTGCCAGGTAGTTTTATTTACAGTGCCTTGCACTCCTGAAAAGGCTGGTTACATTGATTTTTGAAATGTCTATTAGAGGGTTCTTTCTCTCCCTTTTCTCTTCTCCTCAAAAAATTTAAAAAATACCTTATTTATTTTAAAGCCTCAGTTTGCTGCTGGGGTCTTTATCATTCAGCTGTTTAATTAATTTCTCTGCCCATCGAGATATTATAATTGGGCTTAGCTGAGCTCAAGTTTGTTTTAAATATATGAGTGCCTAGAAGCTAATAAGATATTGTATATATTTATAAATCTGCTTTTTGTTGCAGTTTGTCCCTTTTTCCCCCCCAGAAATCAGTTAAGAATTTAATATTGCAAAAGGGTTAGATGCTAAAGATAAAAGTTTATTTAAGAAAATTATCCTTCAAGGAAATGACTGAATTTATTGTTAAATATTAATACAATGGCAATCAGAAAAATGCAGTGCTGCCTATTTCTCATCCCCCTTGCTGTGTAGCTGCGTAGCCTTGATGATAATTATTTTTTATTCAAAAACGTGCTTGAAGAACTGTAGAGCTATTTTTTGTTAGTGTTTTCTCCTAAATTGTACAGCAATAAAATTCTTTTGTTGTTGTTAAATTTGATTAGATGAGATAAAAAAGCCCTTAACTATCAGAAATGGCTTACATTCAGGATTCCATTTGCTGAGATCTTCCTGCCGGTTTGCAAAGCCCTGGTGACTGGAGCACTCCCCAGCAATCCCTGAGGATTGTACTGCTCCACGTGGTTCTCTTCTTGCCCCTGAGGGCAGCTTCTTGTGTTTTTCAGGTACCCACATGTTCCCAAGGCATCACAGGGCACTGAGGGCACCCAAAACAACCATTACATGCAATTCTGAAACTGGAGTTTCTTAATGTTTTTGCTCTCTGTTCCTACAGAAAACAGTGGGTTCAACCCTGACCAGTAGAATTTGGCCAGCAATCCATGGAGACCTACATAAACCCCAAATTGTGCTCACAGCTAATCTCTGCTTAGGTTTTACAGCATCTGTGAGGTGCCATAATCAATCCTGTGCACCTCAAAACAGTTGAGAACATCAGGAAGTAGGGAACATTCCACTCTGAAGAATTAGCTATTTTTACAGTGGGGGATTTTGGATGCCCAGAAAAAAGGACACTCAAGATCAGTAGATTTGAAAATCTCACTTTATCTGTTACTGTGCTGACCTTGGACCTGTGGCTTCTTCCTCAGCTCCTGTCCTGTAGGAGAGCTGTAGGTAAGGACTGGAGGGAGCTTCTCTACTCTTCTCTAAACAAAGATCCAACAGCAATAGGAAGGTATGCCAGATTAAAGCAGTTCCCCTGAGTATCAGCAGACCTGTCAGTGACCCTGTTGCACATTGCCCACCACTTGCAAGAGGAGAAACTGCGCTGTAAGCAAAGGGTCCCAAAGCCAAGCAGGTGCTGGGTGCAGCAGTGTGAGTAGGCATCTGCACCTACACAGAGACAATTGCACACATCTGGCCCAACACACAGATTATCCTTCAGGCATTAGTGGTTTCTTTTTTCTGCGTTCTGGAGGTATGCTTGCAAACTGGCCATGGGGCAGGTGAAGTCCCAGCTTTGTGAAGCAAGTCCCTTACAATCCCAAAGGGGTGTAATTACACATGCCAGTTTGCGTGCTTCTCAAAATACTTTCAGGGATTTTGTTAATATTTAATTCTTCTTTGCAGAGGCAGTTTTCGGTGCATTTTCATTGTAGTTTTATTCAGCTCTAGCACAGTAACGTAGAGAAGCCTCAGCCCATTCACAGGCTTGTTGTGTGTGGCAGTGAGAGCTACTGCCCTGAAAGGTTCAAGAATGTTTACTTGAAATTGAAAAGAGTAAGGACTAGATAGGAACATGAAATCCATTATAGTAATCATTTTTTCCTGCCGAAAGGAGGATGTTTTACATACAACAGCAAAGGGGTTTTGTTGGTGGTTTTATTCTGTTTCATCTTTTTTTATTTTTTACTCACTGAGATCTGGACCTGGACTCGAACTTGGAGAAACGAGTGCTGTGGACAAAAGAAATCAGTTCTTCGAGTGAGACAAGCCCAAGCCTTGGGCTGAAAATTGGGACAGCTTGGAGAAGGCAGGGAGTTGTTTCAGTGGCAAGCAAGTGCCATGGGAAGGTTTTTTTCAGTTTGTCCATCCCCTCAATATATTTGATCTTTGTAGCTGTGAGGGTACAAAGGAAAGGAAGAAGAAATTATAGCAAATAATCATAAGGGACATCTGTACAGAAGTTTTAGATTTTGAAATCTCTTCCTCATTACCCGTTTAAAGACCAATTTCGAATTAAGACACCACCTAACTGTTCTGGGTTATAAGCTGCTGAGCTTTTCCTTTTGAACTTTGTCAGAATTGTTGGGTTGTTTATAGGCCAGCAATTTATTAGATGGCATAGCAAAGCTGGTAAGCAGATCTGTGCCCTTGAGAGTGTGTTCATTCACTCTTGGTTTCTCTCTGGGTACCTAACACAGGCTTGTTTAAATTAAGCAAGTCTTTAACCCCCCATCAGAGGTGTCCATGTAAGTGCTGTTGGGTATTAAGGTTAAGTAACCACAGATGGACCTCACTGCTGTTCTGGAGCCTCAGTAGCCCCCAGGCTCTGGCACGGCCCCTGCTTGTGCTTCTCAGCACATCCTTGTTCTGCAGCAGTCACCGTGATGCCCTTTGCCTCCCAGCAGTGTTGAAAGTCATTGGTGCTGCCTTGTGAGGGGATCTTATTCGCTGTGGGCTTGACCCAAAGGCCTGCTGTGTTTTGGCTCAGGTCCTCTTAACCACTCCACTACACAAGTGCATAAGCAGTCTCCCTGGCTAGAGTCTGGCTTTTGATGAATCACAGAGAAGAGGAGGGGGAAAAAATAACATGAGGATTTCTTTTTTGATAGAGAAAGGTTTACAACAGAATAAATCCACCCTAATCTGTGAAGTATTAAGAGGGGATTTAGAGAGAGAAATGTAATCATTTTTTTAATTTTAATTCCTCTGTAATTAGCATTTCTTTCACAGCGTTAAGAAAACTTGTTGTTAGCCTGCTGCTGCTATGAATTCTGTTCATATGAATTGCCAAAGTCATTGTCTTTGAATTGGTATCCCTGAAAGAGGTTGCTAAACTATGGCATGTCCTTTAAATAACACTTCTTTTTCACTGTTGTAGCTAGGGATGAACAGTGCTCCTCCTGTGCCCTGGGAAGTTACTCTACCCACTCTACCTGTAGTGAGGGGGCACTTTGGGTGTGCAGGGCTTGGCTTTGGCCTGTGCTTTTAATCACACAGCACTATTTAGGTGGTTTGTATCCACACATACTTACTTGAAGTGTTTGCCTGAGAGTTGCCTGAACTCTTCCGAGTTACTGATATTTTTAAGGTGACTTCCAGTTTTGGGGAGAAATGTAGGATAAGAAGCTGCTAGCCAAGTCCCAAGGGAGCCCATGCTGACTGAGTAGCAAACACATAGGCAAGAGTAAAGCAGCAGAGGGAGTTGACTCTTCACCTCCTGACTCTTGTTGGCATACCATGGAGAAGAGAGAAAAGGGAAGTCCCTCCCTGCCTTAATTTTGCTGCCCAAGAGCTGCAGGGAGGGTTGGGCTTGTGCATGGACTTCAGGAACATTTCAGTCCTGACCCAAGGGCCAGGACAAAGCAGATTCACCTGGACAGAGCTGTTCTTTCTGTTCAGCTTTTTCATGCCTTGCTTCTGTTAAGTGATTTGATGTTACATAGCCTGTGTTATTAGGGTGAACCAGCAGGAGATCTACGTTGATGTGTTTGGTGTGGTATATCTCTTCACTGCTTTTCTCACTCATATTCTACCAAAAATCTACCCATAGTAAACTAATCCTAGGAAGAATAGAAATCTGTGAGTGCTGGCTCAGCTGCATGTGGCAGGGCTTTTTCTGAGACAGAAGCGGCAGATCAGCATGTACAAACAGAGGCAGAGACAGGCAACTTAAATAAAGGCATGAGTGAAGCTTCTGCATTTGGTTTGGAAAGGGCTGGGCTGAATGGATTCATGTTTGCAGTCTCTATTGTTTGTGTAACCTCTTAATAGAAAGAAAAAGAAAAATGAAAAGCAGATGAGCCTTTTTATCATGGGGAAACAAATCTAGTGTTTTCCCATTCTTAAACTTTAGTGTGAGCGTGACTTTTCTTCAGGATATTGAGTACCTAATCTGTAAAATGAATGGGTGGTGGCTTTGTCAGGAGTGGGTCCTCTGGTGGCTTGCACTGTAGGTATGAGGTCTGCATATACCATTCTTATGTGTATCGGAAAGCTGAGATGCTGCAGTTTTCCGTGAGATAAAGTAGTCAAGCTGAAAATGAAACAAAGCTCCAACTGTATCCCTCCTTGTGTTTAGCAGAGATAAACTACAGTGGAGTCTCAGTGCTGCTCCGTTTGGCTTCTGGCAGCAGCTTTAATTGGTAAAATGCAGATTTTTTTTTTGATCAAGAGAGGATTATTCTTGTTATCAGTCTGGAGCATCTTATTTCAAGATGAAAAGGCTTTGCTGAATTACAGATGCCAACATTTTTACAAAGCACTTTGGCGATTGACATCTCAAAGAGAAAGTATGATTTATTAGCCTATAATGGCTAACACTCAGCACTGGGCTAGGTCCCACTGATTTGTGAAATTGCTTAATATGAATTGCCTTTTTGTGCAATTCAAGCCCCAGGTTTTTCAAATAAACTTAGAATATAAAGTGTATGAAACATTACATACCTGAAAAGGAAGAAGGATAATGGGACTGGACTGTGTAGCTAAAAAGAAAAGCAAAGCAGAAGGAGGGAAGGGATAAAGAAAGAGAGAGAGAGAAAGAAAGAAAAAGAGAAAGAAAAGAGACTGAAAAAAAGATGCCTACTTCTAAATCCATCTTGGTGGTGCTTTTTTACAGTAGTTTGGTTGAAATGTTGGCAGGGTAAAGATTAATAACAAGCCTTGTCGCTATCAGTACTTGCTTGTCGATTCTCTGTAACAGGGCTGTCTGTTCAGCATGGAAATTATTGATTAAATAAAAATTGCTATTAGATTGTGATGTGATCCATAATCACAAACAATGGTGGACATTCTTCTTTCAGATCCCAAGCCATGCATCACGTTTTTTCTTGCAGCAATTTATATTGTGCTGACACTCACACCCATTAGGCTTTTATCCTCTTCTACATGTGCCAAGGAAGCATGAAAAGAAAGAACGGCAGCAGCACAGCCACGGGTAGGCACTCACTAAATTTTCAGAGAGAAGCATAGTACAGATAAGTCTGTCCTTTGCTTTTGGTTAGCGCCTTACCTCAGAAATGATTCCTGCCTGATAAGGGCAACCATGCCTTGGATGCATCCAGGGAGGTCCAGTTTGCAGAGGGGGAGGGTTGTGGTGTGTTATTTTAGGATTCTGCAGCATGAAGGACAGGTGTCTTTCCTGTATTTCTTTAGCTCTGATGCTTCCTAATTTGAGAAATACAGGATTGGAGCATATTACTTAAAACTGCATTACTTTAGGCTGTATTAATTAAAAAGATAATATCTCACTCTTCAAAGCACATGTGAGCATGGTACCAACTTTCTTTCTCCTATGCAATCCTTTATCTAAAACTAAAGGAAACTTAGTAAAAAAGAAATTTGTGAGTTTGGCTACTTATAGGAGCTTCTCTGGCCCTTTGTTTCTGAATACCTTAAACAACATATATACGTCAGAAGTGATCAAGCCCACCTGGCCTGGCTGCTAGGGAGGAGCATTCCTGTAGCTCTGGTCTGTTTATTGTAGAATGTTTTGCCAGTTACCAGCATCAGACAGGATTGCCGGGAGAGTTCTGTACCCCTCTGTACAAGAGCTGAGAGTAGAGAACCTTAATGTACTGTGGATATGCAGTGATTTCGTTGTTGTTGTTGTTATTAGTGTAAGTTTTCTTAAAGTGAAGTGAAGGCCGTATCCTTTAAACTGTTATCAGTGCTAATTATCAAACAATGTATTGTACAATTCCTCTATCTCAGTACCATTGGGGTAGTGTTTACTTTTCTTTATTGTGCCTATATTATGTGTAATATTGCCTCAGATTACTGAGAAAACACTGCCTGCAGTGTTTTAACCATTTTGCCACATTATACTTGGCTTTAAAGAGTGTTCAACAGTGAGCTTAGTTTACTTCATTAAGCCAGGCAAGTATAAAGTTTTAAATGGCCACTGTCATTTAAAGCAAGACTTCATTTTGCAAAGTTAGAGCATGTGCCTTGCACGCCTCCCTCCAGTACAGCCACTCTCTCTGCATGGATCAGAGCCAAGGGATTAACAGACAGGAAATTAATTGCCAAGAGGATTCCGACACTACGGTTAATAAAAAAAGCCTGAACAAAGAAGTGTGTTTCATATGACATTCTGAAGGTGCCAGGCTCCAGTTCTCAAATGTTTTTGGGTGAGGAAGAGTTAACAGAGATACAGGACTGCCCTCTGGTTTGCTGCTGCAGATTTCTGTTGACTGCCAGCACAAGTCTGTCCCATTCAGATGGTGCTACAGTGGTACATAGGAGAAGGTAGGAATCTTTGAGATAAACCAGACTACTTAGGATTGATTTTTAGTTACCAAATGCCCTTGTAAGTTCACTGGAAGTCAACTAAAGTTTGTGTGTGGAGCGCAGGGGCAGAAAAAAGTTGGCCTTGGCTGTTCTCTAAGTGTTTTAGGTGATATTCTCATGTAGTCTTGAGAAGTCTTCCGCCGTTTTCATTGCAACAGCTCAAACATACTTCTTTAGATACAGCACAGGACTGTTTATGGCACATATGAGAGGATAGAAAAATGTTATCCCATGGTAAAAAAAGATGAAGGAACGTAACTCTGCTGCTGTGCTACCTGAAACATCAAGTGTGACTAACTTCTAAAATGGGACAGAGACCTTTGCTAGCCCTGAATTTGCTAGGGCGTGACAGGGTAGATTAAGCCTAGCATAGATGCAAAAGGGAAATTCTAAGTGGATGTCCGGTAAAAAAAAACCCAAGGAAGGCCTTAGAGCAGCAATAAACTGCATGTGCTGAAGCTTATTAAACATGTTTCTTGGAGGTGTTAGGAGAAAGAGCCCCAATTACTTCCTCCAGTCCAGTTGGGATGTTGTGGCTTTGGCACACTGCTGCTGCTGTCAGCTGCTGGGGCTGGATTAATTCTACCAGGATGTCCCCTGTTATTAAATACATGTTAAAACCTATATTGCCTATTGCCTATATTTTGGCACTGGTTATCACTGTCACTATTTTTCTTTGTAGCTTCTGTGAAAAGTGTTCTGTGTTGTTAAGTCACTATGTTTCCAGGTTTTGTAGAGGTTTTTAGTGCCTTTCATTGCTAAACGTGGATCAGGCGTTATCTCTAATGTGAACTGCAGCTTTCATAGTTTATGTATAAGAAGACACTAAGTGCATTTATTGAAAATAAAAACCTGTTCTTCAGTAGTCTCTTTCTGCAGACAAAGCATTGGTATTTTAATCATATGAACAATTTGTATGTGTCCATGTGGTAAGCACAAGGGCTCTCTTCGCAAAAAGTAAGAAAGATTTACTGATTGATTTACACAGGAAGATCTTGCTGAGGAATGTGTATTCTTTCATTTTAAGTGGGTCAGTGTGAGCTGTGCTGTAATTATTAATGAAGTACTAGAAGTAGAATAAAGTGCATGATTTTACAAAATCTGGTCCAAGGTTAAACCAAAAGAGGTGCATGTTTTTCAGCAAGTCCTATATACATGCTTAGTGCTAGTGTCCATATGCTTAATGCACCTTGAAAAGCAGATCCCATTTAAATATCTGACATTTACCTTGCTATTTATCCCCTTTACAAACAAAGGGTTTTCAGTAAAAGAGGCAAGAGGTGGTGGTTTAACTTTTTTGTAAAGGATCAAATATTTTGGTAATCTTTCTTCGTAGGTAGATGACCCATTGTAGCACTCCTGGAGTTTGGAAGAATTCAAAATCTTGTTTAAATGGTACTTTTTAGCTTTTCCTTATTTTCTCTTGCTATAGCCTTTCATAGGTTTCTAAATTGGTTCATGGGATTAAGTAGTTTGTCTCTGCTAATATAAAATTGTATAAAGCTGCTGTAATATACAGTTGCATTTTAACTCAAAGAGCCCGTTGATTCTAAACTGGTTCCAGTGTATTTCCAAACACATGCACTGAAAGGCAGTGTAAATTTTAACAGATTTTTGTCATTAGAGCCTTAAAATTTTTATAAAACAGCTCTCTATAAATTCATTTGGTGAATATCCCAGTTGTTGGGATATTTTGCTGGGTACTTTCTTTCTTCCCTTTTTTTTTTTTCCTTCTCTAGGCATCTTTACTCTTAAGCTTTTATTTCTTGGCTCCACTGCTCTCGTCTGTGCTGTGGAATGTGAAGATTAGGAATCTCTTCCAATTTTACTTTCTTGTGAGCATGCCCTATGTTAAAGGAGATTATTACTGCTTTTAGCATGGTTTGAGCCCACAGCTCAATAACTAACTAGAAGAGTTGCTAAAGCCCCACTCCTGCAGAGAGCTCAGTGTATTTGGACCCAATCGAATTTAATGGGCTCCAGGCGCCCATAAGAGCTCATGTTAGCAGAGCAGCTCACTGAACCAGGATCTGTGCATCTTGGCCAGGAGTGATGGTTGGAATTTATCAAAGCCAAACAATATGGGGGGAGAATAGTTAATTTCAGGTTTAATATATACAGCAGGTCTGATTTCCATTGAAGTCAGATGAGTTATGATGGCAGGAAGGAGGCCTTTATTTTTTGTCTTCTGCAGAAATGTGGGAAAACATCCAAAGTATTTAGTTCTGCCTCATGTGTGCTGGTGTGCTTCTGTCAAAATCAGGAACGGTATTTTCATTCTTCATACTATTTGCAAATAAGATGAAATACCTTATTGTAATGCCTCTTTATGATTACTTCCTTCTCATGTGCTGGCAGGAGTCCTCTGTGGTCTGTCTTAGCCAGAGAGAAAAATCCAGAAATAGACTATATGCTTTCAAGTGTGTTTTACTAACAGCTGTAGCAGTGCTAAGTGTCGAGCTGTTCAAGTTTTTTATTTTTATTTTTATTTATTAAGGTAAGTCCTGTGTGTTTTTGTTACAGATTGTACACAGATGTACATGAGTTCAGATTTGTAAAGAAGAGTAAGCCGTTGCTCACCTTGGGTACTGCCTGTGAGGGAGATTTTTAACATGGTTTTCCTGGAAATTCTCCAGCAGTTAAAATCAATTTTTATCCTTAAATGCAAAGGTCATGAAGCAGAAAATCTTGAAGTTGAGCCTCAGGTGATTTTCTGTCCTTCCATATTCAGCCACTCCTAGAAAGTATCAGACACTACATTTTCTAGGCAACATTCACTGGCAGTCTTAGGACCAGTGAAGGGCAGATTTTTTGGCCAATCTTTACCCTCTTTTCCATCCAACTGTAGGAAAACCTCTCCCTTGTTTGTGCACTACTGCTTTGGCTAATTTGAGAGAGGAATGTGTAATGGATTTGAGGGGAATGTAGAGCTCTGTGCAATGGGATTTTCCTCTCTTGTGAGCTTATGACTTGAACAGGCATTGCGCCTCCTTGCAATCATGCTATGGAGCTGTTTCCTGAAGGCTGGAGTATTTCCTGCAACTCAAGCTGTAGAATTCCTGCCTGTTGCCACCTCTCAGAAAGCCTGTAGGGAGAGCTTGGATGCATGTGTGATGAAGAAGAATGGAGAGGAAAGTGGGCAGAAAAGGCTTAAGATCATCAATGCAGGGCTAAGGTATAGGATCTGGGAGAAGAGCACTTTCGTTTGCTATTGCGCTATAAAGATCAACATCACAGTTTGAACATGTTGTCAGTGGTGGGTCTTAAACCCTTCAGCAAATGGCCTTTTTCAACTTTTCTTCTTCCAGCCCTGGTCTTTCAAGCCAAGTTTGAATTCTCTGTCATGGATATACACTTCACCTTTCTTTTTTCTCCCTCTGCTTTTCTCCTTGGTAGTCTGTTTTGGAGCTTTTGTTATGCTGCAGGTACCAAATTATCCTAATTTTTCTCGTATGACCTTTAGATAGAAGACAGGTGAAATGTAGGTGTAATTGGGGGTCCTAAATGTGAAGAGTGTTAAAAAAGCAAAGCAGAAGTGAGGTAAACACACAAATATATAAGCTAATTTTTGTAAAAGTGAATTCTGTGTATTGCTGAAGTCTTGGTGAAGTTAAGAGTTAAAATGGAGTTCTACCTGTGATGTTGTCTTTTAAAAAGGAAAAGCCCTACCGCAAAAGGCTTTTGTGCAGTTAGCACAGCAGTTCAGATGCTCAGAGCAGCTCTCAGCTTGTGTCTTAAAAAACACACACGCTACACCAAGAAAGATCCTGAAGCAAGTGGAAGTTGGAAGTTTGTTAGCATCCATGCAGTGGTGTGGAGCGTGTAACACAACCTGCAGGAGCTCTGCAGGGAGCGCTGCAGCAGAGGCAGCCGGGAGGGCAGCCAAGAGAGCTGGGAAGCGCTGCAGACAGCAGGCAGGTAGAAGGAGGTGTTGGAAGAAACACCGGGAGTGCTGAGCTTGTGGTTGGCCCCTTGTATTCTTCCAGGAGCATTGCAGTGGCACTTTTGCCCTACAGGCTCCTTCATCCCAGTGCCCCAAGAACTTGTCATCCTCATGTATCTTTCCCTGCTTCAGCAGTTCTCAGGAGAGCGGGACTCTTCCTTGGAGAGCAGAGATGTAACCAAAACATCCCCGTTTGATAACAATTGACTTGAGCATTTGGCTTGTGGTTTCCACTATCAGTTCTTTTTCCGCAGCCTCCTCACAAAAACGTAATTAGCCTGTCCTTGGGCCATCAGGTCACGTATTGGGCAGGTGGTTGCAGAGAGAAGTGGAGCTTTTTTATTATTTTATTTAATAACATTGCTAAAATAGGGAAGCTGTGATACTGTGCTTGAACTAAGGCAAATGTGATACAAAGCAAAAGCATCAGTGCTGGAGGAAATGGTAGAACCCAGTTATCATGACAGCATGCATTGAAAAATTGCTTTTCTACAGCTGGGGGAAAAAAAAGGAGAAACAAAAGCTGGAATTCCTGTACCATGCCAGCTTCACCTATTAGTGTCCCAGCTAGTAATACAAGAACGCAAGTTCCAAGAAAAACAAGGCACTCGATTTTTGACAGAGTTACAGAAGAGAACATCAGAGAAGAAACAAACCTGACAGTCATCAAAACACCTTTCCTGCCTGTAAAACTGGAATGATTAATGTCCACAACATTTATGTTGATGCCCTGGCAGAATCTCATTTATTAGATTTTTAGTTTATCAAATAAAGATGCAGTTTCTGCTCATTGCTTTATAACTGCATGCTCTGACACAGGAAATCAAGGGAGAGCTGTAAAGCATCGCCCTCAATGGAGTGCGTTTTGCTGCTAACAGACTTAACTGTACTGCATACGTGAATATATGTATATTAAATGAAACAAGAACAAGATGTGATCTTACTGGGAAAGAATCCCTGCAATATCCCCTAAGTTCCATTCACTCCACAGAATATACCAGAGCCTACCAAAAAGCTGTCCAAAACCTGGAAACAGATACAGGCTGACGGAGTTGGTTCCCAGCCTGACGAGAAAGCTGTGTTTGCCCTGTTGATATTCTGTCACATCCATACTGGATAACTGCTATATCAGAGATTAAAAGAAGCTCATGCTGTATTATGAACCACTGTCTTTATTTTTAGGATTAGATAACTTTTCTCTTTTTTTCCCCCCACTGATTCTCTTTATATCCTAAGGGCAGATCCTTTCTCTTGGGTCAGGAATGTAATAAGGCAGGTTTTCCTCTCTCCAGGATATTGTGTCTGTCTCACTGTGTTTAAATTGCCACAGAAAGCTCTTCTGAGCAAAATGCAGTATTTTCTTTGTACAAGAGCCAATGATTGACGTATCCATGGGGACTTCTCTGTCTTTAGCATTTAAACATACAAGTTGGATATGTTTAACCTATTGATAGGCAACGAAGACAACTACAGGATTTACTGTAAGAGAACAAAAGGAGAAGTAGAAGGAAAATATCTTTTTTCTTCTGGGGGATTTAGAAATTTTATTGCTGTTGTTAGGGCAGAGAGCTAAAAAAAAAATAATCAGACCTATATTTTCAGCTGAAAGAGGGAGGTGAAAAGCAAACAGTCCTGGTGAGCTGTGTCTTTTGAATTAGTATATTCCTGTTTATTAGTAATACAGTTTCACTTTTAGAGAGCAAGACTTATCCAATCCCATACATAAGAAATCATTTGATTCACCATGGCTTGCTTAAACAGAATTTGAGGCAAAAAGATGATTCCTGCTCAGACATACACAGGCATAAACTCCACAAAATGCCTAAGTTCATTAGTTATTGTTAGTTTGATTACTCTTGGCCTTTGTGCATTCCTTACTTCTGAGTTTGTATGCCCCATGGAACAGGGACAGTCTCTGTCCATGTGTTGCACTCAACCCCAGATCTTTACCAAATCTATACATGTGACTGTAAACCCAGTCTTCTCCCAGTGGCAGCTGTGCTGGCCCAAGAAAGCTGTTGACCCTAATAGTTTGTTGCAACATCTCTGAGGTTCCCTTCAGTCTACCATGTATTTAGGAATGCTCCCTTAGACACTGGAGTTCTCCTTTCTTACTGTTTCCATCCTCTCTTCCAGCCGTTGGTTTCCATGCTGCCCTTCTCCTGTGCCTGTCATCCCTGTCCTTCTGCATACACAAGTTAACTTAAGTTATAAATCATCATAATTTTTGAGTTGGCTTAGGACTTCTAATTTTGATTCCTTCCTTCCTTTCTTCATTGACTGCTGTTGCCAGTTCTCATGGGACAGAAATGGGTATTCAGAACAGCATAGTAATAAATGAGCTTCGAACATGAATTCAGCTGGAGTGCTGACTGGAGTCTCTTTTTATTCTTATAATTAAGTATTAACAGTCATGGACACAGAGTTCAAACATTAAGTTTGTGAAATAGGTAAGTTATTTTCCCATTTTCCACATAAATCACTCCTTTTTGAAATAACCATTTTTTAGCTGAAACTTCGTTTATGTAGTAATTTTTTTTCTTAATGAGTAAAACTTTTTTAGTCACACTGGAGTTACAAATGTTTGCTGTATATATATATAATTTCCCATGCTTGTATCGTGGTTTTGGCTGGGATAGAGTTAATTTTCTTTGTAGTAGCCGGTGCATTCTGTGTTTTGGATTCAGTGTGAGAATAAGGTTGATAACATACAGATGTTTGTTATCAACAAACTGCTGCGCTACGACTAAAGTGCCTACTCTAAGTCAAGGACTTTTCAGTTTCCCGTGCTCTGCCAGGGAGCAGGTACACAGGAAGCTGAGAGGGTACACAGCCGGGAACAGCTGACCCCAACTGACCAAAGGGATATTCCATACCACAGAACATTATGCTTAGGGTATAAACCAGGGGAAGTTGCTGCTCAGGGGCATGCTGGACATCAGTGAGCAGGTAGTGACCAAGGGTATTGTGCATTGCTTGTTTGACTGTTATTCATGCCCCTGTTGTTATCTCCCTTTTCATCACTATCATTATTAGTGCTATTATAGTTTTTATTTTGGGTTTTAAACTAGTCTTATCTCAAACCATGGATCTTGCGTTTTTTCAGTTCACCCCATCCTGCTGGCAGGGGCTGGTGGGAATGAACCTGGTAGGTAGGTGTTGGCTGGTGTCAAACCACTACAACTGTTAAAAAAGCTACACTCCTCTCACATGTAATCCAAAAATACCTGATTACAAAATGTGGCATGCCACTAGTCTTCATTTAGGTTTACTATCATGGCCATATCTAGGGGGAGCAAGGGGCTTCATTTGTTAATAGTGGAAAACGTTGAAAATCGGGTATAGAGTGACTAGATCAAACACTGTGAGGTGAGGAGTGCAGTGCACAGACTATGTAGTGTGTTCATTATCCACCGAGGAAATTGCTGTCCAGTGCTTTTAAGATCCAGATGATCTTAACTGTATGTATTCCATTTTAGTAAAGGTGTTGAGACGGTGGAGGTGCTGACCTGCTTTGGGCCAGATCAGCAAACTGTATAAATTGTCATGTTGCTAATCAGCATTAGCAGAGATCTGTTGCAACAGCATTTCTTAAATCTTCCATAACGTATGAAAGACAGGATCAAGAGAACTCTAATAGAATAACAATAAGTGCATCCAAAGGAATGGAAGCAGTACTGGAGATAGTTTCTGAACTTCTCTATAGGCATGTACCCATGTGGAAGTGCAGAGTTGTTCAGGAATTGCTATAGATTCCACTTGGCTTTAGGAACTGCAACTGGCTTAGGCATTTATGCCACCATAAGGGCTTAAAGAAGCTTAAGTGCTTCTTCTTCCGTCTCAGTAACTAAAAATGGCTTAAGTACTTATGCCACCCTAAGGACACGGGGTCAAAAGTGTACTCTCAACTTGAGCAGCAGGGAGGAGACATTGGTCTCTTGGGGCTGTTTAGCTTGGTTGTGCCTGCAAAATCTTTAGTAAGGAAAGGACAGACAGGATCTGTACCTATTTTCCATCAGATAAGAGGAAATTAAAATGCACGCGTTGTTCTAACAGAGAGTTACAGAGGTTAGTGAGAGACTCGATTGCAATGATTGGAATGTGTCCAAGAAGTCTGCTGGGGATTTCACTCCATGGAGATGCATTTTTTTTTTCCCCCCTCCTCAAAATGAGGTTTCTGTTGTCACAGGAGATTTCCTGGCTCACCAGGACCCCTTTATATCCTGACTTTTTTTACGATGCCTTTGTCTCTTCGTCTTACTGTGGATCATGGAGCCAACTTTTATCAAGATGTTAATGAGATGGTAGGGAGGCCCGTCTGATGTCATCTCTTAGCTGCCCGACTACCTAAAATGGTAACAAGGAGCAGTGATGAGTCACATATTGCATCCCTGGGGAGCAGGCATGCTTGGGGACTTGCTTAAGTGCTGCCCTGTCACTGTTCTGAACACTGGTATTTTTTTTTGCAGTCACTTGGCTATCACAGGAAGCTGTGTAGGTCAAGAACCTCAGAAGTATGTACACCACTCATGAACAAGTGACTGCTTTCAGTAGGAATCAGATCTAAATACTTGTGTGAATGTGGCCTTTAGATTTCCTGCCTCAACTGTGGCCATAGTAGAAGGTATTATTTTCTGAGGTTTGTTGTTAGGAGACATACATTCACAAGCTACAAGGTACTCAAAGGCTTTGGTAATAGTCTCAAGTCTAAAGTGAATGTGGGATCTGTACGTACGCCTAAGTGGTGACAGGCAAGTTTGAATTGTGTTACACCAAGTCCGATACCCAATAGTGGATGTACTTCCCACTCTTCTGGTCAAGAAGGCTGAAGTTGTACTAGAGCAGGTGAAGAGGCTGAGAGAGCCCCTGATGGACTAATACAGTCCTCAAAGTGGCAATGGGGAACCTGGGAACAAAATGACAAATGGGCCTCGGACTTCCCCACCTCAAGCCCCAAAGCAGGTTAAGAGGGGAATGAGGACTTGGTCGCTGAAGAGAGACCAGAAGGAACTAGTTTATTTAATCCAGCAAATGAAGACAGAAGAGTGCTGTCTGCCAGTCAGTTAGAGTGGGAAAGGGAGAGGACTAAACACTCTGCAGGGATGCAGAGCTGTTTAAGCTAAAGGATAGGGTTGGCACAAGAATAAATGAATTTAAATTGACTGTGAATAAATTGAAGCTAGAAATTAGTTGCTAACCAGCAGAAGAGTGAGTTCCTAGAAGTGCCTTCCACTGGGGGCAGAGGGAGCTGATCACCAAGGTACTTAGAAGCAGAAGCTCTGTTCAAGGCCAGTATTATGTGCAGTGGGACTTGCCATAGCGAGGGGATGGGCCTGATGACCAGGAACCTGTTTCTAACTGTATGTGGGCTTAAGGACAAGTCTACATTCCCTATGCAAAACACAGAAATAAAAGTGTTCCCTGCAGGACTTGCAGATCAGGGACAGCTAATCCTCTTCCAAACCCGCTTCAGAGCTAGTCTGGTACTGCCAGACCCAGTCTTTTCATATGTCCTCTCTGTGGGCTCCACAGCTCTCTTGTGCAGCTGCGGGACGAGCTGTGCTCAGCAGCCATTCCACTGCGATGTGTCTTCACCTTTCGCACTTTGTCCCCATGCATCAAATGCAGCAGCTCTGCTGGTTGGAGGAGCTTTTTGTGGCAGTACAGTACAAGGGGAGATCTGTGCTAGGTGCTGCCTCTGCTTAATGTCAGTGGTGAGATCTAGTGCGAAGTTATTTAGCACCTCCTTTTAAATTTTTTAAAATACAGAGAGATTACTGTGAGAAAATAAAAGTCTGAAATTGCTGTTGTATAACTGAATTTAAAACTAATTTTGGCAACGGTGATACGCCTTTTCACTCTGCTGCTAACTTACCATGTTATATCAATACAGCATGGTCTCTTCCCAGTTTTCTCCTACACTTTAGGGTAGCACATCTAGGTTAGAAAACAGAAATGCGAGATTCTCCCAGAGTATTCTGCTCTTGGCACCAAATAGCACTTTGCTTTCAGATGTAGTCTCAGTTGCAGTGACATTTCCTTTTCTGATATTCCTAAGTTTTTCCACTGGTATGAAGAGGCTTTTCCTCCTGCTCTTTGACTACTGTGAGAGCACATTTGGCCTTTGTTTATGTATTGAATAGCTAACAGGTACCATGACGTGTGCAGATTCTCCTTTCTTCTAAAAACCCTCTTGGGGGAGGGAAATGGAACACTAAGATTATTGCAGATCCTACCTCCAGTGTCATCTCATCTGTTACAATATCAAGTAACAGGTACGGTTGGTATGGATTATATGAGAACGTGTATGATATAGAGCATTCCCTTTTCAATAGTACTTCTTACCATTTAAGTGTTTATGCTTCCAGGATACTGTGGATTGAATTTCCTCTTACCTCTGGTTTTTGAGATTGCCTAGTAGAGATGACAGGTGAAAACTTCAGCGTTGATTTCAATTAATCTGGTGGGGTTTTATGATCTGGAATTGAAATTCATCTCAGAGCTTCCTTCTTCAAAGGCGGGTCATTCTGAGACCAAAATTCCTATTTAGGGCAGCTCCCTCTGTTCGTTTTAAGGTATTTTGGAACTAGATGATAATAACAACATTTTTTAAAGAAAAGAAAATGAGCCAGGACAAACAGAGGTTTGGTAATGAGCATTGAAGTAGCATGAAAGTGACTGATATTCTGCAAATGACCCCTGTTTAGCAGCTTTTTGGAGCTGTGTGCAGCGGGAGATAGCTTGTAGAATTCCAGCTTTTAATGGGGGCCTTTTTTTTCAGGTCAAAAATTCTTAATAATACAGAGCTGGTGCTTCAGAGCCTTATGCTAGCAAACCTGACACTAGGGAGTAATATCATTGGCTTTCATGCGCCTATTTACTGTAATAAGGATTACAGACATAAGTAAAACTTGCAGGTTTGTGCCCACAAAATTAAAAGAAAAGCCTTTTCACACCCTGAAACTGCATCAAAATTCAATTTCACCAGGAAAAAAAAAATCCTTCTGATCTAGTCCCTGGAATGTGACATTTCATGGGTGTAATAAGGTTACAAACAGATTATAAATTGAAACCCTATAAATCCTTATTGTACTGTACCAAAGCTTCTGCTTTGCATAATGCTCTTATTCCTGACTGTTCTTTGTTTTACAAGCTCAAAACTGTTCATTTCCTCTCATAATAGAGACCAGGGAGCCAAAAAAACTGTGTAAAATCCAAAGGTAATTATCTGAGTCAAAGAACCTGAATGCTAGAGTTCACAAACTTCTGAACTTTTCTAAATGGTGTAGTTTGCACAGTGAGACCTCCTTCCTCTTTATATATGTTGCAAAAATGGCATATTCTTTCTGCCAAGTGATAATGGTGAAAACTCCCAGTGTAGATTTAGTTCATGGTTTGCATTTATGTAGTTCTGCCCATATGTCCATAGCAGATGACTGACGAGTTTTCTCTTCATAACTTCAGCAAGTGAAGCTGTTTGAATCTCAGGATGACGAATACTGTGGATCTCCTTGCCTGAGAGCACTGCTGGTGCTGATTTTGTGTATAGCAACTGTCTTCCTCCAGACCTGCCGGTCAGTGTTTAGACATGTTTGTAGGTCTGTTAAAATACCACCCCTCTGCAAAAAGCAATTAAGCAGCTTACCTGTGGACCAAATATATTACCCAGATTAGCAGATCACAGGCTCATTTATTCCAGGCTTTCCCTAAAGGTGAGGATCCTCAGAGGGATTGAATGAGAATGCAATGGATTTGCAGGTGAACTCTCAAGGGCCACTTGGACCATCAGGGCAATGAGGGAAAACAGCACAAAGAGGGGTTTGATTGTAGGAAGATCAGAGAGTCTAGGAAAGGATTGATAGAATAAGAGAACAGGGCAAATGCCTGTGGAGGGCCACAGTTGTGAGAGACCAGAGGATGATCACAAGGTATTTGACAGGTAAGGTGATGATGGAGAGAGGCAAGTGATCATCACCACTCTCAGCAAGCCTTGTCAGCTGCTGCAGTGAGCCTGGGCTGGGGAGGGAGTGAGGAAAGGACTTTTAGGTCCATGAGAAAGGTCAGTTTTAGAGGATTCTCATGCTGTTAAAGGCTAGAGGTCTGGAGCACAGGGTGCAAGCTGATTTGCAGGGACAAAGAGAAAAAAACTGTCCTATGGAGATTTTCTCTGAAAGAGCCTCCACGGTGCCTGAGTGTCCACACAGCAGGAGGTAAAAGGAGGTGCTGTGGTGAAGTGATTGATCCAGCCTTGAGGTTTTTGTATCAAATGGAAAGCCTGTGTCACACACTCAAGTTTCATCCCCCTCGTGGCTGTGTAGGTTTAACCACATAATGCACAGTTCGTAATGTTTACAGAGAGACTTGGCCATGAATTACTTGAATGCATTTAATTTTGTCCTGTTACTTCTTTCTCTTTCAAGAAAGAGCACACATTATCCTCGTTGAACTCTTTTGATGCCATTTCACAGTGCAGGGCATGTGTATGCTTCTGGCACAGGTGTGTGTATTATGAATTGCTACAGACTGGCACTAGGAACATTAACTCTTGCAGATTTCAAGTCATATGTTGCCCAGCACCTCTGCTCTGTTCATGCGTCCTGTGCCTCATAACAACTTTTAAGAAATGGCAATAAAGTTTCAGAAAAAAGCTGTCATGTTTTACAGGCAATGAATGTCTGTTTTCCATGGTGATGGTGCATAATTTCCAATATACGTGATTTTATGTGGCTTTCTGACTGGTTTCAAGACTTCGGAAAAGATTGGGATTATCTTATTTGTGTTCCAGTATGAACTGCGGAGTTTTTGTATGGCTTGCATTTTCTGTGGGCCCGTTATGGAACAGATAGAGATTTCATCCCTGTACTGCGATCAAATTAAAACTGGAAAGATTTTTTGGTACCTCAGTGGGAATAATATCATTCGCTGAGTAATGCAGCCATCTAGTGGCACAATGACAGAAGTACGGCAGTGTGGTATGATTGCTCCAAGAGAGCCTGGGAGGATGAGTCGGGTAGCTCCTACTGGAAAAAAGTAGGAGCTACCTGACTGAAAGTCCAGGTGTAATTTTCTTCTCTTTTGCTTTCTAAAGCTGTGCAAAAAATTTCGAACAGTTAAACCTTTAAAAAAAACCAGACCAATTTGGAGGCTGTCCCAGGTTCACCAGTTCACCTGCCTGTTTCCACTCAAACACAGAGAGAATTAAATCCATTTTTAAATGCTTTTCTGAACTAGATCTTAATGAAAGAAACAGAGCCAGCTAATTTTGTGGAAGAGTAAAAGGTAAAAGTAAAGGCAGCCCTGTCCTGCTTCTGGATACACTCAAGTGGATGACACTGACCACAGAAAGAGGGGCTTTCGAGTCCACAGGGCTGGGGCAGCCGTCACTCCCACACACATTCAGACAGAGCCAGACTTGGCAATGGCAAAAAACTGGTTTGATGTATGCTTCAGTACCCAGAGTTTATATTCACAGTGTGTAGGGGTTTATTTCTGCTGCCATAACATGTACATTTACTGAACCAAATACATTTACTGAAAGAAAATATGGGTAACAACGAGCGAGTTAAAATTCGGAGTGGAAGCTTGTTTTAGCAATTCTGTTGATTTTTCAGGTGGGAGGGTATGCTTCTAAAGGCCCGATTTTGTAAACCTTGTTTGTGTTGAGCAGCACTTAAATAATGCTTCCCTGCTCTGCAAAAGCAGTACCCAGTGTGAATCACACAAGTGGAGCCATGCATGAGATTATCCTGAGTCCATTTATCAGCTTGTATCCCTGGGGCTTGGTCCAAAGCCTGTTGATCTTAGTAGAAAAAAATTGATGGGCTTAGTGGACTTGCAGTAGGATCTATAATTTGAACCCTGTGGTCACTTGGAAGCGCAGATGGTCTTATTCTTTTGGTATCACAAGGACCTGGTTCACACCTGAATCTCTGATGCTCTTCCAGTGCGAAATTACAGTGAGGCTGCAGACGATGTTGTATTTCTGTTAAGCTGTAACCTCTGTTGTACCTGAACAGCATATCAACAATGACCACATACACGGTGAGAAGAAAGAGTTTGTGTGCCGATGGCTGGATTGTTCCCGGGAGCAGAAACCTTTCAAAGCCCAGTATATGCTGGTGGTCCACATGAGGAGACATACAGGGGAAAAGCCACACAAATGCACTGTGAGTAAAGGGGCCTGAGCTCCAGACTTGTGCAGGGAAGCTGGGGCTGTGCAGAGAACAAACACAGCAGGACAAGTGCTGTATTCCCTGAGCTCTTGTCTGTCAGACTCCTGTGGAGAAGAGACTGCTATGTCTGCTTTATTATCCAGCACAACCAGATGACAAAAGGTTTAGGAGAGGGGATTCCCTGGATGATTTGGCCCACTTTCTTAAGTTTAAAGTACAAAGAATCCCCAAATAGCATTGTTAAGCAGGGCTCAGTTTGTTTAATTATTTAAAGGCACTTTCTCTTGCAGATCTTGATATTATTGCTGGCTGCCAGGCTCCTGGTGGCTTTGCTTTGGATTTCAGTCTTAGTTGAAGCACACAAGTGCTAGCACTCCTGTAAGAGAAGATTTACATAATGCTGAAGGCATTTTAACTTGAACTGTGGTGAAGTTTGTTTGGGTAAAATTAAAACCCTCCAAATCAAAACTACAGTGGACAAGGTTATGAAGGCTTGGAAAATTTCTAAACTTTTATAAGTCCACATTTACTGTTTCCTGCAAGTCCAGAGATTAAAACTAAACCAGATTTATTTCTCATCTGCAGTTTGAAGGTTGTACAAAGGCCTACTCCAGACTAGAAAACTTGAAAACGCACTTGAGATCTCACACTGGAGAGAAACCATATGTGTGTGAACATGAAGGCTGCAACAAAGCTTTCTCCAATGCATCTGACAGGGCCAAGCACCAAAACAGGACCCATTCCAATGAGGTAAGTAAGCATGGCTTCAAAAGATTGATATAATTAATTGTTGAACAGACTTACAGTATGGTCATAGCAATGTGTTACAGAGGACAGGCACAGCAACCCTCAGCAACCTGAAAGGAATGTAAGTTCTGTAGGGCTCTTACCAGCACAGTGTCATACACACCTGGCATTTTGTGATGTGTAGGAGAGTTTTGAATGAGGGATTCTAATGGAAACTCATGCATTAACCAGGGACAGATCCTGTTTTCCCTGTAAAGCTGGGATTCTTTTTCCCTCTGGAGCTGGAAGTGCTTGTTGAGTGCCTAGATCCATCTCCATGTCTCTGTTGGCACCAGGCATCTGCTGGGATGCAACCTGCCCAGCATACTTTGGGGTGCTGCACACAGCCACAGTCTCCACATTTGAAATCATGGGTTGCCATTTAAGTTCTGAGTTAGGCCTTTTCCTTATTCTCTGGCCTTTTTCACTCTTTCTTTCCATCCTGAACAGACCTCATGGACTAGGGATGCGGCAGAGGAAATACAACATTTCTCAAGGAAACCAGCTGTGGCAGTCACAGCTGTTTCCCAAAACTCTCAGTGTAACATCTCATTACTGTGTTTCCTGTTACTGCTGCCTCCTTTTTCAGGAATCACACCATCTTCTTGCATTGTCCGTGTTTTATTGCCCCATTTCAAGTTTCCCAGAGAGTCACATCATCTCAGTCTCACCTCTCAGAGTCCACTCCTCTTCTTCTTGACATGTCCCTAGACTCCTTCACCTCTAGCCTAAACCTGGAAGTATGGGACATACCATAGCAGCTATCCATTTCCACACAGCTTATATCTTTCTCTAGCTGGCTGTTGGGTCTGTGGCAGGCATGCACTCGGGCCTGCAGATCTCCAGGGAACATTCATCTTCTTCCAGTCCCCGCCCTGCAGCATGTCTTCAGTCACAAGGGAAGCAGAGGGCATTGCACATCTCTGAGTTTCCTCATCCCTGCCGTGTGTGTTTTCAGCAGCCCAAATAACAGTGGTGCTGAAGCTCTGCACTGATTTTGTGGTCACCAAGGTAGAAGGAAGTCCACCAAGTCTTGCCAATAGCTGTCTGAGCTTTCTTTTTTTATTCACTTCTGAACCAATCTGTGTGCTGCCTAGTTGATGAGTTCGACCTTCTCATACTTAGCGATGTGACCTGCCCCTGTGTTAAGATCAGAATTTCGTGTCTAACAGTAAGTCAACCAGAGAAATTTTATGCTGCATATGATTTCTGACAGGTGCAGCCACAGGGGCAAATGAAATGTTTCCTTCACCATTACTTCACACCAATACAGGCTCATCTTCTAGAGCAACATATACTGGTGAAGTGATGTGAATACCATGGAAAGCACAGACCAAATTCAGCACTTGCTTGCAGTGCCATTTTGGTTTTAAGTAGGTAGCCTATAGAGAGCTTTAAAAGCAGCTGACATATATTGATGACGATATGCCTTATGCAGAGGAGAGCTAAGTGACTTACACTCCCCTAGCAGCTTGAGAAAACCTCCCTCAGTAGCTTAACATCATCTCTAAATTGCCCATTTTTGCTCCTATTCAAGTAAATGGGAGAGGTTTTTCCACTGATGTCAGTGGAAGCAGTCTCAGGCCTTAAACAGCTATGGCAAAGCTGTATTTGTCAAAGGCTCCACAGTGCCATGTGTAAGCAGACAGAGAAGCCCTCTGAGAAACTCTGCATGAGGGTCTCTTTCTATTTTTTGAAGGCTAGTATTAAAAAAAAATTAAAATAGTAGTTTCTTGGAAACAATTCAGTAATAAAAGTGAGTTTGCTTCCCGAGGCAGTTAAAGGATTTAGGAAGTGCTCAGCTCTTCTTTCTAATCCCCTCATAATACAAGAACAAAGGCTTTGTTAATTTATAAGACAGTAAGCCTGCTTTATTCTACATTGCTTAGTGAACTATAGAAATTCACAGATAGAGTGTTTTCTAAAAAAATGAGTAATGAGTTATGCTAGTAGCAGTAAAATAGTACTAGTGCATATATTGCTGCAACGTGAAAATGTTCATGGCACTGTATCTTATGCTTTGACATTGTACCGGTGATCTGAAGGAGCGAGAAAAAGATGCTTCCTCAGTTAATTCTTCCTGAATAAATGGCCCAGCATCTTTTGAAGGGGGTTGTTTCTCTCAGTGTCAAGTAATGGATACTAGGCGTACTGGGAACACTATCAAACCGCTGAGGGCAAAGGACAGGGTTGAAAATTAGTCCAGTCTTCATAAATTGCCATAGCTGAGTTGACTCTTCTGCTAAGATAAGTGAAAGCTGTGCCAGTTGGTACCCATGAGAGACTCTGCCCTCAATCAACTGTGCAGCACTAATTGCTGCTTCCTGAACCAAGGGGAACTAATGGTTTTGATTAGATGCAGTCACAATTCAATAGTACAAGGGGTGATGGTTTTAAACTGGAAGAGGGTAGATTTAGGTTAGTTCTAAGGAAGAAATTGATCAGTGTGAAGGTAGTGAGACACTGGTAGAGGTCTCCCAGAGAAGCTGTGAATGCCCCATCCCTGGAAGTGTTCAAGGCCAGGACTGAATGTGTGTTTGACCAAGGGGCCCCTGCCCATGTTGGGAAGGGAGTGGATAATTAGATAATCTCTCAGGTCCCTTCTAACCCAAACCATTCTATGATTCAGATGTTGTAGAGACCATAAATTAGGTAACAGATTCACTGTGAAAGCGTGTAACTGTGACACCAGCTGTGCTCCAAGGAGTTCTTCAGGAGTCCCACATGGAATTTAATCTAATACAGGTGGGTTTTGTGTCTTGTCAGAAACCGTATGTTTGCAAGATACCCGGCTGCACGAAGCGCTACACAGACCCCAGCTCTCTGCGGAAGCACGTGAAGACCGTGCATGGCCCGGAGGCACACGTCACCAAGAAGCAGCGGGGAGATATCCACCCAAGGCCTCCACCACCCAGAGAGCCAGGCAGCCACTCTCAGACCCGGTCACCAGGCCATCAGACTCAGGGTGCAGTTGGTGAGCAGAAAGACCTCAGCAACACTACCTCAAAGCGTGAAGAATGCCTCCAAGTGAAAGCGGTCAAGTCAGAAAAGCCAATGGTATGCAATACACCATGTCACTCCCTTTGTCCTTTTCTTCCTGCAACCAATTGATAATCCCTTTATAAAATGCTCGTCTGTAAACTGTAGCTCACAAGGTTTGGTTTTGTGAGGTCTTCTTCTGTGTTTACATTGTAAAATGGTTTTAAATCCTAAGAAATAGCAAATAAAAATAATCTATGCAATATGGAATAAGTGCAGTGCTGGCAACTGCCACAGTAATGGTTTCTCTTTAAAAGCTCCATCTTCCGGAATAAGCATTGTATGAGAAAATCAGAGTTTTCATTAAAAAAAAAAACCAAACATTTTTTCCACTCTTCTGTTTCCAGAAGAAAGATGGTGAATCTGAATCTTGCAGGCTGAAAGCCAGAATAAGAAAAAAAACAAACCAAACCACACAAAGTCTAAATGACTAAAATGATGATATTGATGATGATCATTTTTGGACAACCTGGGGAAGCAATCAGATTTTAGGGGCTTGAGGCTTTTGGGTCATGGATCAAACTGAAGCAGGATGAATTGATTTTCTTAAACAGCAGATGGGCATCTTTTAATAACATCTCTGTTGTGATGTGATCTCTTATGTTTATCTGATACTTACTCAAGTTAACCTAGTGCAAGTTTAACTAAATCAAGTTTAATTGACAGTCTGCAGGTCTTTTCTCTGATTTACCATAACGCATTGCATTAAACTGTTGAAAGGACTGCATTCCATTTTTTGAGATGATATCTTAAATACACATGTTCTTTTATTGGCCTGATTTTCATGTGCCATCTGCCCTCTTCACAAGGGTTAATTTAAAGGCAGCCACTCCATCCTCTTCCCCATCTGGGTCTGTGATTCATCTGTATCCAGCCCTTGGGGACTACAAATATGAGCCCTCCAAATTCTGTTCATACTGTTAATCATGCTGCAATTCAAAGTGATTACTCACAGAAATAGGAGATACTGCTATGTTGTGCCTAAGGCTTATGCTCAAACTGTTCAGTATTAATACTGAATTCAAAAACTTCAAAGGGCTGAGAGTAAACTGCTGCTGAAGTCTAGAGGAGGCTCTCTGCCATCTTTGGTGATAATTACCTTAGTTTACAAAGGAACAAAACCTCTCTTGGTTTACTAGGTAAACATGTAGCATTATTGAGGCATGTTGAACACAGTTTTAACATGAAAATTCATGAAAGAGGGGCAATAATGCCTAGAGCTTACATATTATTAATATTTCTCACTGAAAATTATATTTTAAAAATAATTCTGTGTTTCTTGCTCTTCATTGCATGTATGAATTGAGGTATATTTTCTGTTTTTCAACTAATCCAATGTCTTTTCTGTCTAATGCTCTTAAATGTCTTATTCTAACTTCCTAAGGACAGTGGGTAATAAGGTGAGGGCATTTTAACTTTTCTGCTGTTCTTCTTATTGCAACATTATTTATGTTTTTGTTTTAGTCTTCTGCCTGTTGTTCAGTCATTCCTTTATTTAGTAATATGCAATCCATCAAGCGCATTCCCAGTTGTAATGTGTTGTGAGCATTTTGCAACACTTGACATGTGAAAAATCTGGCTTATATTGGTGAAACATCTTCAGAAATGTCTTTGTACTTTCCCCTCTAAATAAAACATCCATTTTTTTTCTGTATTGCTCATCTAGAAATATATGTCCTGCATAATACAGTTCTTGTTTCTGTACCCTGCATCTCTGTGATCTTGACATATGCTACAAGAACAGGCTTCTGATCACTATTACTCTTCTTCCGTAGGGATGGAGCTAATTGTCCAGAAGCACAAACTTTCTTCTGTATAATAACTATTACTTCTATTCTTGTCACCAAATCTGCTATGGCCAGGATTTGGAAATGAACTTGCTCAGTGTGGCCTCATAAATTCTAAGTATCATCATTCAAGTTAGAAATAATAAAATAGTTATTGAATCTCAAATGGACTCCTTAGGGGCATATGAAACTACAGCAGTGCCATGAATCTGTGTCTTCATTCACTGATGTTTAAAGTGAGAGTCATCCCTGCCACTTCAGAAATTCTAGACAGCATTTTTCAGTAAAACCTACATAAAGATCAGAGTGACGGGGAAGAAAAACCAAAACCAAAAAAACAAAACCACATTAGAAATCCTAAAAGTTAAATACTTACATGAAACTGTTCTTGTAAGCAAAATGATACTGCATGCCCCACTGATTTGTGATCACACTGATAGAACCTTACAGTGAAATACTAAGTCCAGAGACTTCTGTCTGTCTTCCTTTGTTTTGTCTGTCAGTTTGTCAATTTTCGCATTCTTCTGTGAGACCTTTATAAAAAGTCTGAAAAGTAAATCAAGCCTGTGTTTCCCCATAGCAAGAGTTCTGCTGGAGCAGCAGGGAACACTCCCTGTTAAAAAAAAAAAGATGCTATTGTGGCATGTTTATATCCCCGCAGATTAGCAGTTGGTATTGTCTACCTAAATTCTTGCATTTAAAATCTTAAATTCTAATGAAACAAAGGATTTGATTTAGTAGATCATCACGTTTTTGATTCAGGGCAGAGGTGGTATAAGTTCGGTGTAATGGGAGGTATAAGTTAGATCTGAGTGCTGCCAGGGTCATGGGAGGCTGATAATATGATACAGTATTTTTTGCACTGATGCTTTGTTCCTGTTTTATTACATGCCAACATTTCAGGCCAACCACTGCTTGTAACAATGAGCCTTAAGCCTGGAAAACACTTATATTCTTTAGCCACAAGTCTAATTAAAAAAACCCAAATTCCAGTGTTGTTGGAGTCTTGTGTGTTTGCAAGCCTAGCAGTGTAAATTAATACCTTGTACCATGGCTGAATTCTGCTTTGGTTTTTCTGAGCTGCAGCTTGAGTTGGGAACAGCACATAAGCAAAGCAGGGTATCCATCCATACATGCTCACAAATCGCTTGAAGTGATAGAAGTAATTCTGGGAATAGCTTAGATAAAAGTCTTATGGAAATACATTGTATACCATCAATAACATGTGAAAGGGGATTTTAGTCTTGTGTTTTACAATGCTATTCGTTGCAGTTGAAGCCAATATCTAGAAAGCCTCTTTATGAACGATCACTGTTGTTATTTACTGCTGAATTTTTCTATACCTGTATCTTCAGCTCCATTTAGACCTTCATTTAGCACAAATGCTCTGGTTAACATTGTTTGCTTAATGCTCACACTCTTTTGTCTCTTACTTCCCTCCAACAGACATCTCAGCCAAGCCCTGGTGGTCAGTCTACATGCAGCAGCGAACAGTCCCCCATCAGCAACTATTCCAGCAATGGGATCGAGCTTACTCTGACCAGTGGTGGTAGTGTAGGAGACCTCAGTGTCATTGATGAAACCCCAATCATGGACTCTACCATTTCCACAGCCACCACAGCACTTGGCTTACAGGCCAGGAGGAATATGACAGGAACCAAATGGATGGAGCAAGTGAAATTAGAAAGGTTGAAACAAGTTAATGGAATGCTTCCAAGACTGAACCCCGTTCCACCTTCCAAAGCCCCGACCTTGCCGCCTCTCATAGGAAATGGTGAGATACACATAAAACAGGAGTGATGTCCACTTTTTGTCCATAGTCTTGTTGCTTGCTAGCTCAATCTTGCAACTCTTGCAGGAACTGCACAGCTTAGGAAACTCAGCAGCTGTGAAATAGTTTGTAAATTGATGACTTTCTGTTTATTTCCTCATTGCAAGTCCTTCTACCCACCCTCTGAGAAGTCTAATAGTCCTGTGTTTTACTGAACAGGGGGTTAGCAAGGAAGCCATGAATAACATTTTAAATATTCCCAAAGTTAAAGGTTTTGACCCATCATCATCATAATTCTGTCTTGAGGCAAGGCAGAAGAAGTAAATACCTGTGAGTTTATTGTATGAAAGTCTTTCTTTTGAGGCCTTTGCAAGCCAGCCTTCGCAGAGATGTGGTGGGCTTCCCTTTAAATAACCTGTTCCCACACCTAGAAGAAATCATATGTACAGATGCTGCTGCTGAGAAGGGCAGATAGCCATGAATGGGTGAGCAAGGCGAGGTTGAACTCTGAAGATCCCTGGTTGTTTTCCTCCAAAGAGCTGCTCATGACCAAAATGGATGTCGCTGCTGCCCCTACTTTGCCTACAGCATGCCTGTAGGTTTTCTGGGCTTCACCCAGCAGTGACAGCCCGGGTTTTCTGAGACCCATTCAATCAAAAGAAACTATGTAAAATTAAGAAATTTATCCTGTTTACTTAAAACCAAAACAAAACAAAGGAACCAGCAAAGATGTTTTTCAGTTTTTAGGAGTTATTTCAAGAATATTTCAAGAAGTCTTAGAAATGACCTTGAATAGCCTCCAGTTTGTATATTTTGCCATTCCATGCAAATGCCTGTTCAATTATATTTTGCCTATAAAAAGCTCCCTTAAGAATGTGTCCTCCTGGCACATCAGCCAGCATAGCTGCACTGTAGGCTGGAGCACTGCACCAACTGATGACAGTTTGTGGCTATGGGCTATAAATTTTATGCTGGGATTCACACTGAAATGTTACCCTTGAGTCTCTGAATTAGCTTTTAACCTAAGGACACAGTTTTTATCCTTACTTCTTTCAAGAAGGAGCGCTACCATGATTGACTGTGATTATGTTCTTCCTCTGTACTCCACTTACTTCTTCACTGTGTGTTTTCCACACCAGTTTCTGGATAATACCTCTTTGTTTAACTGTGAATTTTACCCACAGGTACCCAGTCGAACAGCAGCTGCAGTGTCGGAGGATCCATGACTATTCTGCCAAACAGGAATGAACTCTCAAGTACGGACATCACTGTGTTGAACATGCTGAACAGGAGGGACAGCAATACTAGCACAATCAGTTCAGCCTACCTGAGCAGCCGCAGGTCCTCTGGAATCTCACCTTGCTTCTCCAGCCGGAGGTCCAGCGATGCCTCCCAGGCAGAGGGAAGACCACAGAATGTGAGCGTTGCAGACTCCTATGACCCCATCTCGACAGATGCCTCACGGCGCTCCAGTGAAGCGAGCCAGTGTGATGACCTGCCAAGTCTTCTCAGCCTCACCCCGGCCCAGCAATACAGGCTGAAAGCTAAATATGCAGCAGCTACTGGTGGACCCCCACCAACTCCACTGCCTAACATGGAGAGGATGAGCCTCAAGACAAGGATGGCCCTCTTGGGAGACTGCAGGGAGTCGGGAGTATCTCCACTGCCTCCAGTGAATGTCTCTCGAAGATGTAGTGATGGTGGGGCAAATGGTTACAGCAGGAGGCATTTTCTGTCTCATGAAGCTTTAGGAAATGGGACAAGGAGAGCCAGTGATCCAGTCAGAATGGCTTCCGACAATCTCTCTGTCCCAAGAGTTCAGCGTTTCAACAGTCTTAATAGCTTTAACCCTCCTGCTTTGCCTCCATCCATGGAAAAGCGCAACCTTGTTCTTCAGAACTACACCTGTCCTGAGGGTAGCGTCTTCCGCGGCTTCAGCTCCCCCTGTCCTCCAAGCATCAGCGAGAACGTCACCCTGGAGGCTGCTACAATGGAAGCAGGTAGCAGTCTGAATGATGAAGATCTCCTGCCAGATGATGTGGTCCAGTATCTGAAGTCCCAGAACCAGGGCGTGTACGACCATTTGTTGAACAATGTCCTAGACAGCAACAAAACGCATCACAGCTCAGTTTCAGGAAACAACAACCCCAGCAGCTTTGACCAGGCCCCTCCACCGAGCAGTCAGCAGGTGAGTCCCGAGGCAAATAAGAGCGACTTGCCCATTCAGTGGAATGAAGTAAGCTCAGGAAGTTCTGACCTATCTCCTTCAAAGCTGAAATGTGGTCAGCGGTCAGCAGTGCAGCAGGCTCGGGCCTTCAGACTGTATAACAATATGATGGTTCAGCAGCAGAACCTGGAGAGAAGCAACGTGGCCCAGCAGAATGGCTATCAGAACCTGGTGGAGAGCAACACTGCCTACACTTTACAGCAAAACATGACTCTTGGGAGCGGAGCTGGGAATTCTTTCAACATGCAGTCCAACAAGCCTTACAGTGAATGCACGGGCAGGCAAGCAATGATGTCTGGGGTGACAGACAGTTCCTGTGGCATGGCAGTGCAAGGGCAGAAGCTGAGAATCGGCAACATGCCAGTGAATGGGAACCAGCAAAATTTCAGCCATCCCCTGGCATCTGGCAATCAAACCACCAGTATGGCAAATGGGATGCAGGACAGGAATATGATGGAACAGGAATATTTGCAAAGCCAGCCAGTTGGAGATGGCGTTCATTACCAGGGAGTCAATCAGTCTGGTCATATGATGCTAGGGCAGGTTGGTCCTACCTCGCAAGGCAGCCTGTATCAAGGGCCACAGAGTTGTCCACTGGTGTCTCACACCATTGGTAGCCAGCTTTCAGGCTTGTCAGTGGCTAAAGGTTACCAGTCGTGTTCTAATTACAGCAGCAATAGACGGCAAAACATGTTGAGAAGCAGCCTGTCCCAACAGCAAAGACGCATAGATGAAGGAGACCAGACATACAGGGTAAACACCATTAAGATGGAAATGCAAGGTCAATCACAGCAGTTCTGTTCTAACATGCAGAATTACTCTGGTCAGTTATATGACCAAACCGTGGGCTTTAGCCACCAAGCTATGAAAACAGGTTCTTTCTTTGGTTCAGAAGCCAGCTGCCTGCTGCAGGGGACTGCAACTGAAAACTCATCTGAGCTTCTTTCCCCGGGGGCTAACCAAGTGTCAAGCACGGTTGACAGCATTGACAGCAACAGTCTAGAGGGTGTGCAGATAGATTTTGATGCTATCATTGATGATGGGGACCATGTCAGCTTAATTTCGGGAGCCCTGAGCCCAAGTATCATTCAAAATGTCTCCCACAATTCCTCACGCCTCACCACTCCCCGAGCATCTCTAACATTCCCAGCTATGCCTGTAAGCACAACCAACATGGCTATTGGGGACATGAGCTCTTTGTTGACCTCACTTGCAGAAGAAAGCAAGTTTCTTGCTGTTATGCAATAGACATACAAAACAAAAAACACTTAGGAGATAACAGATGGAAAAAGAAAAAGACTCATATTTTTTAGTTGTGTATGTATTTTAGCAGTCTCATCTCACCTAAATGGGATGTGTTTCAAGTATATTCCTTTTATGGAATAAGGACTCTGAAAACCCTAAAGTGTTCTAGGGAGAAACTGTCTTCCATTTCAGTTTTGAATCAGTATTGCTATGCCCATTCCCTCCCTTTCTCTCTTTTCTCTCTCCCACCCTTTTCGAATGTCTGTATGCTTTTTTTTTTTGCTTTTGTTTTTTAATTGTAAACCGATGTAAACGTGTGAAGTGCATGTTGTTTTGTTTTTTGGTTTGTTGGGTTTTTTTGGTTTTTTTTGGGGGGGGGGTGTTGTAAAGAAAGGCCTGATTGAATGACTTGACAATTTTCCGTTACTCAAATGAAGCTATACCTTGTAAGTTTTCCCCTTGAACCTATAACCAGGCACAATGTGAAGTGAGCATACAGTGATGAAATCCTCTCTGGATGCACTGGACACATCACACTGAGGTGGAAAACCAGTTTAGAAATGCACTGCCATGGTACCCTTGGGCTGCAGCTTCAGAGACATGGAGTACAGAAAGTTGGGAGGTTCAAGCAAATACGAAATGTAAAAACTATCAGCCTTTTGATCTCTAGTGAAAGCGTAAGGTTTTTGTAAACGCACCCAGAGGTAGCTGTCACTGCCTTGAATAATGATGCTGAGATTGTGTCATGTTCGACCTATTTCAGGGGAAAGGGAGGACCAGAAAGCTGTTCGTAGTCCAACTCTCATCTTTTGTAGTATTTGGTATTCTGGTTTTCAGCCTTCTTTTTTAAATGACTGGATAGCAAAATTATGGGTGTATGTAGTGACTTGGGTAGTCTATATCTTCTCATTGCCTACCACATTTGTGGAGATACAATCAGGGTCTTACGGAGTATTTCATGCAATGAAATAACAAAATAGCAGTATTTCTTACTGGGAAATGCTTTTTTTTTTAATGCAAATTGTTGAGCTGTAACTTGCTGAGCCACTGGTTCTTGTTTGCTGGAAGAACTGTGTGTACATCCCCTTTAGCTCATACAGCTCCATGGATACTTACAGCTTCAAAAACATCGTGGGCATGTCGTGTAAAAGGAGTAGAAAATGAATGGTTGGCCCAGTTCTCAGACTAGCCAAATAAATCAAAGCAGTTGCAAGCAATCTGATAATCTTAAATGTTTTTCCACTGTGTCCAGGCTTTACAAAATTAAGAAATTTAAACTGCCATTAAAAATAGCAAAGAAACAAGGGGAACAGCAAGTATTCACAGATCACAGACTATTCTGATCTGGAATTATTATCAGGTCCAACTCTTCAGTGAATGGCCTGTATGAGGATCAAACCCACAACTTTGATGCTATTAGCACCATGCTCTAACCAACTGAGTTGTCTGGCAACTAATCAAAGCTCAGAAAAACCAATCCAGCTTCTTTCTCTCTCTCTTGGTAACACCATGTGCATTTAATTTCAAAGCAAACCAGTGGGTCAGTGCCCAGGGTCAGTTACACCAGTAAAACATCGAAACCAGCACACTGTGATCTACTCACTGGTAGAGGTGAATGGCGTTTGCTCTGGCTTGTTTTTGGTTCTGCTGAACTCTGTCTGCACCCCTGAGCACACAGTGCCCCTGGGTGGACAAGCTGCCGTGGGGAACAATCACAAGACCACAGTTCAAGTTCACCCACTCCTAGAAGCTGCATGGAGTTCCAGCCCTTGCAGCCTTCTCAATTAAATCCCAATAGTGAATGAAGTCCTACTAGGGGATGTAAATTGTGCATGCACTTACAGTCGCTTATATTTGATGTCTGTAAGCAGTTGATGTTGTAGTAGACATACAGTGAGAAGAGGGAGCATAGTCAGTTTTAAAATACAGGTAAACTTGAGCCCAGTCAAAATCAGAAGGTGACTTCTATAGGCTAGAAAACCATAGCATTTTTTCAATTGTAAAAGAAAAGGTGAAATACCAGCTGATTCAGCACATGGCATTTGAGGAAATATGTAGGAATGGAATCTCAGTGAAGCTGTCAGATAACATTTATCTGTTAGCAACTGGTAGAGGATGAATCTGTATATCAGTAGGAAAACATCATAGGAATCTGGTGCAGAGGCCATATTTGAGCTTATCATGGCACATACCAAGAGATTTGCACTGTGAGCTGGAGTGTCAGAAATCAAGACAAATGTTAATATCCTACACCTTTTATCACGATCTAGCTCCTTGCCTTGTATCTTTAGCACGTATTGCTTTCTTGCCCTGTCCCAGGCACACACATTTGCTCATCCTGCACTGTTCCCTTTGCCAGTTCCCCTCCCAACCTCCCTGCCCCTGACCAGCTGTCACAGCCCACCTGCAGTGGTCCTTGGGCTGCACAGATAGTTGGGCACAGCTCATCATGGCAAAGACTGGATTGCTGTGGCAGCAGGAAGAAGCTGCTCCCTGTTGCCCTCTTGTTGCCCAAAGGCCCTGTAGAGTCCTGCTGCCTGTATACAACCATTGTCCCTGCCCTGCTGCTGGGACAAGAAGGGATGCATCCCACTGGGAGGTCCCCAGGGCCAGGGATGTTCCAAGGGCCATGCTGTGCATTGCAGTGCTGGGATACAGCTCACAGCCCTCCAGAGAAGCAGCGCTATAGGCATAAAGAAAGGCTGTGCTGGACATGTTTCAGATGGTTCTCAGTAACCAATCCTGGCTGTTTATTAAAGCCATCAATTACATGTTTATAAACAATTTCAACAGGGAGACTTACGACCAGCCTGGGAGTAGGTTGCTTGGGAGAGAAGTCTTTTATTGTTATGGAGCCAATACATTAAAAAAACCCCAAACATCCCCAGCTATTTTTTAACTCAGTTTTCCAGTTCATAGTTGTATCTGCTGGTGCAATTGATGCTGGGAAGCTATTAACAGATGTGATCCATCAGAGCTTAGAAGGGGCCATTCATATTGCCCCAGGCTAAAAGGGACTGTTTGAGTAGCCAGTTTGCCTTCTTGGATTTGACAAACCTTCGTCACTCACTTAGCCTTGTCTTGGGCCAGCAATGTGTCTTGGCAGAAACCACGTGCTCATCCCATTTGATTTGGCAAAGCTGAAGAATCAGAGACTCCACTGTGTCCTTGCAGAGTTTGTGCAAATGATTTAGTGTTGTCACCATTAAGTGTATGTGCCACTTACATTCATGTGTCACTTTTCAGTTCTTAGTGTTTTCTCATGCTTTTCTGTTTTATCCTAAGAAGCCTGGTTTTGGTACCTGTGAGGGTAGCAATACATCATATCTCAGCTATTTTGGGGTTTGGTTCTGCTTTGATAAGGTAGACTGGTCTCTCTGAGCATGGCACTGTTACACTGGACAGCAGCTTTCACTTGTCAACCTCCTCCTCAACATGTGGCAGTCTGGGGAAAAGTCCCATCAACACTGGTGGGATGAGTTTACTAGCATCCCTCTACCCTTCTTCCGGTTACAGAGTCAAAGCTTGCTTTTGTGTACATGACACATCAGTTGATTTTTTCATAGCTGTTGGAAACCCACTGCTCACTCAAGAGTACAAGAAAATGCACAAAATATCATGAATATTCTATTTTTAAAGCATTGCAGCATAAGTCTTTGTCACCATTTCCTTGTAATGGCTCAGTGAGGGTCTTCCATATTTGTTACTGTTGGCCTTGGGCACGTCAGTAACACTCAGCCTGCCTGAAGTGTGTGTTTCCCCAGACAGTTCTATTTTCCACAAAGTGGAAGTTGCCCGTGAAGAGTTTTATCTGTCAGTCACACCCGGGTGAAGGAAAGATGTGTTTGCAGGAAAGTCAGTGGGCTTCCACATGGGCTTTGCTGGGGGTACGATGGTCTCACACATCCACGTGGCAGATGATGTTACTCTGCCCTTGGAGAATGGCTCCAAATGGCGCGTGCATTAAGGTGCTGGCTGGCTGCTGACTTCTCATCACTGCTTCCCCCACCTCTCAGTGAGATGGCTGGTCAGCTCGGCCATGCCTGTCCTGCCATGGCTTGTGCACCCGGACAGCAGTGTTTATATTCTTAAAATGTATGTGCCTTATTTTGTGTCGACCCTGTAAAAAGAGAGGGACCAGGATGTGTTGCCAAATTTTCCTGATGAGGCTGTACTTGCCATTGAGCTAATAGCACATACCACTGTTAATAGTGTCTGAAACGTCTTGTAAATCTCTGGTATTCATGTGTTATTGTCCTTGGATTGGTGGAATGTCTCCTATGGAACAGTTACTGTTGTCAGTCCTGCAGATGTGTAAGATAAAAAAGTGTTACTTTTTTTTTTTTCAACTTTAAAATTTTTTTTATAAAGCTTGTAATCCTTTTTTGAAAAAAAAAATGTAAATACATTTATGTACGGTAGGAATAGTGTTGAGCTGTAACAGACCTTAGTGGTCTTCATTTGATAAACCTGCAGTTATGATCTGATGTTTCTCAAGCCTTAGGTTGATCTGAAGGGTCTGTAGCACTGTGTACATATGAACTGTACTTCTGCTTTCAGAACCACTTAGCTTTTTTGTAACAAAGAAAAAAAAATGTTTCTTACAATGTCAATAAAAACAAAAGCCTTTGTACTTAAGTTCTTAGCTTTCAGCTTCTGAAGTATCTCCTTGGGGGAGGGAGTTATTTTTCATACATCTGAAAAGCCTGGTTGCAATCAGTGCTTGTATCGCTTCCACTCTGAGCTGCTTTCTTCTTTCTGCTTCCCAGCTTGTTGCTTCACTCCATTCACAGTTTAAATACAGATGGGAAAACAAAACAGGGTGTTTACCTTCTCACTAAAGAAAAATGGGTGACGGGTGTTGGGTGGAAAAATAAATGAAAATTCAGTGTCACACAGATGAAGTGTTTGAAGGGAGGAGAGAGACTGACTTGGTTAACTGCTGCAGGAGCAGTCAGTTCAGAGGCCAGAGCCAAGCTGTGCTGAACTCTGAGCTGTTCTGTGGGGGCTGTGTTTTCCATCCCTTGCTTGTCATGGGTGTCTCACAAAGGCTTGCTCACCCATGAAGAAGCATGAGAAGGAGGAAGAGAAGTTCCCCTGGCTGTGTTAATCTGTAGATGTCCACTCAGGTGGTTACAGCGTAATCTGCAAAGAACTACACAGTTGTCTGCAAAGCTGGACATATTTAATGAGTATTCCTGTTGACTACAGTTGTTATGGATGATGTCACATTAGTGGTGGCAAACAGTATAGAAAACATTGTAGTGCTGCTTGGTCTTAAGGTGTCTGAGCTGTTCTCATTTCAAAGCCTTTTGTTCCCATTGCTTGTACCTTGGCAAGACCTAGAGCACTCTGTTGAGCTGTCAGTGCTCAGCTTCTGCCTAAGGCCTTCCTCAGCCAAAATAGGTGAGCCATTTCCCAGGTGGTTTTTTAAAATAGGTGAGCCATTTACCAGGAGGTAACTTTGCATTGTTATTTGCTCATGTTAACTTCTTTGTGTGTGTGTGTGTGTGTTCTGTTCTGTTGTGTTTTGTTGTTCACCATTATTAGGTTTTTGTCATTTGGCCCAGGCCTTAAGGTTTAGGAGGGACAAATGGTAGAATGGAGAGCTAAAGCCTAAAGCATACCCAGCTGGGAAGCCGGTGAGGCAGGAGAGCCCTGGGAGTGGCCTGGTAGGGGTGAAGGAGGCCCTGCAGTTTGAAAGGGAGGTTGATGGTGGCCATGGTGCCTTAGCTTATATGCCGCCATCCAAAATTCTCCCTGAGTTTGGCAGTGCTTCCATATCAGCTGTCTTTGGGGGGTGGGTGTGTGTGACAGTGGCCTCCCCACAACTTTGACCAACAGGAGGTCAGCAGCAGGGAGGGAACAAGCCTCAGACAACAAGATGATGGAGCAGCAGAGAAACGAGCAGGCCTGTGGGGACTGGGGAGTCAGGAGCAGGATCCATGCTGACCACAGATCATGGCTGTCAGGGGCTTAGGGTCGAGGCATTTCTGAGCCTTACCAGCCACCTGCAGGTAGTGGGAGGTGAGGAATTCCCACTTCTTACATGCTAATGCAGTAAAGTCCTGCACACGTGCATGTGTGCAGAGCCTCATGCTAAACAAGTGTCATCAGCATTGCACACCTGCTGCCATAAGGGAGCCCACACACCTGGACTGACAGCCTCTCTCTGCTCTGTGCACCGAACTTGCACCACTACCTCTACTTTTAACCAACTCCTGCACGCTCATCTTCAGTCTATATCTCCTCCTCCACCAGGTGGATCTACTTCAGGATGAAAGTCAAGAGGGCAGGAGATGCCAAGGGGCCCCCTGTCCTGTTCAGCACATTGGTGGTTTGCTGTGTTGAGGCTGCATATAAAGGTGCTGCCAGGCAGTGCAAGGTCAGGCACCAAGGTTACAGCATTTCCAGAGCTGAGCTCTGCTAGCTTTCCAGGACATATTCCTGGTCCTCCAGCCTGACCTGGGATTGGGCTGATGAAAAGTTGCATGTTCAAAGCTGCAGCCAGAGACAGGAGGACCTGTGTTGCCATGTGGTAAAGCTCAATATAATGCCAAGTTCTCAGGAAAACAAAAAATAGCAGGGCAGTCGTGGTTTATACCGTCCAAAATCAGCAGATGCTGTTGACCTTTAGTCTGTGCCTTAGTGCCAAGGCTGTAAATGAATTAATTTAATTCAGTAAATTGGTTTCTTACTTCAGAAGGGCATGAGAGAACTGCAGTTTGCAAAGCCTGAAAAAAATACAACAGAGATATATAGCGTCAATCAGCAAGGAAGGAGAAAACTTCCCCCCAGCCCCTCAGTACCCTAAACAGGTGGCATGACATTACTACACTGAAACCCAAAGATGGGCAACACAAAAATCACCAATAATGTTAAGACCTGGCCTGCCGTGGTTGGGGATGAAGCAGGGGAAGAGCAGACGCTGTGGGCCCACAGTGCTGATGGAGTTACTGGGCTGGCTGGGTGTAAGCCGTGGCACTGTAGGGCAGCCCAGTGTAATTTTTTTCCTTTCCCATTTTTTGTGGGCTTGACTGTGTAATCTTTAAGCTGCTTTTTCAAAGAGAGGGTAATGGGAAGGAGACGACTTGTTCTCTTCAGGCTGAAACACAAGCTATTTGTGTTAGGAACATGGCTTTGTTACATGATTAGTGCAATGGGAGCCCCTAGGCACCACTTCCCAGTACAAACAACTAGTATTAATAACTCATGTTAAAATTGCCTGCTATTTAATAACCTGGGCCTCTTTCCATCCCAAGAAGCACATAACTGCTTTGTGTTCTCACCATCTCTGCCTGTCTTCCCTCACTGGCTTTGAACTCTCCCTGCTCATTTCCCAGGAAAAAAAAACAAGGCAGGTTTGGGAAAGGAAGAAGGAAGAAGGGACAGTGTTTAACAGGAATCCCCACAGCCCATGTCTGTGTACCTCCTTGCCTGCCCTCCCATCATGGGTACTGCTCTTGCATCTGATGTGAGGCTGCTCATTGCTGCTGTGCCTTGCAATTTCAGTCCCCTGTTTTCACCCGTGTTCTGGGGACGGAGTGACCTATTTCATCCCTTGCCAAGGAAGCAGCTGCCCTCCCTCCGAGCTGCCCCAGCTGGCTGAGACGTGATAGACCAACATTTACTCATGGGTGGGAGGCCCATGTGAGTCATGCTTCCCTTCGCCCCACACGCAGGGCGGCTGCGGCAGGGGAGCAGGGAGCAGAGAGCGGGGCTGCCTCCCGCGCACCGCCACGCACGGCGGCCGCACAGTTGGGCCCAGGTGGGAGCAAGAAGCAATGGGTAGATCAGATGGTGATGAACCGTAAACAGGATCGTTTCCCATCAGCTGGCTGAGCTGCTCCAGCCTTTGCCAGCAGCACTAGGATGGCTGTCAGGTCTGCAAGGCTGTCTCTAAGCCACCCTGCTCTGCTGAAAAACATTACTAATGTTCCCACGACCGGAGCAAGGGAGAAGAGACAAATAACTTGGACGGCAACATGAAACAGTGGCAAAAATCTGGAAGACAGAGGAGGAGAGAGGAAAACAACAAGAGGGTGGAAAGCTCTATAATGACTGAAAGAGCCCCAGATGGATACAAACCGAGAAAAGGCCAGAGACAGAAATAGTAGCACTAATTAGCTGAGCTGAACGACCCCACTCCTGCTGTACCTGAGCATCCTCCACTGTCCTCAGAGCCCTGATGCTGTCAGCCCTAGGAGAGGAGGAGTGGGAGCAGGGAGCTGCTCAGACCTGGATGAGCAGAAGCAATTAAGTTCCTATAGCAACACTTAGTGAAAAATCCCTAAGCAGAGGCACCTATGGAGCTGGATAGAAAAGGGGTTGTGGCTCCAGGCAGCATCCCCTGAGGGAGAACCATGAGAAATGTGTGCTTCCCTGTCCTGAGCGTGGTCCCTGCTGCACCTTTGCTCCTTGAAGACTTCCCGTTTCCATTATATGAGCAGCCAGCCCTCCCCAAGACATGGGAAAACCTCACTTTGCCTACTTTGCCTTGAGGCAGTTTTGTTTTGAAGTCCTACAGCATTCCACAGTGCCAAGGAATTGTGGCAATATTTTCACTGGAAATTTTTTTTATCTGGAAGACTTTTGCTGGGAAAGGGCAGAAATATCTCATCCCTGTCATTGCTGACCACTTCAGCCTCCAGTCAACTGCTTTCAGTAAACTCCTTCAACTTTATCTGTGGGACCCCATGGCATGACATTGCTTAAATACGGCTTTTGGGATGGAGCTTCAAACAAGAGAAAATGGAAGAAGGCATCATCCTACTGCAGAAGCTGAACTTGAGCTCTCATCAGAAGTTTACAGGTGTAGAAGAGTTAAATATCCCTAAGTCATACCTTTTGTGAAAACAGTCATCAGGCACTGAACCCTCGGAGTTGTGTAGTTCAGTGGCAAAGGCCCCAGTGCCCATGGTGAGGCTGGGGGCTGGTGCAGCAGAAGCCAAGGACTACAGGGCTGCCAAAAGTTGGCAAAGTGTGGTGCAGCATGTGTGGGCACTGGCTTTGTTCCCTTCCAGCAGCAGTAAATCAAGCTGCCCTTTGCAGTCCTCCAGGGAGGAGCAGCGTGGTTTGGCCCCCAGGGCTGCTGTCTCCACATCACCTTTGGAGTAGGCAAGCTTCTCCTGCAGATCCAGCTGGCAAGAGCTCTCCTTTGGACACCATTAATAGGACACACCATGCCATGCTTGGGTTTTTTTGTTGTAGGGAATTAAAGGAATTCATGTCCCTTTGATGTTTGCGGTGCAGCGTCCCACTCCAGGCCCATCATGGCCTCATTGCAGGCTGGCACGGTGTGAGCAAGCCCAGGGGCACAGCTCCTACACCTGCCCGATGTCTAGTCCTTCCCTTGCCTTGGATGCCTCTCATTTTCCTCTTCTTCTCAAGGCTGGGCTGTAGCATAGGGGAAAACCAAGAATACTGCGTGCTATTTTTTTCTCTCCTTGTCTGATCTCTTGGAGATTGCTGCTGTTTTCTCCCAATTACAGAAAATTCTTGAAGCTGTGCAGAGGCTTAGCCACACAGTCAGGGAGGCAGCAATACCTCTCTTAGCTCTGTGGAGTGCAGTCTTGAACCACTGTAGCTCTTCTTGCTTACGCTTGTACCCTGAGACATCTTAGGTTTCAATCTTAGGTTTCAATTGCTCTTCACCTGAGCTCTGCTTGGCATGGGCAGCCAGAAAGTGCCAGGCTCCCGTTTAACTGGAGCATTAGCAGAGAAAGGGAAAGCTGGAGCATCAGCCAGCACAATGTAATAGGGAATCCTCTTGCCCCCATCTCTGCTGATGCTAAAGCCAAGGCCTGGCTTTCCTGTTTGAAACAGGATTGGGGGCTGGGGTGGGCTCTGCCTTAGCAGCTCCGATAGTTTCAGAGGCTTGTGTGCCAATCTTTGCTTAGAAGCTCTGCTGCAAAGAGCCCCATTCTGCAGAAAGCCCAGGAGAATACAGAATCCCCTTGGACTTTTTATTGTGGAGGAGGAGCTGGTCAAAATCAACAGTCCTGAAGCAAATAGTGCAGGCTTTGATCTACCCAGTTAAATATGAACCCTGGTGAACTGGATCTTCCTCTCTTTGTGCGTGTTCTCAAACAAAGTATTTTCCTTCAAGAGAATAGGCTGCAGACTGGCAGGCATTTTTTCCTCCTGTCCTACATCAGATGATGAGCTTTATGACAATATTGTCTTGACTTAAGTCATCCCATGCTTGGCTGGCCTTGTGCTAAACATAAAAATGGAGAGCCTAAAACCCCCCAAATGTTGTTCCCAGTGTGCCCTAGATAGTGGCATTGCTCAGATTTGCTGGTGCCACTGTGTTTGCTGAGCGTAAGTATTTGGTCAGTCTTTAAGCTGATAAGTGCTGGTCCACTGCAGTGAAAACATCAGATTTAGAGGAAGAAAAACAAAGGGAGCAGACAGAATTTAGTAATTTTAGAGACACCACTCAGCAGAAGTGGAGCCAGCTCAGTTTCAAACTGGGGGTGTCCTTGAAAGCTGTAGCCACATATGACCATCTCAGGAATGGCTCCAGGGCCAGCTCTTCCTCCTCTGCCCAGGGACCATTTCATGTTTTTTGCAAGACAGGAGGGCTCCAAAAAGTATGTCTGATGCCCTCAGGAGTTGAGAACCACCACTGCTTCACCACCACTGGTACAAGGAAAACTGGACCTTGCTGCCTGGCTTTCAGGTCCTTCCCCAGCTAGGACAGCTGGGACAGGGAGCTGACCTGTACCACCCTGACCCTGGGTCTGGAAAACCCCAACTGCAATTTAGGTCGGGGAGGAATAAAAGGAAAACTTTCCTGAATGGCAAACAAATGGCAAAAGTGAAACAATGAGCCAGTTGCTTACCAGGAAAATCCCCCAGCTCCTGTGTGGGTGGTGTGGGAGCACAGCTCCATGACTGCTGGAAATTTGGGGCCCTTCCAGACAGCGGTGGGAGCCAGGGGAATGGCAGTGATGGTGTTCAAGGAGCGCATGTCCTGCACAGCCTGGCCTGCCCAACCAGCTGCCGCCCCTATGAGTTAAAGTCAGCGAAGTTCTGGGCTACTGGTGCAGGACTCCTGTGTGGGAAGTAGCCACAGGGTTTGAGAGCAGGAGGGAAGGGGTTTGCCTTGCCTCTGTCCTTCCACCCAGGACTGGGTGCCTGGTTTGCTCTGCAGTACTGCTCACTGTGCTGTCACATCTTGCTCAGTCTCACATGCCTCCTTGGCTCCATCACACTTTGGCTTTCTAGCTTCTAACAGTCCGCTTCCAGTATTTGGTGCTCACCTCCAAGGGCTCAGCAGTGACCCTCTCTGCCCTGGATGTACATTTTTCCCCTTGGCTACAGCTCACATGGTTGGAAGTAGTGAGGCAAGAACCATCTTTGGGCCTGAGGTCCCGAGGCTGTAGCAGCAGTCCAGTGCTGCCACACTGTGGGAATCACAGTTCATGATGCTGACCTTCTCTGTAGCCAGCTTGCAGTGCCAGCCTGGCCGCAGGGACACCCCGCTGTGGGCATGCACTCCCATGCATGGGCTCTGCTGGGACCACTGTCCCCCTGTGAAGGGAGATCCTTAATTGACTGACTGGGGCTGTAATTCAGGGTAGCGATGACCTTCTTGCCCCCACCCTGGCTTCTGGTCTGCACCCAAGACACAGAGAGCCATCATCTGCCAAGGCTTCAGCTGCATGTTCCTAGGACTGAGACCTCTCCAACCTCCACCACCACTTTCCTGCCTTCGTTTTTAGATGGTCAAACACCAGGCAGAGTAAATCCCACTGGAGCGTGGAAAAAGGGGGTGCAGAAGTCTGTCTGGGGAACACAGACTTTGTGTGTGACTTTGCCCTGTCATCACCCTTCCTCCCTGGAAGCATCCAAACAAGTGAATGAGGCATCCCAATCAAACCCCCTGCTGCCTTTCAGTAGAAGGAACAGCGGTGACTCTGCCGCCAAGATGAATTTGGCAGCCATGTAGCAGATTTTTGCATATGCTCTAAACAGTATTTGGATGGCAAATAAGGACAAACACAGCTTTGCCCTTGAGAGCAAACTACCTAAGCTGGCTGCTGGTGCAGGTAATTAATAGCAACTGCTTTATATAAAGCAGCAGGAGGAGCAGTCCATTTCCCACAGCTCCTGAACTGGCCCGGTGGTGGCACTGGCATTGGGACAAAGGGCCCACGGCTGGAGGACCAGCACTGCTCACAGCAATGCTCACAGCACAATTTGCAGTCTCTTGCTGAGCTGCTCAGTGCTGCCCTCAAAGACAAACCACCAGCTGTGGCCAGCTCAGCTTGGGAAGGCTGATGGGCTGGCAGCCCAAAGCAGTGTGGAGTTTTCCATGGTCAGTTATTGTGCTGGCATGGCCAGAAGCTGCTATTATTAGATGGCATATGAATCACCCACACAACTGGAATTAGCAGCCTCAGCCTGAGCCGAGCTGGACACTTATTGGAAAGCCTCATTTAAGCCCAGCCAAGAGACAAAAGTGGACAGGGCTCAGAGAAATCGCTTGTCCAACGCCCGCTTCAGCCCTGGCTACTGCCTCTTCCAGCTGAGAGGGAAGTACCAGCTCTGGGGGTTTCCCATGGCCCCAGTGGTGTGACAGACCAAAGGAAGGATCTGGAAAACTACATCCCTATTCGTGCACTGCCAACTCCACACAAAATATAGCAAGAGAAGGAAAAGCTTTGGGGAATACGATCTTAAATCTTGATCTGATGGGGTTGGTTAAAAGGTCACAGCCTGACAAAAGGTACAGGTGAAGGGCTTACAGCTGCCATACCTGTGCCTGGGCCTGGTCTGCTGCAAAGCAACACAAGTACACAACACAAGCAGCTGCTGAGCAGGGTAACAGGGCTCTGTGGCTGTAGGGCCCAAACTGGCAGAATACTGGGAACTCACTGGGTGCAGAGCAAAAGAAAGAAAGGAGGAAGCTGGAAACATATTTGCTTTTCTGGATGAGAAAACACTGACGCCCTTTGATTCCTGTTTTGACTCATTTAAGCCTGGAACTGCAGTAAGACAGCCCAGTAACACAACTTGTAGGAATTGCAGCTGCTAAAGTTTTCCTTCAGTCTTGTCACTAGTCATTTTGCCCATATTATTCCTCATTTACTCTTTTGTAAATGAGATAAAGTCCAGTCTCCATGTTCTCTTGTATGGTTGTGAATCAAATGCATCGGCAATAAAGTTCAGTCTCCAGAGCTGTGCTGTGCTATTTGCTTCACCCTGAGCTTTTCCTTCCAAAATTAAAATTACATACTATGTCATCTATTCACAGGACATGAAATAGAATTTCATATGCATTGCAAAGTCACACCAAGGCACATTGTGAAGAGTGGTGGAATACACACCATTTCTTATAGCCTAACAAAGGAGCTTTTATTTAATAATGAACTATTACAGAACAGTACAAAGATTTGCTTTGTTCAGTGACTAGAAATTGTTAGCAGATTTTTCCAGCCACTGGGACTTGACAGTTCACTAAGGAAATCAATTCTTAAAGCTAGAGTGCCTACATGCCTGTTTGACTCTTGGAGCACTGCAAGCCCAGACCTGCACAGGGTCCAGTCCAGCTCTCTTCTTCCATGGACTGAAACAGTGAAACACTTTCGGATATATTTCTTGATGGAGGAGGCAAATCCATGGTTTCAGCTGTTTCTCCCTCATCACCTTCAGGAAAGCTTAAAGCTTCTTATCCATAGTGCTGAAAGCAAGGGATGAGAAGATGAACCTCAGAGCAAAATCATAGCAGCTTCAATGTGAAGCAAACAGATCACATGGGTGCCACCAAGGGGTCAGTTGTGTGGGTGGATTTTTAGCTCTCTGAAGCAAAAAATAAAATTATCCGTATCCTGGTAGAGATGATGGATAGAAAACGTGGTGCACAAGGACTGGGGTGATGCACTGCAGTGAGGAAAGGTTTTCACCCAAGCAGGGCTAGGCACTGCCAGGAAAGAACTAGGATCTTCTCTTCCAATCTCCTCCTCTGTGGAAGAATGGATTGTAAAAGAATAGAGATAGTGCTGCAGGCAATCTCATCCCTGATAAGATGCAGCTGTTTAAGACAGGTGACCATCACTGAAGGAAAAGGACCAGGGAATGCTGATTTATATTGACCAACCACCAAAGAATAAAAGGGCAGCTGTCATGCAGAAGGGAAAAGGGTATAAAAGGTTGTACTGGGGACTAATAAAGTGCTGATGCTTGGAACCATTCATGGTGTCAGTTGTGAGTGCTCCATTGTTCCTCTCCTTCTATTAATAGGCAGTACTAATGCAACCGTGGGGTGAAGGAACACAGGATTCCTGGGAAACCCATCCCATGCATCAGTATCTCTGAGGGAGGTGATCTGGGACAGCTTGTTTCAATCCTACAGAGCAGGTCAGGCCTCTTGGCTCAAACACACAAATCACACATCCAGTGTGTTAATGAATGAGAAGCTCTTTGTCCCAGAGAGGGATTGTGGTTGATGGGGGGGAACAGGAACCGACATTCACCCAGGGCTGTACCGGCAGTCACTCCACCACAGGGGTAGTGCAGTTACCAGGCTACTTTCTCATCATGCACCTTTAACCATTTTATTTGTCCCCAGTGAGCTGCTTGTAGAAGGAAGGAGGAGGAAGAGCAGAAGTGTGCTTGGCCCTTTAACTCCAAGTGAGGGCACTTAATGACCATACCTCTCCCTACTTACCAGACAGCTTTCCCAGAAGTATCAGAGCACAGAGCAAGAAGCTGCCTTGATACTAAATCCTTTCGCAGGTTTAAAGACACCAGAATCACAGTTCTGCCTGTCAGCTAAAGAAAGGCAGTGTATGAAAAGTCCCAGCACAAATTGTCCATGAGCATCTTACTGAGACTCAGGAGCCTAAGTCCTGAGTTCAGGACTAAATTCTCTAACCTCAGCTTCTGAAGACTTCCCCTCTTTAGGTCTTTCCAAAGTACATCATGTGCAGGTGCAAATATATACATATACACATGTGTTCATTTGTTTGTCTATTTTTAAGCAAATTAAATCACTTTTCTGATTTTTTCTGGGAGGGAAACTAAAATCCCCTGGAGCACCAGCCTCTCTCTCTCAGCCAACAACCTACAGCAGGGAGTTGGAAACTTGGCATTTGGCCCATGTGTTAGCTGCAGGTTAGTGCTCAGCAGAACCACTTACAGCAGATCTGAAAAGCCTCATGTGTCCTCTGCTTTGTTCTGCCAGGCGCTGCCATAATTCCTGCGCGTCACCTCTGGTGAATGAAAAAATACTGTAAATAAATACGGTTTTTGCATATTGGGATGCAGTGGCAAGAAAGTTCACAAATGCATTGCCCCATGACATCAATTAAGCTTTTGTTTGTCTTTATTGATGAAAAAGGAAAAGAGTGGGAGGGGAAATTGACTTGAAGCAGCTTTGTCTAACTATTTATTTACCTTGTGTGCATGCCTCACACTCCTACTGGTGGGTTACAGCCATGGATGCATGTATGGTCTTGAGGGTCCTCAGCACAAATCCCTCAGGAGAGGAGCTGGTTCATGGCATGCTCAAAAGCATTATTGTTTCATCACTCTTCTCATCAGATAACAACATAACTTTATTGCTGCTCCTGGCAACCTCTGCACTTCCTTTTCCTACATGTTCCTGAAGCACATGGTGCATGGGAAATACTCCTCTGTTTTGACACACAGCTCAGCATGAAAGCAGGCATCCAGGAAAAGGACATGGCAGAGCTGAGCCAGCACCCCCTGATGCTCCACAGGGATCTGAAGAGGGCCTGCTGTACTGAAGTCTGGAAAGAAGTGGGAAGGAAAGAGGGGCTGAGAGTAGGGAAGTAACTGGTCACAGAAAGTTGCAGTAACTTTTGCCTGCAAACAGAGGTATCTGATCTGGTTCAAAAGAAACATAGTCTTGGCACTAGGGTGACATCCCGCAGTGACTTTTATAGACATTTTTCTTAGGCCAATTCCTCTCCAGCACTGCATTCCTTGCATCCTCTCCCACAGTGAAAGAAGCTGCAGGTGAGAAAATTTATCCCACTCTGCTATGGTTACTCAGCATTTGTTGACAATGCCCTCATTACAGCTTGGCCCTTTGGTCCCAGACCAAATCATTTGGTTTGTGTTGAAACCCTGGAGGCTGAAGATTTCAGGTTTTGTGAGCTGAGGAGTGCTGACCCTCAGGCAGGCACAGCATTTGACTTGAGGCCTTGGAACAGGCTTCTGAGATTGTGTGATGGCACAAGGGATGTAGGTGTGTAGTTAGAGTGGTGTTGTGTGATCTCACAGGGTGAAAACTTAGGTTTGGGGTTTTGGTATATAGTAATGTGTGTGGGGCAAGATGGAGGATTCAGGGTGTTATCTGAGTTCTTAATCTTTACCTTCTTCTTCCTTCTTCTTCACTGATTTGAGCGGCTTTCTCTAATTGGGTGAAGGATGTCTGCATTGCAAACCTCGAATGGTCACTACTGGGTCAAAAGCATAAATAATATAGGTGTCACTTTGGCATTGGGTAGTTATCTCTTACATAGCTTTGGTAAGAGTTAGAGGCTCTCCATTTTGTCTCGTTTGTTTAACTGGCAAGTTGGCACTCACGCTTCGTGAGACTGTAAATACTGTAAATAAAATATAGTAAACAACCAAGACCGAACTCGACTCTACATTTCCTGTGTCTTTCATCCTGACCTCGGCTGAGATAAAGTGTGCAGAACTGTAACAGGTTTGGACACCAGATAAAGAATGAGCTTTGTCTAACTTTACAGACCTACACTTGGACCCTTCATTGCAGTTCCTTTTAAAAGCAAAGAAGAGAAATGGGCATGATTCAGCTGACCTGTTCTAGACACTGAAATGAGGAGGGGGTGACTCATAGCTGAGCCTATGCTTCCTCATATTCTCCTCCATAAAGGAAGCCTAATGTGATTAGCTCAGACGGAGGCCTCCATGTTTAGTCAGATGAATCCCCCCCAAAGTGATTGCAGCTGCTGGAGAAATCTGAGCTTTCCCATAATCGTTTCCCTTCCTTCCCCCTAGTTTTGGGGCAGAGACAATTATTTGAGCTGATGAGTCCTTGAAGGATTCCTTGAAATTTATGCAAAATCTGCTCAGAATGATGTGTGCCTTCTTGCATCAGGCCCGAACACCCTTCCGTGGAGGTTCCAGGCAACAGGGCATTCAGAGGGCACTGGCGTTATCACGCACTCTGCTAGCAGGAAGCCTTAAAATGGAAAAAGCACAGACAGTAACAGAAGGAGCATCCAAGACATCTCCTGGGTTTGGACAGCTACTAAGTTGGCTACATCCCAAGAGAAACAACTTCCACTTTGTCTCCTGGCTCCTACCCTTACCTCCACCTTCCTCTTTTCCTTCTGCTTTCTTCAGTCATCTCCCTCCTGAATAGAAACTTCTGGGAGGCTTATTTCCTTGCACCTGTTTCTGCTGTGATGTAACTGTGGTTAATAACCACATTTCTTGGGGTGGGTTTTTTTTTGTTGGTTTGTGTTTTTTTTTTTTTTTTTGGTTTTTTGGGGTTTTTTTGGGGGGTGAGGTTGCATTTTATTGCACAAAAATATACTATGGTTATATTTAGAGATGGGGTCAGATCAGAGCTGTGCAAGAGGCACACTCCCATTGTTTGGGAAGATCTGAAGCAAGAATCAGACCCCTTCATCTCATCTGGTCTTCCTATTACTAAAGTGCAGAACCAAAACCAAGGGTCAAGATGGCAAAGTTCAAATACAAGTTGCAGTGCAAACTCTATAGGTGAGGCCAGTCTGTGGTTGCAGTGGGATGAAGCAATGTACAAAGACTTAAATTCTGCCTTTGCATGTGCTTTCTTCACTCCTTGAGGGAAAGAAAGTAATTAAGGAAAGCTGGAAAGCCAACTGCTGCATTGCCTTCCAGAAGCAACAGATGAGACAACAGAAAGATGAAAGATAATGTCAAAATAATAATAATAATAATAATAATAATAATAATAATAATAATAATAATAATAATAATAATAATAATAATAATGGTGGTGGTGATGATGATGATAATGAAGATGATGATGATAATATAGGATTCATGCCCCTAGGTGGCCTTAATCTCTCTCCATGTATCTTTAGACCTCATGACCTTTATTTGCAGAAGAAACTGTGTATTTGGACCTGTTGTTTCATATGACCTGATGCTTTCTACAAAGTCATGTTTTGACCCCCAGGTCTCATGGTTCAAATTGAGCCTGTTGTGAACAACTGGCAAGTGCTTTCGTGCTGCTCGGGGCAGTCAGCAGCACCAGTGCTGAGCCTGAAGGCTTCAGATAGACCAAGACACCACAGTTCTCTGAAAACAAACCTCCTTGGTGCCACATATAAAGACTAGAAAAGACCAAAGGGGGAACTGGCTTATGCAATGTTACCAAGTGATTTTGGCAGGTTATTCTGAGGCAGGGCAGTGTTCAACAAATCCTCACAGAAGTGGCAGCCACAGGAAGGGCCATAGGCAGGTCCCAAGGGAAGAGATGTACTGCATTATCTCAAGCTCCCAAGAATTTTCCCCATCTATGCCCAGTGCTTCCAGATATACCTAACAACACACTATGTGTGTACCAAACCCTTAAAGCTGAAGGTTGGGCACCATCACTGTCTCAGTGCAGAGCTGCCTCAATGAGAAAATTGAGGGAAATGTACATTTTTTTTCCCACCACCCTGAGAGAAAGGGACTGGAATAAGAGCTGAGAGTTGATAATTCCAATCAGATTTTAGACACTTGTGCTGGAGAGTTTCTGAGTTTCTGTCCTGCAGTGGACCCAGACATGTCTGTAAAGACAACCTCCTGAGGTGATTTTACCATCTCCTGCCTGTCCAGCATTACCCACCATTAGGAAGTAGGGTTTCATGTCAAAGCTGAATTAGTCACTTCAGTTGCCCCTCACTGCACTGCTGTGATCCAGCATTACAAAGATATAACAAACATTGTCATAGAAAAGTTGATTGGATGGCACACTTTAACCCTTCTAAAGGCTTTTATATTCCCAGCCTCTTCCCACAGCATTCCAGTGACCATGCAGGAATTCCCAGCCACCATATCAGTGGTTCTCCACAGTGTTTCCTCTTTCTCACTGAGATGTGGACATGGTGAGACCACCACCTGGTGCTACAGCCCAGAGATGCTCCTGCCAATGCTTCTGCCATGCCCAAGTCCTATTGTTTGCTTCTAGGTTTCCAGAGCCAGCTGAGCTCTCTTAGCCCCATTGAACCAGCAGCTATTGTGGAAGCAGTTACCACAATGACCCCATAATCCTGTTTTCCAAGGCAGAGTCTCCTGTCCTGTAGGTACAGCCTGATCTCTTTTTTTCCCAGATGTATTGCTTTTCATTTAGCTAAATTAAAACACATTTTCTTGGACTGTGACCATTCAGCCAGCAATTCCGCTCCCTCTGTAACTGAAAACTATCTTTGGCATTATTTACTGGGCTGCAGGTGGACAGACTGAAACACTAGCTCTGCACAGACTGCCCCCATTAAGCTCAGTGGTCTGTTGATGCTGTACAATAGTGACAACTACTTTGGTGTCCGGGAAGAAGATTATTTCATGACTACTCTTTCAGCTGAATATTCAGCTCTTCTGAGATTTGGGAGCACATTTGGGATTGCTGAAGGAGTAGCATCCTTTTCTCCACAGCCTGTCTCATCATTGAATGATAACCTCTCACTGCCTTCCCCTCCTCATTTCCTTTGGATATGGAAAATCACATATAAGAAAGAGAGAAGGAAAATAGATTTACTTCATTAATTTATGCTCCAAGTCATGCAATGACAGAGCCACTGAACTGTCAGTTCACAACTGACTTTCCTGTCCACCCCACAACAGCTGAATCCTACCCTAAGCCATGTAATGTGGCCAAATAAAGAAAGTGAGGCACAGGAAAAATGAAAAAATCAAATTGTCACCTTCATGCTAATGCACACAAACTGCTGCAATGAGGTTTCCTTTACAGTAGCTCCTGGTACAATGTAGGAAGGTAGAGGTCTGGAATATCTCTCCATAGCAATTCTAATGCTCTAAAGAAATTACAGATAAATGACATATATTTATTGAATAAATATATTTTTAATGCTCTCTATTTCCACAGCATATCTGACAACAGGGTAAGTATTCTTTTCATGCAATTCCAGTAAGTTTAGTAAACTTATCATAGGAATGAGTTTAATGACATTTGGGTCAGAAATACCATTTGCATTTCTGCAAAACCATTAGTGCCAACAGCTCTGTGTCAGTGTGCAGGCATACCAGCTCCTTCACTGTCCCAGCGCTGCGTAGCCTCAGCATCAGACATCTGAAGAGATGACATGGCCTTTCAGCTCTTCTCCTGGGCTATGGCACAGAGGAGCCCTACAGGTCAGGACAATCAAACACTACTAAGTGATCTATGAAAGGTCAGATTCTGTTCCTGTAGGATAAGCCACCAAGTCAGAGAACTCACCCTCTGTTTGTGTGAGAACGTTAAGCAATCTCCCAGGAAAATCCCTCTCCTATGACCACATCCAAACCATAGTGTTAGAAGGAAGCACACAGCCTTACAGAGCAGGCTTTAAACAGCCCACACTGCATTTGCTCAGCTGCAGAGGTGCAGCCCAGCCATGGCGTGTTTGGCTCACTACCTAGGCTCTTATCCCTCCATTTACTGAATCAGAGGCTGGTGTTGTCACAGCACATGCTGCAGAGGCCACCGGGCCACACACACATACCTTTCTTGTGCATGTTGCCTAAATCCCACTGATCAATGACTTCCTGCGTGGTCACTGGAATGCTGTGGGAAGAGGCACATAAAATTCCCTACTCTCATTTAGCCCTCCTGTCAAAGCTAGAGAAGTCCTGGCCCAGCTTCAGCTATAAAAACATATGAAAAATATCAGCTGAGGCTGAACAGAATAGAAACTGATGGTCAGTCCGGATATTGCTGCTATTTCACTGGGAAGGTTTACTTCCGAAGCCAGTGTGGATGATTCATTCAAGAGGCCAGGTGCTCAGGCCCTCACCAGGTACTATGGTAAAGGGGGACAAAGCCAGGTTTAAGGGAAATCACTATAAATCCACTACCTATAGGCTTTACTTTCCAGTGGTTAAAGCACCATAAGAACAATGAGAAGCACAATTCGCTTTGTAGTATTTGTACTTTTCTCTTCTTTTCATGGCTTCATCTTGGGCACTCATGATGAAGTAACCAGGGAATTGCGTGAAGAAGGAAGCTCTATCTTGGCAAAGGAGTTCCAGATTTTGGTATCTGTCTTGATTTTAAAAAAGAATGGAAAACAAAAACATTCTCATGCTTCTAATGAGAGTCTGATGATAAACAACAACAACAATGGAACAATTATAAGTTACTGGTTCCTTCAGTTCTATGAAATCAACTTGAAACACTTCAAAATAAGACAAATGCAAGACAAGATGGTAGGTGGTTACTGCCTTCAGAAAATCAAGTTCTTTATAAGACACAAACCTGAGTGAACAAAACAGACACAAAACACATTACTTACGAAAAAATTCAGCCCTCATTAGAAACATACAGTTTTGAGAGATGGGTGGTGAAACTTTCACAGACACAGCCTCCACAATAAACAAACAGTTTCTTGTTTCCCCTTCCATACAGTTTTTAAGTTGGGTGTTCCTATTCACATTGAGCACTATTTGCATGGAAACAACTGCAGGGAACTGCTAACTAGTATAAGAAAAAACAAAAGTAATTTTTGTTGTGACTTTAAAGTACAAATAATGAGAGAAATGCCCATATAGGTCTAAAAACCAGTAAAATACTTGATTATGCTATTCTTAAACGAAGCATGTATTTGGGTTTTTTTCACTTAAAAGCTTATGCAATTAAGTCATAGTTTTATGCAACTAGAAATATTTGTTAAAAGATAAATGGAGGACAAACTCTTATTCTCAGCCAAATTAATTTCATTGTATGAATCTCAAATTGGGCATAAAAAAACAAAGCAAGCTGATCTGATAATTAACTCAAAGAATGAACAATGTCTTTCAAATGCCTACATATAAATTCTAAAAGTTGGTATAGCTAGTAAGGGGAAATGAGATAAAAAATGGCATTAGGCTGGCTGAAAAACCTCCATCACCAGGATGTCATAATGTCATCAGGAATGAAGAAGCAATAAGGTGAATGAATATGTTCTGGGTGCCACCAACCTCTAGGGACTCAGACCAAAAACTATTGAACTTGTGTGACTGCATGGAGAAAACCCAAGAAGAAATAAAGGGAGCTCTCAGGATCACTTGGCCAAGCAAAAAGAAAGGTTGATTTATTCCTTCAGCAGTTTTTCATGGGGGTTTTTTGGGTTTTTTTTGGGCTGTTTTTTTTNTTTGTTTGTTTGGTTGGTTTTTTGTTGGTTTTTTTTTTAATGGAGGAAAGAAAAAAAGTAAATTGGTTGTTACAGGTGATTTGAGTTTGAAATATTTTTGGGGTTCCATTGATACCACTGAGAAACAGTCTAGAGTTTCTAAAACTAGCACATAATACACACCAATTACACACAGAGTATTATTTTACTATGGACCTCATTTAGGCTGGAAGTCGCTGGTTGTGTCAGGACCATTCATTGTGATGTGATTACAGTCTCTGCGGGCAAAGAGAAATTTGCAAGTAGCGATTAATATATCCAACTGTTGTATCAAAAAGATTTCCCAAAGTTCCTGTAAACTGCATTCAAAATTAGTTAGGATGAAAAATCTAAATAGAAAAAAAAATGAATGAAAATTGTGCAGGCATAATAAAAATAAAAGAGAAATAATTAATCTGCCTTCTTCCACCATCAAGCTTAAACTTAAAACTCATTCAAATTCATCAGCAACTGGAAACTAGTAACTATAGTGGTAACAAAAAAGGAGGAAAAAGTAAAGGATATTGATGACATTGTGAAATGCAGAAATGCAGTAAGGGAAACTGTGGGCCTTGATGGAAATAGTGCTTCAATATTCAGGCTTTCTGTATTTAGGTAGAAGAAAAAGTTTAAAAATATGTTAAGAAAAAAATAATCCTAGCAAAACTGGCAAAGTTGATGCAGAAAAACCTGAAATAGTTACCTATTACTTCAGTATTGGAAATGAGTGGCAAGGAAATTATTTTATATGCAAAGGCAAGTTATCTACCAGTCCATTAAGAAATAAACAGCTAATAAAATTCAGCATCATCTTCTCCTTCCTGAGAACTGTGCCACAGGGCTCTCAAGAGGCATCCTGCAGAGTGCTCTGCTTCAGAAACACCACATAACACCCGGCTGGGCTCTAGGCAAGCGGAAAGGTCAGCATGCCTCTCCTCTGAGCTTGGAGTGGGAGGTGGAATGGAGCAGAAGGTGGGGGTAGGGGACAAACAGGGCACTGCAGTCTTGCTCTCTGGCCCTGGAGCGCTGGCCGGGGCTGCAAGTCATGACTGCCAAAGGAGCCTTAAAAACCTGCCAAAAGCCACACAATAAATGGCGAAACTGCATCTAAGTGAGACTCTTTGGGAGGGGGGTTTATTCATGCAATCACAAAGAATATTCAGAAGCGTCTCAATTTCTGCATGAAGGACAGAAACAGTCCCCACTAAATCTTTCTCCATCAAGCAGAGAAAGTCAAGTCAAGTCAAGTTCAAGCAGGAGAACTCAAACCTGATCAAGTGAGAGAGCTGGCACCAAGTGTTAAGAATAAGGGTGAATGAATTAGTTAAAGAGATTGTGGATGGCTCTGTTTCTTGATGTTTTCATTGGCTTCAGCAAGGAGAGATTTCACACCACCAGCTGCAGTCAGCCAAGTCACTCAGCCAGTGACTAGCTTCTCCCTGGTCCATGAAGAAAGATAAAAACTCCTACAAGGAATGATTCAGTGTGCCTAAATTAAGCATATGCTTTGAAATGTTCTCTGGAGGAAAACATCTCACCCTTCCCTGCCCCCCTCCCTACACCCTGCTTGTCAAAGGGTCTTACGAAGACCAGGTTTATGCCAGGTAAGCAATTGGGTAGCACCAAACTTCTTTCTACTTTTGAGGAAAATCCTCTACAGAAAAATCAGTGCAACAGGCTCTTCTTAAAGATCAGAATTCAGACACTGGTGATAATGATGCATGTGGCCATTTCTGAAGGTCCAGCAAGTGACCTATAAAATTCAGACCCTGAATAAAACACTTGCCCCAAACAGGCCATGACCTTCCCCTCCCTCTGACTTGACTCTATGTATTAAGTATTTGTTCTGTATTACAGAGAAGCAACTAACTGGCTTTCACAGGTTACTTTCAGTTTATAAATGGCTCATATCACAGAGAAACTGAAGTCACAGAATAAACAGTGCCTTCAGTAAACAGGCAAACCTACTCTTGCAAGCACTGAGGCAGGAAGAACTTTTGCAACAAAAACTTGAGTTAGACAGAACAGGGTCTAATTGCATTTCTTTATATCCAAGGAATTTAACCTCCAACTTGGCGGGGAGGTTGGACTAGATGATCTTCAGAGGTCCCTTCCAACCCCAAAAATTCTGTGATTCTGTGAGAAAATCTGGACTGTGGATTTGCCTGTGTTTTGCTTTGCTTTTAGGAGGGACATGAAGACACTTCATTTTCCTCTCTGATTTGCTTTCTATGAGTAGTGGTCATTTTTCTCCATCCCTGCAAACATCTATATTTTTTCCTTTTAGAGCAGGTTTGCCAGATATCTTTTAATTTATTATATCTGTCACCTGATAAAGTGTCATTTATCATCTGACATCTTCAAAATGGCATGCTAGGGGATGGGCTGTCATCCCCCACTGAATCTGGAAAAGAAGCCAAAACTGTGCAGCTTTCCAGCTACCAGCTGCCAGGTAAAACCCTCAAAACCTCAGTGGAGCCACATGCACCATGAGCCACACTGCCACACTGAGGAGCTCGTGGTCACAGTGCATGGAAGGCATGCATAGTGCACACTTGTGCATAGGCTGTGAGTCCCTGTGGCTCACAGTGCATGGAAGTGAACTCAGATACTCACACTTGTAGATTGTCCCTAATGAACACTGTACGTCGCAGGCAGGAGGTTCCCTGCATGTGGTACTTGGCAAGGTGGCCCCTACTCTTACTTTTCCTACAGTCTGCACTCACTGCTTGCAAATCTCTTTTTCTTGAGTTGCAGTTTAGTAGTATGAATCTAGTCAGGGCTAAAGGCTTTGTCTCTATGCTAAAAATCTTGGTGATTTCACTTCCATCCATTTTTAAACTGATGCAGTTAAACCAATGAAACTCCAGTGGGAACACTTTGGCTGATTTTTGGTTAACCCATCCAGATTCTCAGCTGATTAAAGCTACACTAAATTAAGCATAGTGCAAAACTGTGCTAAGAGAATGCACTTGGAGATTGTTCTTCTTCAACTAAAGTGGTTTGCTAGATTAGAATTTTTCATTCATGGGAAAAAATGCAACATATTCCTAAGCGCATTCACAGTGGAAAGCTGCAAAAAACATTTTGTGTCTCGTTTTTAGTCCCTCATTAATGGCTGCACATTTATTATTTATTTATTTCTAATTTAGCAACAGCAGTAACACAGATTGCCTCCTTGACCCGAGATAGTTGCCAAATGTTTAGTTCAGAACCAATTTCAGTGCTACTGTAATCCCCTGAACTGGAGAGCTGGAGCAGAAGTAAAACTGAGCCAACCTGAAACTATAGCTGCGCAAATGGCGCCAATCTAATTAAGTTATGAAAAACTGTCCCTCTGGAGATGACTCTCCTGCAGCTCACAAGCAAAAGGTGGAGAACGTGAATCTGGCCACAAGCCCCAGCTGTTGACAACTCAACTTACAAAGCACCAGTACACATGCCCTTCGGGAAGAAAGATAAGTGGTACTCTGGGGAACCACATATTTGTTTAACTCTTTTTTCTGTACTTGTCCAGGCAAAGAGAAAATGTTTCATATTATGCTGAATACCATCTCAGATTCTGGCAGGATTAGTTGTCAATATTATTACAGCCTCTTCAGTTACAGTGCTTCAGCAATAAAGTAGTTAGACTGGCTTTGAAATACAGAAATTCAGGCAATACAATCGCACTATGAAAGAGTGCTCATTAGCCTTTGGCTGACCTTGAAAAATTGCGTTTCTCTCCAATTCTTCCACAAATTGCCTTTAAGGAGACCTTCTTATTTCTACCAAGTCACAAGGTTCAACTGTGTGACTCATGTTTTTTAGTCACTCTCTCACGATCAGAAGGCATGCTTGCCTTTTACACGCAGCCACAATTGCTACAAGGAGGATACATAAAAATGCTCCAACAGTCTTTTAATAGGGACATGTTCTTATTTGTTTGGGATTTTTTTTTTCCAACCTCAAAAGTTTCAAATGAAACAGTTGGTCTTATAAAAAGTGCCACTCATCAACTCAAATTTTAGGTCTAGGTCACTGCAAGGACTTTGTCAGATTGTGACCAGCCTTGGTCATAGCTGAGGACGCTGAATTAAGTGTAATCAGATACGTCTAGGGGTATGAGCAGGCTCTCAGAGGGATGTTTGAGACAAATAGCATTGACACAAGATCTGACTGTTGCTGGACATAGGTCACCAAATATGTTGAACCATTAGCTTGACCCATATCCTGAATCTATGCCTCTGCTAACAAAACCTTTGCAGCTTGATGAGAGGTTCTCCAGCAAAACAGTTGGACAAAGGAGGAGGAAGCTCAGTTCAAGGTGCACCTTGTCGCCTCCACAGGTTTTGATGCCTCCACAGTGAAGGTCTCAGACATAGTGATTTCAGCAGAACTTGGCACTGGCATGCAACTCCTGACATAACTACCTGCCTGCAGCAAGGCTGGAGCCAAATCTGCTCAGCCATTCTTCTGCTCCTGTTGCACAGCAGATGATGGAGCAGAACAGCGACAGAGGTGGGGAAAAGCACCTGATGGAACTGCAGCTTGGGTGTCATAATTCACTCGAGGAACTGGAGCCTGTCTGAGGAGCTGGACCAGAGCATGGTAATAGGCTGATGGACTACACCTGTAATGTTATGGCCACGCTGCTCTCAGACAGCATCCTTGCTGAGCAGAGCCTCTGCACATTGGCATCCCGCTGTTCAGCTCTCCTCACTGTCGGCATGGATGCAGGAGCGGTCCCTCTTCCTTGCATCGGGGCGGTGTTGCAGCGTGCGCTGGAGGATGAAACAGCCGCACAGGTCTAATTCCACCCAAAAGAGGGCAGTAGCGCTTATGGACACACAGTCAAGGCAGTAGTTTACACTGGCCGCTCGACTTTCCCAACTACGCTGACAGAAACTCCCCAGTTCTTGGCACAGGCAGAGCAGTTCACAGAGCTCTGTCTTTCACACACTTAGTTAGCCTCTGCTCTCATTTCCTCCCTTTGACTCATTAGTTGTTTTACCATCATTTCTCTGGAAATACAATGAAAAAAAATCACATGGATTCATCCATGCCAGTGCTGAGTACCAGGTGCCTCGTTGTTACCCCCATCTATCAGTTACTCAGCTGCCAGTGCATGCCTTCTGCAGACGCAGCTTCTCAGACGAACTGTGGCTTGGGTGTAGTCAGGAATGGAAAATTGGGTACACCACAGTTTATGGCAATCAAGCAATGTTCAGAAGCTTGATGTCACAGGAAACCACTGTTATTGTGAATAATTCAGAGCAATTAAAAAAATCCCCAATATAACCAACTGGTTTTGTCCTATTGTAGCTGCTATGTTTTCAAGAAGCCTGTTTGTCCAGTGCTCTCACTCTCACCTTTGACAGGTGTAGTTTACAAAACAATATAATTAAACCCAAGCACTTGCCATAAACTTTTGTACTTATTACGCTCATCATTCAGCCACAGGGCTGTGTGGGTTTCCATGGTCATAAGCAAACTCAGGTCACAGACGAGCTGGGGAGAGACACTTGCTTTGTTTCCCAGCATCAGAGGGTTTCTCAACCTGGCAACCTCTGCTGTGTTGAGGTTGTTCAGTTAATGCTGTTTTCTTGGCTCCAATGGTAAAAACACCAGACATACTAGCAGCGGCCAAGGTATAAACAACAAAAACAGGAGCAAAGACAATAGCTACAGAAGTATAACTCATGAGCTTAATTTTGTTTAATGGTACAGGATCTGCACAGCCTCTGGGAGCTGGACCCAGAGCAAAAACCACAGCCAACTTTCCCTCCTCTACTGCCCTTGACAGTTGGGAATGACCCTGCTCCAGACCAGCACAGTCCTTTACTCCTGGGTGAAATGAAACACGGCCCCAGCATGCTGTGGTGAACACAGGCCTGGAGGTGTGATTTCTTATACAAAATATGTTTGGACAGAATGTGGTGTGGTAGCCAAAATGTAGCCTTTACACAGCTGGGCTGATAGCATCTCACAGCAGTCCTGCTGATGATGCACCTCCACATGGCACTGTGTCCCCTCACCAGGGCTCCAAACAAGCCAATGAGTGCCCCACTGCCTGCTGTGACAGATCACTGTGCAGGGTCTCTCTGCTGAGAAGAAAGGTCTCCTTCAGGTTAAATGCTAAGACTGGCTTTCCTGGGTGTGAGAAGCCTGGTTAGAGGATGGGCCAAACTGGAATGTAGGGAGATGGGTAACACCTGAGCAGCTTCAGGTCTCTGTCTAGTGAGACAGCCCTTTCAGAAGCAGTAGGAATGTCGCCCCTTCACTGATAACTGTTAGATGGTGTCCTTTAAGACTGCTTCTTGCACTGACAGAAACAAATAGAGCAGGGTACGGTCCTTAAATCACAGATGTACCTGCTCTGAAGTGATCTGATTGTACCACATGCACAGATCTAGCTGCCTTTGCATGGGCATGAAGCACTTCTGGGGTACCTGGCAGGACCTCAGGCTTCAGGGACTGGGACATGCCCTCTACTAGCACTCAGAAGGGCATTTAGGTGACTAGGGCATTGAAACTGGGACTGTATTCTTGCATTTGAGCTAGACTCTCATCTAAGTAAAGAGCAAAGTCTATGACTTTTCCTGGACATAACCTCCTTCCCTGAGGCTGCCTGGACACACAATCCTCTAAGTAAAACCCAAAAAGCTTATTATGTCTCTTCACGGAGAAAACTGTACTTGCATTGTCAGAGCAAGACCTACCACTCTTAGTGGTGCATGGTGCAGACAACTGAGTGAGTTCAACTGCTCACTAACCCATGAGAAAAGATTAGTGTGACTCTTGAAAGAAGAGTCAGGTTATTAGTACTGCACCTGAGACAAGAAGAACTTGTCCCCAATGGCTCTGTAGTACTCCCAGATGTGAAGCTGGTGTTGTAGTCAGCAACTGACACAAACATTGCATGATGTTGATCTGCTCTCCAATGCCTGTATTAGTTGTTGGCACTTACCAGATATCTGCAGGCAGAACTTCAGCTTGTTCTGCAGCTTTAAGCTTACCTGGCATAGGTAAAAACCTGTGTTTGCTTCTGTTTCTGATTTTTAATCATGCATATTTAGATGTGCTTACTCTACACTTCAGAGGTGATTGAATCAGGAAAACGACCCCCACAGGCAGTATGATGCAAAATGGAAAATCTGTGCCTTTTTCTCCAGAGACAGAGACAAAAATTATTGCTATTGAATGTTAGGAGAAGATGAGCAATGTCAGTATTACCACACTTGAAAAAATGCAAATATGAAATTCTTTCCCAGTGAACAGTGACAGTACCAAGCTATGCAGAAATGCAGGGAATTAGGCAGTGTCATCCCATGTGATTTGTACATACTTAAGAGGGAATTAAATCCTTGTGAACCTATTCAGTTTTGCAGATGTTGAGGCCTGATTTGGCTTGTTCATGTGCCAGTTTTACATGGAGGCAACTCCACTGAGACCTGTGGAGTCATTAAACACTAACAGAAGAAAGTGGAGACTCAGATGCTGCCACCCTACTTGCCATGCCAAGAAACAGCAGGCATTTCCCAAACATTTCATCCATTGAGCAATAGCAACAGCATTAGCTGTTAGCATTAGCGAGGTCTTCCGTGATTGACTTTGCCCACTGCCTTACCCTTGAGTCCATGGGGGACCACCTCCAGGAGTAAGAGGTCAGTAGTTTATGTAGACCTTTTCTGCTTTGGACGTCCTTGCACTATTACAAGGAGATCAACATCTGCGTTCTGCCATTTGCACATCTTCCCAGCTAACGGGCTTTGTAAGGGTCCTTTGCTGTACCATTTGGTGCCCAGATTTCTCTTCCCCCTTAAATTACTGTCATGCACTGCAACCACTTTAATGCTGGAGCTAATGCAGCACCTTCTCTGCTGAAAGGCTCTGTTTCCGGTATCCTAATTGCAATTTATCGCACTGTAATCATTATCACCCCCACTGAGTGATTGCATTTTCACCAGTAGTGGGCCATATGTTCTTATTTACAGTGATGCTACACCCCTGACCTTCCTCTTCATTTTTGCTGTCAAGAGAAAAGTCAAAGTCAGAGCAATGTTCTTTACACAGGCCCTTCTGAATGTGCAGGGACAGGAGACATGAGGGCTGTGAGCATCCCTCCTGCTTGTGTGCAAGGATTGCTGTTGTACCATGCACCAGAAGTCAGGCATTTTGCTGGGTGCAAACCATGTTCAGTGCCAAGAGCAGCCTATGAACAAGTGGAAGTCTGAGCACCTACTTTGTGCCCCACTCATGGAGGAAGGGGAGAGCAGACTACACGGGGATGGGAAAGTGGTCTGTGTTGTGTTGCTGTGGGTTTTACATGCCGACTGATTTTACTTATGCAACTGCATTGGGTCTCCCCATGTCGTTGCATTTGATAAACTTTTAGAAAAAGAGTAGGTGTAGGGATGCATGAAAAGCTAAGTGTGCACACTGTGAGGAGGATCCAGACTTCGCTCATGATTTATGCTGTTCCCAAGGAGCAATTTGGCAGCCTTGCAGCCATGCAGCCTGGTGTCCATGCTAGCCCTTGTGAATGCAGCCTTGCAGTCTTTTCTGTTCTTGACCTTGGAATCAAGCCATGGGAGCTGGGAGAAAAGATTGGGTTTCCTCTTTGTTGTTTTGATATTTTCCTATGAACCCACCCAACTTTGCAACATTGCAAAATGAAGGCATTGCTGATTTTTATTTTTTGTGTCCTGCTGAGGGGAGGGACAGAAAGAGCTGGGTGAGATTAAACAATGGCAAGCAGAGTGGAATGGAGGAGTGTGTAAAACAAGAAGGTTGAGTTTACGAGAAGCTGGACCAGACTTGGGAGAGAAAAGCCCTTGTAAGTGTTGAGCTATTGTCTTATATCTGTGCTAGGAATGCGTCAAGTACCAGCTGAGTAGATAGAGAAAGAGCAGACAGGTATAGAGCTGCTAACAGGGCTTTTGTAAGTTGCTATTCAGCCTTAGGCACAAACCAGGTGACTATCTTGAGCTAAAGGCACTAAATATGTGTAGGCATATGTGTAAATTGAATTTCCAGGAAAAAAAAAAAAAAAACAAAGGAGAAAAGCACCTTGGATTAAAAATGACAGCATAACCATGCCAGGTAGTCCTAGGGAGTCTGGCAAACTCTGCAACTGCTTTGAGTTACTCTTGTCCCTGGCAGTTGTCCGTTCAGTGTCCCTTGGCTGGGATGGCGATGCCACTGACCTCAGTGCTGCCAGGCCTCCGAGTCACTTGCCTCTTCTCCCCTATTGTGCTCTGTTTCTTTATAGTGGAGTAATAACAGAGTAGTGGTCAAAGTTGTGCTAGAAAGAAAATCAGAGGCTTCAATGTTTGACAGCACAATGTCCCGCTCGGCATGGATCAGCAGGGCCTGACTTTTGGGAGATGGTCAGTACCTTGTCTTTACAAATATGAAGGGCTTCTGGGAATCCCATAAGATGGCTATGTCCTTCTTCACCACCAAAATCCATTTTAAAACACAGCACTCATTTTCATGTTTTCATAACGCCTCATTTGCAGGCATGTGATTAGACCTAATTAATGCTTGTAATCAATGAATGCTTAATTGCTTCACGTGAAAAATGCTGGAGAAATGCAGAGCACTGCTTGATTGAATGCTCTTTCACTGGCTAATGGATCACTCTGTTTCTCTTTTAGATTCTGCTTAAGCAGGCAAAATATCAGTGTTGGTGTAAAACAATCTTGCATTGATCTCTCCAGCCAAGAGGGGTCTTTCTAGTAATTAGAAGGGTGGTGACAGGAACAGACTTGGCTGTCTGGAGGACAAGGGGGACTGGAAGGAGTTTGGGGTTTTTTTTGTTGTTTTTGTTTTCTTGGATTTGGTTTTGGGGTATTTTTGTGGTGGGTTTTTTCTTTTTTATTTTTTTTTTTTAATTTGAAAGCTATGCAGCAAATAACAAGGAGAAGACTGGTTAGATCTTTTTACTTCTAGCTGTAAAAAATCATTTAACATTTTCTGATAAGCCTCTTGATTTAAACAGAGAGGCAATTCCTGCTCCCTGGGATTTCCATTTGAGTGAACTTCCCAAAACTTCACAGGCTCAAATCTCTGGAACCAAATTCCAGGAAACATTCATACATGGATGATGCATCTGTAACAGATACAAAGGGGAGAGTGGAAACATTTGGTGACTAGGAGCTGGGATAATGTATAACTCCAGCTGGTACTTCTCTTTTTTCAGGTGAAATGGCTTAAGAGGAGGAGGAGAACCTGTCAGTAGCATGTTTTACACTATGTCTTGCCTTTTCTTCATATTTAGGTTTTCCCCCATGAACTATTCAAATGAGGACAGTTTCATGAGTGCAGAGAAGCAGCACTAGTGGGGTCTGCTCTACAATACCCTGCATAAAGGCTTCTAAGGCCCATTCTCACTGGATTTTTCTGGATTCACACTGGTGTGCTTGTGAGAGCAAACTGCAAGTCTCTCTGTGAGCTCTAGCAGCCACATACAAGGTGTGGGTTCTAATACCTGACTTGACTGTGTCTTTCTGGAAACTCCCAGAGCAGAACCATTTATCCAGTGCTAAGTATCCAGAGGGCACAGATCTTGGTAGATTTTGTGAGGGAACAGAGGACCACAGGAATCCCCCTGAATCCTGAAAGCTCATTTCTACTGTGATGATGCTGCTGAGCTTTCATGTAGATCAGTAGTGGAACTTTTCCATGGAAAGAAAAGGGCATTTTAAAAAGTAACAGAAGTTAAAGCTATGAGAAACTGATTTCCAGTTGCCTTACAATTCCAAATGAGCTTTGTGGCACATCAGAGTTCACCCAGCATTTATTTGCAAGGCTGACTACTTACAGGGGCAACAGCATCAGCACATATAAATTTTGGATTGCAAGTGAGGTTTCCACAATCCAGCCCATTGTCTCTTTAATTTTATGGTCCGTTCAAATGCTCAGGCTTGTGCTCCAACATAAATACATTGCCTGAATTTCCCTCCCCCTACATTACTCCTCTTGAGCTGTAGAAGATTATAGGAAATAGATAAAAAACTGCTTGTTTCTTTGACAAATGCAAGACTTAAAGACCACCCTCTGCTCTTGAGCAAAATTAGCTTATCTTTACCCCAAAAAATGTTATTACTAAATATGAGCAATCATTTGTGTGTGGCCTGCATGAGATGCTCCATTCATCTTATTAGAAGTTATCCTTTGAGGAGCTTTAAAAGGAAATGCATTGTTCTTAATTATTCTTATCTCAACAGCTGTATAATTCCTGGGTTTGATTAAAAAAAAAAAAGAATATGCAAAGATTATACTGAAAGCTGGAGATGGGTCTGAACTCAGATTGCAGAGTTGAACCTCAGCTCTTAGTCTGTGCTAAATTATCTTCCCCTTTTCCTTCAAGAAGTTGTGTGTCTTTTCTCTTCTTTCAAAACTAAAGCATGGAACTGCAGAAAACAACAGAAAATCTCAGAAGAATAGCTTTCATCTCTCTTTCTGTTTTTAAACTTGTGCTAATGATTTTTTTTGTTGTATCAGAAAACGGTAAACAAGATTGGTGAGGAAACACTCCTGTATCATCCTTGCACCCCAAGCTACCCTGAAAAATTTTGTAAATACTTCCTTCAGAAAGGCCCAAACTCAGTAATTCTTTTCCATTCAGCGAAAATATATTTAAAAAAAATCAAAGCAAATTGAGATTTGGGTGAAATTTACTACCATGTTAAAAAGCCGCTTTATGTTGGTTAAATGTTTGCACAAAAAGTGACATTTGCTGTGATGCTGTACGGTTGTCACAAGCTGCTAATCACTTTGAAGTGGAGCAGCACATAATGGATCGAATTCTCTTCAGAGTCCGGTGCCAGAGTTTCAAGTGCCTGGCATCTCACATTTGGTCCAGATTCTCTGAAGTGGTCAGCATCCAGCAGCTTCTATTGTGACAGTAAGTGGAAGATGTTTTGCAAAAGGGCTTAGCTACCAAGCTGCTGAATTCTTCTGAAAAATCTGGTCCAGGATGGTATTGAAGGCAGTTTCATCTGGTTTGATTGAACCAGCTGTTGAATCAGAGTGGATTCCTTGAACTTCTTATTATGACATACCTCCTCTGTAAAATGCTGCCACTGCCCCAACAACCAGGTAGCTGGTGCATCCCGCTTCCAACTAGTACCATTTTATCATCGCAAAAACACTCTTTTTTCTTCCATCCATCTCCTCAGGCTCAGCCCCAAACCCCATGTTTATATACAGAAGGGTTTCTTCTCATGGATCAAGGCTGAATCCAGTAATTTTGAGAGGACAATATGTCTCTCTTTTGGTGTCTTACTAACTGATATGCTGAAAAATGGGCACTGTTTCAAGCTGTGAGAGCTGAACTGTGCTAGAAGCACTAGTCCTCACACAAAATCCATATTGAGGTATACATGCAGTATATGTGTGCTATGAAAAGGCTACGGGAAGCTCTGGAATGACAAACAGGAAATTTACAGGTACTGAGGGAAGTTTTTGGTTGATATTTTGCATAAACAGGCTGATGGAGACATCTCTTTCTAGTGTCAACTGGGCTATTTGGCCCTCATCACATTTGAAAATTAGACTTCTTTGGTGCCATAATATGGAAGTAGATTCTGACTTTCAGAGGCATATGAAATCAAAAGGAATTAGATACCACTAACAGCATTAGCTGTAGAAGCCTTATTTAATGCAACTTTGTAAACTTGGGCCTCACCTTCCTTACATTCCAAATTACCAATTTAAAGGTAATTTAGGTAATTTAAAGGCAATGGTATTTACACTCCTAAACCAATTTAAAGGTGTGAAATAAGTTAAGCATTTGCCACAGCTGCTAACCACGCTTGCTTTTTCTCTTAGCCATGAAGTAGGAAGTTGGAGGATAAGCTCCCATGTTTGACTCACTTCCCAAGCTTCTCTAGGTTCCTTTGGATTGCATCCTATCTCTCAAGCAATGGTACTAATCTGCTTGGTGTCATCTGCAAACTTTCTGAGGGTATGCTCCATCCCTTTGTAACTGATGAAACTAATAAACAGCCCTGGTTCCCAGTATTCCTGAGGGACACCACTTGTCACTGACCTCCATCCAGAAGAGTCTACTACTCTGTGGATGTGACTGTCCAACCAATTCCTTATCCACCATATAGTCCATCCGTCAAATCCGTCTCTCTCCAGTTTGGAGAGAAGTATGCTCTGGGGAATGGCGACAAAGGCATTACAGAATTCTAGACAAATGACATCTGCAGCTCTTCTCTTGTCCACTGATGCAGTCACGCCATCATAGAAGGGTTGGTCTGTGTTTACCACAGCACACCGAGGAGTTCACAGATGTGCTGAGAAAGGCATGTGCAAAAGGCACCTTCTGAAGTGGGACTGTCAAGAGGCCAGACAGGACACCTGGAGCCCTATGAATAACATGTGACATGGTCCAATATCTAGAACCTTCCTTAACTGGTTTCCTCTGAGGACTTCAGAGTGAAAAAGCTGCCCAGTCTTCATGGTGTATCACCACTGCACATACAAGAGGCTTGCTGGCCATCCAAGGCACTCGCTTTCCTCCCAGAATGCACATAGTAAATCACTAGAATACCCTAACTGCTTGTTGCCTTTTTTTTCTTCTTTTTTTTTTTGTGGAATTTCTAAAAGAGTTGATCATGAACATGCTACGAAGAACTTCAGTAGGTGTCCCTGCAGATATATTGTCAGGTTAATCTTCAATGGAGAGGAACAAGCAACTACTATCCAAACATCAGTAGTTCAGGACAGGACAGTACACGTTGTTCATATTTGTCCTATATTTTTGGATTTGGAAGATGTGTTTTTCTTCACAATAATTCTTAAAATTTCAAGCAAGTACAAAATCATTCCAGTTTTAAATATCTAAATCTATATTATTTTTTCATTACAATAATTTCTTGGTGTACTAGCTGCATGGTAATAATGGATAATGAATCAGATTGTGATGGGAGCTCTCTACTGGCATCCACACAGTTGTGAAGAGGTTCTGGCTGTTGGTAGGTTCAGCAAGAACTGGTGTACTTTTTGTACAGCCTGTTATCCAGTTAATATGAACCTGCATGTAAAGGTTGCCTCCTCTTCACACAGCAACTACTGAAAGCACCTAGACACTATTTCACTGTAAGAAACACTCCTAGTTAAGCAGTGTTAGCTCAGAAGTCCAAGCTGCATCTGAAAAAATTCCCAGCTACTATTATTAGTGGGTTTGGGTCTTCCTCCCTGAATGATACAGTCTCTATTTCTAGTCCCCAAACAGTGATGGTCTTGCTCTTATTTTTCATTAGGGAAAGGCTACAGGAGCAGTAGAAGATTAATGACTGCAGCACAGCCTCACTCAATACCTACAGGAACAGCAGCTGTTACCTCATACAAAACAATATTTTTCTCTGGGATACTGACTCTACCCACACCAGCAGTAAAGATAAGGACATTTACAGTTTCCTAAATTTCTTATTTTTATTGCTGGACTCATTCTTAGTGAATGTATAAGGCACCACTGCTAGGCATGAAACAGAGAAAAAAAAATCTCCACAAAGCTTAGAGATGCACTGCAGCCAGATTTAAAAGAAACAGCAAGGGGGAATGGCAACTGGCCATTTCTTCCAAAACAAGCTCTGACTCCTATCCAGACATATGCTTCCCAAAGGGTGAAATTGCAGAGCAGGTATTGATAACAGAGGAATTGTTTTTAAATGCTTATTTTTATATAAAAAGATTGACATCTGCTGCTGACTGTTAATGGGAACTTTAATGCACCATCCATGCAGAAATAACTATTCACCAACACCACAGAGATCCGACAGGACAAAAAATAACGACTCATCCAGACAGTAATTCAAAGCAGCAAATATATCCAATCCTACTCAAAACACCATCATGCACTTTTCACGTGGAAAGTAGATGACTCCAACAGAGAATATCTTGTCCCAAGAACTTCTGAAGCTGCAGTAGAAAAATCATTCTTCCATTAAGTCACACAATATTAATGGACACATTACTACTTATCACACATGTACATAATTTTGTAGAGCTTTCAACACTTCCATTGTTGCTAGTGATACAATTTAGTTAGTACTTGACCAGAGGAATGATTGAGCAGTCTCTGTATATGCAATGATCCCAACAATGGGCAGGGGGTGCCCAGTATAACTCATGAAAAAACCCATGTTGTGCCAGTTATCCTACATTCTGCAAAACATTCAGCTGGTTTATAGCAACAGCTTCAGCACAAACTGATTTGGGTAAGGCCTGTTCTCTTGGTGGACTCCTAGAAGTGCCTGGTTGGTTCAGATTTTGCTGAAGATGTAAACCTGCTCCAGCATAATTGGTCTCGTTTTATGACCTTGGGTGAAACATCAGGCTAATTCTGAATGTGTGCATGTAACTCTATCATCCATCACATAGCATCCAGAAGAGATGAGAACAAGTCACCCACTCTTTGTTGGCCCAATGTTTCTAGCAGCTAATGGACTCTCGGTTAAGTAGAAAGGAAGGACCGCACATTTCCGAACTAAGAGGATTTCTCGCATCATAAACAAGAAAGATGAATGTCATTTTAGCAGAAGATGCAGCTCCCTTTTCTTTTAATTTAGAAATGGGTGAAGCAGCTCGGACAACATAAAGTCTAGATTTCCTCTAGAGCCTTTAGGTGGCCTTAGCAGAGAATTAGATATAATAGACATGTTAAAATAACTAGATCCCATTTGAAAACAGCAAAGAAACAGAAACACCACAGGCCACATTTTTAAAAACTGGCTGCTTTAACAGTGAAAGGAAAACTCTGTAAGCACCACCTCATATACCAAATATGCACTGATGTGTGTGAAAAAGGATACTCACATACTCCACCGCCATTTCTCCTCAGGCAATTGTCCATTCCTTTACAAAAAAAACTGGTCTTGTACAGACAGAAAGTAATCAAAGCCATTTGTAAGAACATTTGGGTTATCTAATTTTGAAAACATATCCCTAAATGATACACTGTGCCTGATGAGGACTGCTATGCTCTACCAACATGCAGAGCTGCTGCCAATATTAGTATTAAGGCTGGTTCAAATTTTCGTACAAAGCTTGATTTTAAGCACATTAATTTCTGAGCACTCAGATGCAAACACTGACTTTTGTAAAGAAAATTTTCAGTACTCTTGTTTTCAAATGAGCCCTTCAGCAATTTTGGAAAGGTAACCTCAATCAAGTATTTTCTGTCTACCATATTCCTTTTTGCAATGCTTCCTGGGAAGAATAGTGTCATGGTGTAGTTTCCAGGTATATCAGGGAATGGAAAAAAACCAGTTTGAGAGCATCAAACTCTAAGCTATGCTGTCAAACTGCAAGAAGAGGTGAGAAAAGCAGAAATGATTTTAATGCATCTTTCATTTCATCTGAACCATCCTCAGATGCCTCAGCATGAGCATTAACGTCCTCTAGGGAGCCTGAGGTGAGCTGGCTGATGCCCTTCAGCCCAGCCACTCCAGCCCAGAGCCCTTGCAAGGCCCCTGAGGAAGTACTCCCTGCCCTGGGCACGCATCAAGGGAAAATGGATCAGGAGGATGGGTGTGAAGCTGGCTGAGCAGCCTAGAGGCTCCAGCCCAAGATTTTGCCAGTTTTATTACAAACATTTGTGGGTCCCAATGAGAAACACTTCAAAACACTAGAGCTGACACTGCAGGCAACAACTGCAGAGCACATGGCTTATTTAATTATTTATTGTTTTTGATTGATTGAAAATGAATTTGTTTCTACACTTTTTAAATGGAGGTGGGGCTGGAAGCATATAGGGGGGAGGGTGCCTGGTCCAAAAAAACTATTACTTCCCCCATGCAGTGGAAGGAGCTATTTTTCCATCAGGGAGAGAAAAAGCATGCTGAACTGGTGCACTGCAAAGCCACAGCACCAGCTTCTCCAGGCTGGGTCCATCACAAGCTGACACTTTTTAAAACTCAGGAGTCAGGTTTAATGCTCAAAAAGTGAGGAGTAAGTAGCACAGATATATTGTTCAAGCTTCCCTGCACAGCTCTGCCTGCACAGTGCATTTTCACCATGTTCTGCAATAACCTTGTTCTCCCAGGCCCTGGGAAGAGACTTCTGTAATTTTCTCATAATTTCAATTCTTGCATGGATTTTTCTATAGCCTGCATCACCAAGACACCATCAGGGTCTCTAATCATGGAGCCTTTACATCCCTCCATGGTGTCTGTCAGATTGAGCAGTGGTATTATTCCATTTATTTCCCATTTTCAGATGCAGAGGTGCTCTGCTCCAGGGCCAGCCCAGGAGCCTGGGAAAAACCAGGGAGAGGTGGGCTCCGGGCACAGGTGGGGATGCAGGTGAGAGGATCATGGCCCTGTGTCAGGATCCATGAAAGTTGACGGGGAGTTGCCATTGCCACAACTTCGTAAAAGCCATGTGGGTGCAAGTTAGCATATCCCAAACCCTGACATGTAGAAGTAGAGGCAGCTCCCTGGATTGGTCCATTTATAAACCCTGCGGACTTGAGAGGTCTGAAAGGTCAGTGCTCCATAGAGGGAGTATCTGGCAACATCAGCTTTCAGCTGCCGTGACACCTGTCTGAACAACGATCTCTCAAAAGTGCTAAACATCTGCAACATTTGGAGGTTCTTGTTCATGTTTACAAATTTCTGTTCTCTTTGAATTATTGTAATTTTTAAATCCAGCAGTATCATCCATGAATATTCAGAAGAAAAGCTTTAAAAAATTAAAAAAATAACCAAACTATTGGGGGCGTGTGTGTGCCTCTAAAAACTAAGACTCCAACCCTGATCTAAACCAGACTGTTTCTTTTCTTCCCCCCATCTGCCTCAGAGAACTGGAAGGGAAAAGACTCCATCAGTCTTGGAGTCTATAAACCTTTCCCCTCCCTAATATCCGAGACAAGACTTAAAGAAGAACCAGTCTGGAACAGGACATGTAAAACCTTCTGAAAAATGACTAGAGGCCTAATGCTGTCACTGTCCCATGTTTATTTTTCTTTCTTTGATGTCTGATGTCAAAGAAAAAATAATGTCATCTGCTGGAAATTCAAACATGTTTGCATTTTGAGCTAATTAAAATTAATGTCGGAGGGCAAAACTAACACTGGGCCACTCCAGTCTTTCCCATGTGAGGAAAACATTCCGTAATGACTTACATTTAATCTGAGAGCTGGCAGACAGTCAGGAGCAGTACAGATTCAGGCAACAGGGTAATATTTCAAAAGAATTTTCCTAAAAAAACAAAAAGTAGAGTAAAATAAAAAAAAATTAAACTAAATGAAACTAAACTAAAATAAAATAAAATAAATATCTCTAGGTTCATTAATTTATAAATGATGGCAGTCTGACATGCTCCAATTCCAGAAGGGTGTAACTCTGCTGAAAATCGATGGCTGACAAGGGTGTAAATCAGTAATGGCAGCCCTGGTTCAAGACCACCACTGCTTCCTAAGTACTCAGCACCCACAATTGCAGCCAGATTTTCTAAAGAGCTCAAGCACCCATTCACATTCAAACAAGGGCCAGATTTTTGTAAGTGCTTGGCACACAGTTTCTCCCCATTGTGACATTAATGGCAACATGAGAGCACTTTTGGAAAATTGATCATACGTGTTTGTTTTGGACCAGACCTTGCAACCCTTATACATATCTAGTAGCATTTTAGTCCGTGAGGAATCCTACTAAGCAGTTATTCTCTGTATGAGTATTGTTGCAGAAGGACTCTCTCTCAAAAGAAAATTGCAAGCCGTGTTGCCTAATGCCACATTGGATGAGTATCAGAGACTCTATTACCAATCTATGAAAACCTGGCCTGAATATAATCAAACTGAACAGCTATGGGTTAAACCTTGGTTCATGAGAAACAATTTGATCCTCATAGGGCAAAAAGAAAAATAAAGGTTATTTCTGGATTGAGGACTTTCAGTTGAATAACTCAGCTGTCTTCAGGGGTTAAAAATAGAAAAGCAACCTTTTCCAGTTCAAAGAAAATAAATGGCTACACTTATCTGTGTAGGTAATTAAAACCAGCTGAGCTCCAAGAGCTGACATCCTCCACACAGCTAGTCCTTCTTGAGGAGCAGCTTCCTAACAGCAATTGACATATAAAAAATTACATTAATAAAGATTGCTCTGGGTTAAGTATAATACAGATTTTGCCAACATTCAAAGGCAGGTTATTAGTGATAGAAGTGTGGAAGAGACTAAAACATTCAAACACCAAAAGAGAAAAGCTTTTCTTTTCGCATGAGTTGATTATGACATCAGCTGAGTTAAAAGCAGAACAAATACTGTATTTTCCCTTTGCAACTTTGCAGAAGTGGATACCCGGGCCCTTGGCATTGCACAGCCATTGCGGCAACTCAGATGAGTGCAAGGATGGCTAATGCACTCACATGGTGTGTCTTGTGCCACATTTCCACCTCATCACTTCCCCAAGAATCATGGGAACCTCAACAATTATTTTCCCCTTTTCAAGCACTGTAAATGAGTTTCTCTTTGTCTGCTTTTTCTAACAGGTCACGTGGTCCAACACGTAAATATGAAAGAAATGATGCAGGGCTATTTTTGATGGCTGGCCCAATTCCCACTTAGTGAGCTTGGGCAGAATGACTGTGTGAGAAAAGAAGAGAGAGAGTGGTAAAGGAGATGCTTTCATGTTGCCTCTTGCTCAGCTGTTTGTGGTCACATCATGAATGTCCACTAACTCCTTGTGTGTGCAGCTGAAGTCCTGGTTTTACATAAGCGTAGTTCAGTGAGGTTACCTTTATTCTGTATCATGGCACAGACAGTTGTAGAGGAGGTAGATGGGTATCACATGCTGTCATCATGCTGTGGGATGCATTTCTAGTCCCTCCACCATCCTGTTGCAGCACATTCTTCTATTGACTTCTACTTGACAGCCAGATTAGCAATTACAAAGGCAACAGACCATCTGAAACAATCGGGAATGTCTTTCTGCAGACAGGATAACATTTTAAAAGCCAATTTTTCTTCATGCTTTATCAAAGCAGCCTATAGGAAAATGAAATCTCAAACTTTGATTATAATCCAGATCATCAGTCTTTTTAAGTCTGCAAAGCTGTAAGTAGATACCTCTATATTTACAACATATTTTCTTTATTTAGTTGTGGCCAAAAAAGTAAAGCAATAGTTTACTGTCCTTTTCAAATTTACATTGGCCCATACAAACAACTCCAAAGACAATTTCCCTAATCTGCAACTGCCTCCTGGCTTGGACTTAACCAGGCTGTTTTCCATATTGGCAAGATGACAGCATCTCTAACAACTGTAGAAGCCTATTCCTGTGAACGTCAAGGCCATAGAAATTCCTGGGCCCAGAGTGCTGCCTATACATCAGATGTGCTCCAGCCACAGCCAAGCCAGAGGCTAGAAGAGAAGGAAGAGGACCATGGAATTCATTTCTTTTTTTCTTTAGCCTTGACCTCTGCTGCTTCCCATCTTCCCCACCCTGTTAACCTTCCCCCATTTTCCTCTCTGTCCTTCCAAATGCAGGGTTGCCTGCTAGGGATGGTATCGATTTATGAAGCTATTTGCATATACCTGCTAAAGCAAGCTAGGAGCTCTTTTAGAAGAGCATTTTCCCCTTATCTCCAGCCACCTATTTTCAGGAAAGGCTGATGAGCAGTGGTGCAAAATGGATTGCCAGGAGGCAAGTTCTGAAAGAGAGGAAAGGGAACATGACCCTAAATCTCTAGGTCTTTTTATCTGCAAAAAAATATTTCTCTCTGTGTACTTCCTTTCCAAGAACAGCACAACTATTACAGCCTGCCTTCTGCTCAATGCTCTCTCCCTGTCTTGTTACCTCCTCATGTTCTTCACTGCTTCTCTCCTTTGTTTTCTATCTTTTAGTCCTTGTGCTTTTGCTTCTTCCAGCTCCATTTAATTTAGAGCAGCTGAGGTTTGCACAGCATGGATACAGTGAGATTAACCAGGTTTGGAAAGTTCGTCTTTGCTGTGCACATATCCTCTGTTTTCTTCCCTCCACTCCCAATGTAGAAAAATATGTCCAAAACTGCTGTGAAGTTCCTCAGTGAAGAGCTGGCACAAAGCTTCCTAGCCAGAGCAGTTCCATGCCTTTGTCTTGCACAGAAACCCACACACAGCTTACAACAAACACAATGCCAACTGTTAATAAGAATAAAAAATGCCTCCCCACACAACATGCTAGCACTTTAGTTAAAAAAAAAGAGAGAAATTAAAAAAGATATCACACAAATCACCAGTCTTTCATTGCTTAATGTAGATGTATTGTACCCAAAACTCGTTTCACTTCATTTGGTGTGAAGCTGTGGTAAGTCCATTAAAGCTGAAGGAGATGCATCTGCCTAGAACTTGTGCAAGCCAGATCACAATCAGATCTATTACATCTGTTGCTATAATATCATCACCTTCCATATGGTGCTGCAACTAGTCCGTATGCTGAACTGAATGTTGCCTAAAATCTGCTCATCCCAAAAGCTACATCCATCTTAGGCTCTCTTATATCAAGAGAAGCATTTCTGTACAACCCACAAAGACATCTACACTGTCATACAGCTTCTGAAGGGTTCCAGTGCAGTAACAGAGGATTCACCACCCATCTCCACCTACTTCTGAACATAGACGCTCAGACCAGGCTTACTGGTAAAGACCAGAGATGAATTTCCTTAGTAGAGTCTATGTGGCCTTGGTCCTTTATAAACTGCACACTGCAAATATGGTCCTTCGCTTTTGCTAAATCACTTCTCACTTTCTCAAGGATGGATGTGAAGCTTAAACCTTTGAAGTAAAAGGTTTCCAGCTTCTTTCTCTCATCTGTTACAAATAGTCAGTGTGTGGGCTTTCTGATCCTGGTTAACAACATTTATATCTAATTACTTAGAATATATACCTGTGCCAGTATCCCACCTATTTTTTCATACTTCACTTCTTTTGGATGAGTACTCGGGTGTTCCATTCCTTTACAGAATACAAGTTTCTTCCAAGTTCCTCCAATCTGAGAGTCTTCAAACCTGATCATAAGCTTACATCCCTGAAAGGAGAGTGTTTGAAACAAGAATTCTTGAATTACCAGCATGCAAAGGTATTTATTTTCCCAATAAAATTGTCACACCTGATCTTCAGTTTAAATATCTGATCTAATGGGCAGAGTGATTTGCTACTGTTTTTCTTGCACTTTTTGCCTCACTGAAATGTTGTCATATGTATTGTAATCAAGTTCCCCACTTTTAAAATATCAAATCTAAATTGCCAGTGATCAATACCATGCAGTGAAGCACAAACACTCACTGTCTGTATTAACTCCTGCTTTTTCCTTAAGGGTAAACTGAACCTCCCCCAAACTATGCATCAAAATGAATGGCTTTAAATAGCAGTCATCTGTGGTATTAATCAAGTTTCTTCTTAAAACCATCCCAGATGTGCCACTCAACCAGCTTATACTGGTTTCTGTAAGAACACCCACTGTTATTATTGTACCAACAGATTTTGCAACTTCCTTAATTTCTTTTAACGCATGAAGGTCTCAAGCTGAGATCTTTTGCAGCAATGAGGGTGTGCTAACAGCAGAGGGTTGCATAAATCTGTGCAGTCTTTCCAGCAGACCATGAAGGCTGTAGGTACAGTGTGGATGAGGGCAGGGTTACTTGGAATAGCTTGCAATCCCTGTAATGTAACTGACTGTCTTCTTTAGCCTGGTAGCTACTGGAAACAGGACAGAGGAGCAGGAGATGTGCACTTGGCCTTACATAGCTGCATGGGCACATGAGCACAGATTTTACGAACCCAACTGCACTTGCCCAAGTCCTTTTTATCCATAATTAGAGGGATGGGGAGTGCGTCAGGAAACCTGTTAGAAAAGGGAAGCGGATGGGCAGGGATCCACAGCGGCTCTGCATCAAAGCAGCGAGGAAAAAGGGTTTTGGCAGAAGATGAGGATCCTATAAAACAGCACTCCATCTGGAATGCTTGGGACATTCTGAGAACTTTTCTTTCCACCACCATCAGAAAGTGGGAAATTCTTACCTGTTGTGTGAGTGGAGAGGAAAAGAACTAGGCAGTCTCCATTTCAGCATGCAGGAGGTAGGTGGGTCCTGCTGCCAGGTATGTCCATTCTGGCTGTTCTTCAGGCATGCGCTGTGTATGCGTGATCTGAGGAACACTAGGGAAGTACTCCCCTCTGTTTCAAGCCCCCACAGCTATCTTCTGGATTCTTCCATCAGAGCAGTCCCCAAACTGCTCTCTGTAAGATGACCCAATGTTCTCTGAATGCAAAAGATGATTGATGTATTTTCTATCATATGTTCTTGATCTGATCTTTTAATGGCTTTGTCACAGTTGAAAATTTGAGATTAACACACTAAAATCCAAATAGTAAAAGCATAGTCTAAGGAAGGCCTTTGTGAAATGACACTCTAGACAGCTGAAAATCTTCATACTGCTGGTGTTTTTCAGTCATATCCCTAACACAAATATCAAACAGCTCTATGACTTTACCGAATTTCAATAAGAGTATTTTATGCAATGGAAATATTTTTGTAAAGACTTACATTTTATTTGGGAACTGGCTATCTGTTACAACCAGAAATTCAAGTCAAAGCAATGGAGTAATATTTCAAAAATGATGAGAGCAAAACAAATAATCACATGAATGGTATTATTTTGCAAAACATGTGATCCTCAGTAATTTGTGGTTTTTGGTCTCTGGTGCTAAAACTGTACTGTGTCTTTAATCAAGCTAATTATGCAAAACTCTCTGAAGGTCACAAAAGGTTCAGGCAGAGACTTTTTGATGCTGAAATGCAGACCGAGCAGCCATAGTACATTGTTCTGATTAGAAACGAAGCACTGCTTTCTTCATACGACTGTGTTTGAAATTCCACTGTGAAATACTGGCATTTATGCCTTACGTACCCTTAGATTGCTTTGCACAGTGCTGCAAAAAATCAAATTACCCTCTCCCTCCCTTTAATGTGGATATGGAAATGAGCTTTCTCTTTCCATCACCGTGTTCTCTAAAAACATTACATTATACTTACAGCATTTATTTATTTTTGGCAGCCAGCCAGAGGAAAAAAAGTAATCCTCTTTCAAAAATACCCCTCCCTGTGAATTGGATTATGTTGTAATCCGTTCTGGATCTGCCCCAGGCCTGCTTGCCTTGTGGGGTAAAATGACAACGTTTTGGATGGTCTGCAGGGCTGGGTGAAGGGAGGGGACCACCAGGAGACTATGATACAGCCCAGGTTTCTCTCCCACTCCTTAATTTTACGGCCACAAGGAAAAAACCTGTACACAGAGATGGGCTTTGTCCATCTGCGAAACACACGCTCACCCAGATCGCTGCCACTCATGAGGTCATGGCGTGGGGCAGTGCGGAGTGGTTTGCAATGGTGGCAAAGTGGTGATGCCAGCCCTGCCTGCCACAGCTGGTGGGGGGTGGGCATGGAGTGATCTGAGGGCATTTCTACCCCACCAGCACTCCTCAGGGCTGCCAAGGTGTAAGCCATTGGTGCCATGCCTCACTGTGATGGCGTAGCTCCCAGGACTCCTGCAAAGCTTTCCTGTGGCTCTTTTCCCTGCAGGGCCACTGCTTGTGCTGTTTGGTTGACATTTTACTTTGCTCTTTCTCTGCAAACTGCTACTCTCCTTTATTTTCTTCTTCCTGAGTGGTCTCTGTGGCCACTCCATCTGACTTTGTGGTGAGTCGGGGAGCGCTGGTGTTCTGGAAACCTGATCACCACATCTCCGGCTGCAGTGTAGGGACCAGAACTCTCTTACACTTAAATTGAGGGCAACTTGATGACAAACTGAAGGGACTTCAGAGAGGGGAAAAAATGAGCCAGAGCTTAGATGTGGGCTGAAGGAAAATGAAGGGAATGGGCTTTGCACATATCTTGGCTGAATGATATCTAATCGGGCTATGATAATTCCCCATAAGTCTTAGGAGGATATAAACACTTAAGAGGCAAAGGGATTGATTAGGACCAGAGAAGGGCGTATAAGTGGAATTAATGAGATGAAATGGAGAGCAAGAAGATTTATGCTTCAGAGTAACATTTCCTATTAATGAGATCTACTACAGTGTGGGGTAGGATTCCAAGGAGAAGCAATGAAAACCCTGTTGCTTAAGCCATTTCAGAGAAGACTGGACAAAACACTCAAGAACACTGTAGGGAACAATTCCACAGTGACAGGGAATGGAAAAGAGGATCTAATAGTAGCTCTTTCCATTTTAATTTATATGATGACCTTATACTAGAGAGCTTTTTTTTTTTTTTTTGAGCTGCCAACCAGTCATCAGTAAAACAAACATGTTAAAAGTCCTTCTGGCATTCCACAACAGTCCCATTTTTCCCTACTTCCCAAGTCCTGTCTATTACACATATACACTACAGACCTGATGATTTACAGCAAAAACGTCATCCTCCAGTCATCCCATTTTGCTGAGTTACTGCAGGGTCTCTGAACTGTGGCTATCTTGTGTGCCATATGAGCTAAAACATCGCAGTACAGCACAGTCAGATGATTCAATATTAATTTCCTGGCTTTGAAGAACTAAGAAGTCAAATCTTCAGTATCATTTTAAAACCATTTCATTTTCCTATTACCTTTTCTTTACAAACTCTAGCAACTGTGTAGAATAATCTTTGGAAAATCTTTGCGAAGAGTCTTATTAGGAGAAAGGCAGTACCGGGCATAATTCAGTAAAAAGAGGAGGTGGGGGAAAGCTCTCTGTACTGCAAAATGTAGAGTAAGAGAAAGGAAATCCTCGCTAAGGACACTTCTCTATTGTTGAATTTGTAGTACATACCATTCTATATTGCATCCTATATTTTTTTGATTGCTTTACATTATATACATAAGTGACACACTCATTTCATTAAGGGAGGGCAATAAAGGTTCCACGAATGCTTTACCTAATAATTTGAGTTGTGAACTGACAGCACAGATTGCCTGGAGAGGTAGAAGGTAGTAGTTGAAGCTAGAAGTAATGTAGACAAATCCCATCTTATTTTAGGTGAGGAGAGATTACATGCCTGCTCAAGTTCCTTTTCAGCCATATTTTCTTTTATTTTACAGTATTTTCCATCAGCCTCTCTACAAAGTTTCCTGGCATCTATCTGCCAAAATATGTGCAGATACATATAGGCCAGCTAAAACAAACATCGGTAGACTCTAAGGTCAAAACAGATTGTTGAGTTTATCTTTTCCAGTGTTTCTGAACATTTTCCAAACCATGATCTCATATGACTTCAGTGCAGAATAACAGGCCCTTTCCCCTCTTCTTGACTGTAAAGAAAGGGCAGCTGAACTGAGGATTGAGAGTGAAGGTTGTAGTTCAGCCCCAGACCATACACACCAGCTCCCACTGCAGACAGGAGCACAGCTGCATGGCTTGAGTGTGCAAGCAGTGAAATGCAGAGACAGGACACAAGGCATGCACAGAGACGGACCCAAGTTCTGCTGTCTGCCACACTCCTATGAATTACTGGTTGAAGGTGACTGATTTTCACAGACTCATACGAATGTATACTAAAACTGTTCAGAGACTCTTGCTAGCACATACCACAGCTAATGCTGACTTCATTAAGGCTCTCTGGTCAATAAAAGCAATTGTGTGTTGTCTAGTGGTTGGACTAGAAGACAGGAAAGGATTTGATTCAGTGCTATCTGTGCTACTGACTCATGGTTTACTCTTCAAGTAAGTCATTTGACCTTTTTGTAGTTCAGTCAGTCTGGCTGAAAAAATGTGCAGGAAGAGGGAAAAGGACTGTTCTTACTGAAAACCACAGACAGAATCTGAGATGAGTTTTCTTAGGAAAAAAAAGTAAGACACGATATCAGAATGAGAGTCAGGATCAGAACTTCTCCAGCCTTTTCCACTCAGGACGTCTGGTAGTATCATCATTATCACAGCAGAAAATAATTTACTTCAAGTATTATTTCTAGCTCAGGAACTAAAAGGAAATATTCAGTGCCTGTGCCAGGTACACTTAGCTCCTGAATAGATTGAAGAATTATCTGAATGGATTTAGTAATATTTGACTCCTCTACATGGATCACATTTAAAGAGTATAAATAACCAGAGCAAAACCTGGGACAGAGATGTATTTATATTACTAATATTAAAAAAAATAAAAAACTGATGGGAAGATGGAAAAAAAGTAGGGACTGAAAAGTACCTTTTTTCCCTTGTGTTATGCTTTCTGTCAGATTTTGTACTATAGAGACCTAAAGAACATTTTTTTGGCAAAATACCAAGCTAAATATGAAGTGGTGTAAGTTCCTAATAATGGAAAGAAAATTGTGGTGGGAAAGTGTCTAGAGCAGATTTTGTAGACAGAAGGTCCCCGAATTGGCTGCAGAAACAATTCCTTTTTCAGAATGTCTTCCTCATTTTGAAAATATAAATAGCTCTAATTAAAAGCCCCAATCTTTTTCTTTTAGTATGAGTAGGAAGTAGAGTTGTAAAAGATTGATTTTGGCCAGTACCACTATGAAGTGGTGAAAACAATAATGACCTGTAAGGGAAACTGAAATTCAATGGGGGCTGAATTTGTGGTTCTGGGTATCTTGAAAATACCTCTGGTTTTGTGAGAAACCTCTACTAGAGCTATGAAATCAGAGCCCTTCTGGATTTCACGAACATTTGAACTAGAGTGAAAGGCCCTGACTGACAAACTGCTCACGCTGAGAATAGCACTCCAAATACACAGCACCACAATGCACTTCTGTGCATGGGGTCTTAGGGGAACAATTGAGTCAAAACCCGCAAACACTCCATAATGAGGGAACCATATGCAAAATGCCAAAGGTGAGTGGGGCCGTTGGATTCAGGCACTGTGAATTTTCAGTAGAAAATGACTCTGCTTCAAGTTTGATATCAGGTGAAATATTGATACCTGATGGTAAAAATACCAGTAGAAGTGTGACTTCAGGATTGAAGCTTCCACACTGGTGACTTGTCAGCCATTTATCAGGAGGCTGAAAAGAAACCTGCTTTATGAAGGTATGGTTATATATTTTCAAAGATCCAAACTTTTTATGTAGGTCTTCTGAACTTCTCCTAAGAAATCTCAGGAAGTATCTTGCTCTGTCTTGGTCTAGATAGAAGGATTATCAGGGCTTTTACATTAATGAGACCCACTGACTATGGCAGCATTACACAATAGGCGTCATTAGTGGGGAGAAGGTGGAATGCGGAGAAGGATTTTATCTGTCAGAAGTTTTATTGTTCTAAAATGTGATTCAGATAGGAATATTTTTATGAGTCCCAGGGATACCACTTCTCCATCGGCATCATGAAAAGAAAAGATGATTCTCAATTTTATTTTCAATTAGGTGGTAAAACATGACCAAGAAGCTCTTTGTGGGCTCCTGTGTCTTAATCACCATCACTGAACTGCTATGTTAAAAGACACAGAGGACATAACAGACAATAGAGGTCTGGCAAGATTTTGGAGTAAACAAATCTGAACTGAAACCTTAGACTTCTTTGAACTCAGACCTGGCCTTGTCCTAAGCTGCATTTACATCCAGAAATTATTCTCTTGGCTTATACACAGAAAGTCAAAGCTGTACCTCTAGATATGGAACACTGAGAACTCTAATGCACTGAAATAGTGACACACATCTGTATCACCTGGGAAGTTAAAGTATTTTCACCTAGATTTTGATAGTTGTCAGCATTGCAGGCATGTCTCATCTGTGAGAGTTCTGAATAGTTTCAGAAGTTTTGCTTTCAGTCTGTGCAGACACTTCATTTTTAAAATTCCCCTCTGTAACTTCATGTGTGTAGGAGACAATAATTTCCCAAATTGCTATTTTTTTCTCATATGATGTAATCTGGAGAATATTTTCTCTTTCTCACATGCTTTTGCTGGGTTAATAAATAATTTTGTACATTCAGATCATAGTGATAGAGTAACTTCAAGGAATTAAAAATTTGGTCACAAAGTACAAGTGAAATGTGACCACAGTACAGGAAAAACATTCCTGAAGCAACCCCAAAATTTCTTATTTCTTTCAAGTTCACTTTTAAAGCAATATTGCATAAATTACCTTACATTGCAACAAACAAAAGCAATTGAGCCAAGTCCAAAGGACAGATGCAACAATCAACTTTTTGCCATGTATTGAACTGGTCAAATGCAAGCCAGCTGCATGCTAGAAGCAATGGATGCATGGCAATTATGTCTGAGCTAAGTATTAAGTATGCCCTGAATTCTTCAGGCTAAACTAGCCTTAGAATTTAGGCATTTTCTTTCTTCTTCCATCTTTCTTCTCAGGCAGGTGAAGGTTTAATAAACAGTTGAAACTCTGACACAAAATAAGTTTATTCCATTGTATAAATTTAATTGCTTATACAAATAAAAATGTTTTTCCCCATCTTAGTAAAAAACCCTCTCCTTCACCTCAAATGTCACTGTCCTGGGCTACAAGTTATTACTCTGATTTCTATATAATCAGAGATTGGCATTTTGTCATAAATTACATCGACAAAAAAGTACCCAGCCTTTAAAACTGTGCCTCATCTCTGTTCCTAAAAATTAAAGTATCCTCTACCATCCCACCATTCTCAGTATTTCCTCAAACTGGAGAAACATTCCCCAAATATATCACCTTATCCAAAAAAAGCAATCAGATTAAATCCTGATATTGGACAGAAGTGATTTTCTGCATGACCTTGAGGGCCAAGCACAAACCGAATAGAAAGGGGAGATTCCTGATTTTCTACACAACCCAGTAACTATACTTGGAAGGTCCCAAGAAATTAGACTGGGAAGTTGGGCTGCTTCTAGTCACAATATAACAACAGTGGTATTTTTAGTGACTTATTTATTTCTCCAAAATCCCATAAAGAATAAATACCAGAAAACACTACTGGGCCTTCACAGGTAAACAGAGAAGAGACAGTTTCTAGTAAGGTTTAAGAAAATTTGCCTTGAAACAGCTGTTCAGCTGGCACATCCAGCTGGCAGAATGGTACAGCATAAGCTGTTGTTACTGATGTGGGTTAGTCTCACTTATGAATAATCTTAGATCTGTGCCAGTAAAAGATTTATCACACAGTGCTATGTCTTTTCCTCCTTCCAATCTGACCAAACAAGGTGGAATCAAATCTAATCACTAAATAACTTTAACCTTGGTAGGGTTTATCATTAATTTGTGGTTTCTCATTTCCCACAACTCCATCACTGCATAAAATCTCCCTTTTTACCAACGGTTCACTGTTTACATGATAAACATACTCCCTGCATTACTCTTCTGGACTTGAATAGCTCAAGCATAAGAGCTTCAGTACATCCCACTTCCTTACCAGCCCCTTGAAAGCTCCTTGATGACACTGCTTGGGGACTGCAACAGGCAGTGAGTACTAATATTGCAGTACAGAGAATTTCCCCCACCAATGAAGCATCACATTCAGTTTCTCCAGCTGCTCTTCTCATTCCTGGAAACCTGCTGAAAAAAGCCACTGTGGAGGTAAATTACTATCTTGGCACAGACATATCACCCACATGTCAAAAGAACTGACAAAAAAGGATGGGTCTCTTGCCCTGAGACTGGCATTGCTGGGATAGAAAAATGCTTTCAAGTGTGTGTGTGTTATCTGGAATCTCACCAAAGAGAAGGACATTCCTCTGAGGGTTTAACTGGGACAATTGACTCCCTTTGAGCTGCTGGGATAGAGGGTGTGCCTGCAAGAAGAGGCTTCATGCCAATACTCACCCTTGTCTTGCCGTCTCTGATTTCCTGTGCCATTCTGGATACACAAAATGATGGCTTGCCTCTGATAGGCACAGCCCTTCTCCAAGTGGCAGCCTGCACCCCAAAGCACAGTAAGAAACCCAATCTACTCATTTCTCCTACTGGCATGGGGATGTCAGCCAGTGTCAACAGAGGGTGGGTATTTCTGTCTCTTTTTCTTTCCTTTTTAACTAAGTAAAACATTCCAGGCAATAGTCTCAGAAATCAGACTTCAACATAACCTGCCGTAAGGAACATCACTTAGGGGATTTTCTTAGCTATGGAAAAATACACTCCACCAAGTTGGTTTTTCACTGAAGACTTGCTAAAGACAAACACTGCTGAGGTATGTACGAGCACCAGGAATGGCTCTATCTCATCAGTCCTGCCTATCCAATAAACCTTGTCAGATCATAGGTCTTTTAGTAATGCCTTTCCAAATTTACTTCTGGAAATCAATTGACAAGAGCCATGAGGAAAACATCAAAATCTACCAGCAACTTTGATTATACTTGTAATTTTACTCCAGCATGGGATTTGCTGTCTACAAAATCAGGGGGTTTATACTGTATACACAATTTACCAAGTTAATTTTTATGTTCCTCCCAATTAATTAACTACACAGTAAGAGCCAGGACCCAGTCTCAGATCCAGGGACACCATCTGTCACAACCTGGCTCAGTCCAATTGTGTAAGGTCAACAGTCTGCTGTGAGTGGGCTCAATCCATGGGGTCCCACCTGCTTCAAACCCAGACATTTCTGAAGCAAATGCCCTCCTCTTGCATTCCCTGGGGCCCCAGAGCTCCTACAACTTCTTTCCAGGGAGGTGAAACCCTACAAGGCAGCCAGTCCTGTCCCATGCTGCCCCAGGCTCATGCACACTTCTTGGAAACTGATCTGGGGCTTCAGGGGAGCATTTCCACACTTCCAGTTTAACCTTCCCACCAGAACAACATGATGTGAAAGCAAAGATCATAGTTAAAGTAGAAGAATTTCTGAACCACAGACATGGTACTCTTAAAATGATTTAAAAATCATAGACTTATGAAAAAGAGCGAAGTCCTGGCTTAGTTTCCCCTTCTTGTGAGTGCAAAAGCTGGGATGAGCCAATCCTTGTTTTCCATATGCTCTCATACAAGACTTACCCATGTTCAGCTGCTGTTGGGTGCAGTGTCCCTACCAGGAACCCTTGGCCTTTTTGTCTCTACTCTTCTGTGTCAAAAAAAAAAAAAGTCTCTTGCAAAGGCCAGTACCAAGAATATGAACAGCATACTTAGCCCCAGTTTCGCATCATGATGGCTTCTTACTGCTGCTGCCAAGAAAGGCCACTGAGGATATTTCTGAGGCAGAGACAACCCAGCAAGCTGCTAACATGATGTTTAGATGTGTGTCCAGGAAGGAAAAAGTAAAGTCTTTCTACCTGACCCAAATACACAGTGCTGCAGTAGAAGAATGGTTGTGAGGCACTGCCATGCGAAACAGTGTCACAGAGCACGGGGTCACTGAATTAAAAGGATTCCTTTTCCAAGCTGTACAACAATGTGCTTGCAACCCAGTGATTAAAGATTGGCAGGTCAGAGCCCCAGCATTACAGAGTGGAAAGGAAGATCTCACTTTGATTTGGCTGTGTTTAAAGTTTCAGTCAGGGGCTACAAATACTACAAGGGAGTCCCTACAGATAAATGTATTTTCTGGATTGCACTCAGGGTACTTATTATTTTGTAAGATCAGCGTGAGGATCTTCACGCTGGTATGGACATCATCTGAATTTTTGTATTTATTTCTGAAGCCAGTTAATTGCCTGGAAGTGTGCCAAGCAAAAAACAATGAAATTATCAAGAGACTTGAAAGAATGTTCTGTGAAGAGAAATTAAAAGCAAGTGTCTCACCTACCTAGAGAAAAAGAAATTCTTTAGAATTTCTGCTTTTACTCTGTGTTGAATTTAAACATACATCTGAAATGCACATATTACATAAATAAGAAAGATGGACATTATGAATACTGCACAGTACTGCACAAAAACTGTATTTTAATGAGTCTTTTACTATATCAAGAAAAATGCACAGCCATTTTGTGTGACCACCTGAACAGTAATTATGGATGCACATGTATGTGTACTGGCATATGTGCATGTGTATATTTTTAGTGACAAATTTGAAAAGTGAGAATAATAAATATGAAACAGGACATTTACGATGGATCAAGGAATAGGAAGTAATAGTGGAGAAAAACCTTCCTCGAAGTTAAGAAGAAAAGCATACTTTCAATGTATGTTAAATTGACAGATTTCACAGAATATCCTGAGTTGGAATTGACCCAAAAGGCTCATCGAGTCTAACTCTTAAAGTGAATGCCAAGTATGGGGATTTAACCCATGACCTCGGTGTTCACATGAAATTAAAGACAGAAGATAAAAATATAACTAGAAAAGCTGTTACAAGAAAGCAAATAATGGTAAAAAATAGATTTAAAGTAATTAGGCAGTTTAGGTGCCTCCACTTTGGAATGCCAAGTTTTACTCACTGTAAGAGTACCTAGAATGCTGAAAGTGACTTTCTTAGCATTAAAAATACACCCTTTTCAGTATCTCAAGTTCAACACCCCAAGGACACAGTTGGGAAAGTTAGATGAAGGACGAGATGTGTGAACTATCTAATTTCCATTGATATAAATGGGAGTAAAGTGCCTAAAGAAGGAATGTTGTGCCTCTTTGCTACAGACTAGTGTTTTAATGGATTCAGCAGAGACTTAAAACTTGCGTCAAATATTAAGAGCTTACAGAAATTTTCAATCAAAATCTCCAACAGCCAATGAATATATAAAAGCCTCTACTGTAACTCAGCACGGCCCTTCTTTTTACATCACTTTATAACACTTTTAGACTTTCCAAAGGTGGCTTAAACTATACAACATTTTCCTCATCTGCTATTTAGGGGAGAGCTCTGTGTGCAGAGTCATGTTTTAATTTAGGCAAGTTTTGGGAGTATGCTGACGGTCATGGTATGGTAGGGGAAAGAGCTGAAAATGTCCATGTGGATTATTGCTTGATTTAGACAGGATTTGCTTTCAAGGTTGGAATGAAGTTGGACGAAAACATATACTATTCTTCAGTAGCCTACCATGGATTTGTATATATGACTTGTTGGGATTTTTCTCCTCTGTGGTCACTCCAGAGGGTCACTTGGACCACTTCTTTCTATGCTCAGGAATACCAGTTTTTTGCATTGCCTTCGGGGATGTAAGAAAAAAATTCCAAGGGTTTTGAAGGCTGAAATTAACTAGAAATCTATTGCTACTGGCTGCAATGCAAGTACATAGAAATGTCCAAACAAAGCACAAGCCATACTTTTTCTTCCTTTGTGATCTTACAATTTAGAAACCTGGACAGTCTTTCAGGTCATTAGTTTAGCAATCTCTCTGTTTCAACAACAGAAGCAGAGGGAGATGTGACTCATTTCCCAACCACCCCTACCTCTAACAGTTGAAGACAAATTACTGACCAATTTCTGGGCCAGCAAGATACTCGTCTATAAACTCTGATATGCTAGGCTTGTAGAGAAAAGATGAAGCCACCTCAGTCCTTGCAACACCCATGCTCTTTTCCCTCAAGATTTTCCATCATAAAGTGAGGAGGAACAAATATCCAACTCTAAATTTATCAGCAGTCTATAGTTTTCTAGCAGCTAGGGGGAAAGAAGGGAAAGCCTTTATATATACAAACAGCCATTGCATTTGAATTTCCTCTTCTTTTTTCTTTTTTTTTTCCAAGGCAGAAGCATGTTTCTTATTTATTTGAAAACATTCTGTTCAGATTTAAGATTTTCTGTGGTTAGTTGCTGTTCATTATTATCTCAAACCAGTCAGGATGGGAACCATTTCTAATGGGTGACCAACAGGAAAATAAAACAAATGAGGAGAGAAGTTGTATGGGGAATCCTTGCATGGTGTGGTTGATATTATGATCTGTATTTGAAATGGGATAGAATATGGAAGGTCTACCAGCACTTTTGAGAAAGTCAGCTAAATAGCAGGACATCTGCTTGGCAACTACATCCATGTGTCCTTTTTTTGACTGTTACTCATTACTGCACAGTTAAAAATGTGTGCATCATGAAATAATCTGGGTAACCTTATGGTCTAGCTGTTATGCGCCTTGTGCCTTTCCTTGAATCAATCATACAGATTTTTAATCATACATACATCGTAACAGCAATTATTTTACTCCTCCTTTGGAAAGTATTTCTACATATGCATTTCAAGTGATCTTCAACATTTAGTTCAGCAAAATGTTCTTCATCCAACGTCTAAAGTTCAAGTTTCTTAAAGTTTACAGAAAGATCTTTTAAATACAATCTAGAAACCTTTCCTAAGTTAGTGGAAGCAACAGGTTGTGCAGAATATTCTGCTTTCTGCTTCAGTAATGACCACTTTTTGGGTTTCAGCATATGTAGAGCCTCTTCAGCTTGGTGAGGCTCACGGTGCACTGTAGAGCATTACTGAAGAAGAACGCTGAAGGAATTACACTGCATTGCCTTTCGGCTTTTGTACATATAAATCAACTTTAGATCATAAAACACAACCTGTAATAACAATCACAAATATTTAATAAATTTCTAACTAGTTTTAAAACCTGCTCAAATACTTTGTACCACCCACAAAAACATTTGTAATAAATTGCAAAGCAATAAAAATCACGTAACACATAATTACTGGCATTATTGTATATTCCGCTTTTTTTTAGAAGAAGGAGCTGGGTAAAGAGAGGAAGAGGGTGGGTTTAAGGAAAAAAGGAAACCTTTCAGTTGTATTTCCTGAGCTAATTCATAATATGAATTTTTAAATAATAAATTTCAAGCAGTGCTAAATACAAAGAGGGGCTTTTTCAAACTGCTCACCAGATCTGCTGCTGAATGAGTCATTACTGACCAGTAGGATTCTCTTAAAAGGGGATTTACAGTAAAAGAACCAAAACCTATTCCCATTGAAATTAGTGGCAAACTCCCACTGACTTAAACAGAGGATTGACCTGGCAGACTTTCTAGAGCCAGGGATGGAAACTTTAGGAAAAGTGGTAGGGTTTTTTTCTAATACATCTGCAAGGATTCTTTCAATTCTATTTCCACAGCTTTCAGTACATTTTAGCATTCTCCTAGTTAGCACAGAGGAATGAGGCATAAATGTGTAAATGGCTTAAATACATGCAAGCACTAAATGCATGTTTACGTTTGCTCTAACTTAAGCTCAGCTTTCTTATCTATAGACTGAGGTAAAATTACAAGAGTTGTTGTTTTAGGTTGTTTTAAAATAGTAGTTTACTGGTCACTGTAAAGCTATTCTGCTGTGATTCAAAAACAGAAGAGGAAGCAAGGAAGGGACCAGCTAGAGAACAGAACACCTGTTTTCAGGTGAAAATATCAGCTTTTGTACTTAAAGTAAGGACCAAGCTGATCGGAATGTAATGTTTGCAAAACAGCAGAAGTGACTTAGAAGCATGAATCTTTGTTGCTTTTTCTTTGGGGTTTTTTGTGATGAAAATCCACCAAGCCTAACACCCACTGAGTTACAGGAACTTAGGAACTTGCACATCTCTTGGAAAGAAACTTAAACTCCTCTGAATACATTACATGTGAATATTTATACATTTGAAGTAAATAACCTATTCAGCTTTTTAAAAATTCAGCTATAAGCTTTACTTATGAATCTGGTTAATTTCTTGTCAAAAACAGATTTACTCTTTAATGAATTCCCTGATAATTATTAGTTCCCAAACATACCACCAAATGCTAATTTCTTTTCAAGAATCCCAATAAATCTGATAAAAGGTACAATATAGGGATGATTCAAAACACTGTAAGGATTTACTCAATCCCTGTTAGAGATGGTGCCTCTAGAACTCGATACAATGGAATAGGACCTGCAAGACAGGGCTCAATGCTTCTGAAAATGTTCTCACTGTCTCTAACCTGGGTTCTGTTCTGCCTAGGGTTTTCTGGGATTTAAGCAAACCAGAGCAGATCATGCTTAGTTTTGTAAGTATATATACAGTGCTTTATGTATATACCTATATAGATATTAAAAAAAAAAATCACAAAAACTGGCCTACACGCGCACACACACACACACACACACACACACATATACAACTTTAAGATGTTTCCAAAGCACTGTCTTGCAAGGTCTTGTTGCTGGGCTGGTTCTCTTACAAATGGGATCTGACAAGAAACTGCTGGTACCATTTGGAGCAGGTAAAAATGATTTGCAGGCCTAGTCCCGAATATGGTTCTTGGCTCTGAATTCACAAATGGCATTTAGCCCTTGGGGTGTGGTGATATTACTGAGTGGAAGAGAAAAAGGCAGGAAGTAAGACCAGGTACTGAACCTTGTCATGAATGTCCTTGTCCCTGGCAGATATCCGAGTATCTCTGTGGCTCTCAGAAAGACTTCCACTCAGTTTGGAGAGTGAACTGACAGCTCATTTGAAGGGAAGCAAACTGTCTTTACTCCACTAAAAATAGGATTAAAAATAACTCAACATGTGGAACTTTGCAGTTTCCTACCTCCTTCTTTTTCCCAACAAGAGTATTTTTGTCTTTAAACCAATGCTTTGAAAAATTCAGTTAAAAAAAAAAAGTAAAGCATACAATTAGAAAAAGATTTATTTCAATACTGCTGAAATGCTTTTCCTGTCTCTAATTTAAAGTATTGCAGGTGAAAAATGCAAGAAAAAACAATTTGGGCATTTCCACAGGCAGTCACAAGATCAAGTAAGACAAATTGTGGATGAAGAGAGGAACTGCCTGTGCCAACTGCAGCAGCTGAGTTTGAAAGTTACATTCTTCCACAAAGTACTTTTCCCATTGTTAACATGTGTAGCAAGGCAGTCGGGGATGATATGCATGCACTGCACACAGACAGTCACGGGATTAAGCAGAGCCACTCACAGAATAAATTAACCCCAGTTTTAATCACACAAACCTGGCATGCAAAGAAATTCTAAGTATTTGCCTTGGCAGAGGGGTTATATTCATCTTCTAACAATAAAAATTATATGCATATGTGGGACATTACTTGTAGATCATTCTGGTATTACCAATGAGCAAGCAGTGGGTTGACAGTGTGATGAAACAAAGAAAAAAAACCTCTGCTGAATGATATTAATAAAAACATGGAACCAAATTTTAAACAGACTAAGACAGAGGAAGCAAACTGGAGTTTAGTGTACACTTGAGATGAAAGATTAATGCTCCAAGAGCAAAAACATTGAGTCCAAATGTCTTAGCCAGTGAAGGCATATTTAGACACCTAACAAAAATGGCCAAATCTGCTGTGTCACTGAGCACCTGCTCTTTTCAGTGAAATCAGTGGGTTTAATGGTACAGCTCTAGTAGCACAGGTTTGAAATTTGTGGATATGAAATGGAGTAAAAATGGGGGGAGCAAAACCTGCATCAGCAGATGCACTAGTGTTTGCCATAATAGTGTCCTGAAGATACTACACAGACTAAAGCAATTTTCCATGAAAAATGATATATTCAATATATACAATTAAAGTAATGAGAAACAAAATGAGAAATGGGGTCATGCTCATCTGCTCTTTTGAAGATGTTTTTTCCATAGAAAAAAGCAGCTGAATGCAACTGTCATTTAGTTACATCAAAACAACATAACATGTGCGAGCGAGGGAATCCTGGCACATTATTTGGCAGGGTAGCCAGTAATGTGCTGTGTGCTGGACACTGATGTCTGTCTTTCTCTCTACCTCCCACCTTCCCCCAATACTTTTCACTTCTTAATAAGAAAAGTGAACTCAAGAGATGGCTTCCAGAACACAAATAAGAATGGTTCCCCAGATGGCAGATAGGTGGGATGTATACAACAGATTTTATACCACTGGGTATGGGAAGATGAACAAGTCACTGCAGAGTAAGCCAGTATGTTGGACTGACAGCACACAAGCTGTTCTGTAGTAATAATCCTTATGTGCCCTGCAGGACACTGCAATAAATGCAAAATACTTCACTTCTCAAAGGACTTGGATGCCTAAACACACTCAGTCTTCAGGGGCCTAACCCATACTGAAATCCATGGGAATTTGGCATATGAGTCCTTTTGTAAACGTTACTAGCTGTCCACCTGCAACTTACGTACCTGAATTCCTTTGAAAAACCTGACCTTGGAACACAGGAAGGTAATGAACCATTTTCATACTTGTTTCATTTGATGCGTGTAGTGCATGTAGGCCATTAGGAGAACTATTAACTTGCTTGCCACCACGGGAGTTTCAGGTCCTCATGGCCTTTGCTGCTGGGGGAAAAGCAGGCAGCTCCTGGGGCAGGTGGAAAGGATCAGCATCCTATTGCATTTGGCAATATGGCTCTTCTACATCCACCTGCATTAAGTCTTTCTGCCAAACTATGAGCCCTATTTTTTTCCTGTTCCAGTTACGTCTCCCAAAGTGCAGGTGGACGGGTAATATAGGAGACTGGAATTTCCTCAAGTTCAGCCCTGAAATCAATATGCTCCAGTTGTACCTAAAGAGGCCAGATTTTCCAAGTTGAGCAACTCTGGCTGAGGTCAGGGGACTTCAAGTACATCCAACAGAAACTTTGGGATGTGAATCTCTGAGAGAGATTCATGGGTTCAACCCTCCTACTTTCACAGTAAGACCACTGCTATGGGAACTAGGGAACCCTGATTATCTATGGAGTCAGCTCTTTGCTAATGTTTCCTCTTGCTCTTTTTCCCATACAACAGCACTGGTGCTTGCCTTTAAGCCTTCTCTTCTGAGCAGTGAAGAATACCTGGTGAAAGTACAGACACACCAGCACAGATGAGGTGACTTGCCCACATAGTTTTCAGGTAGTATCTAAGGAAACTCTCATAAACAAAATTACAAACTTTTAGATCCTTCTTGAAGAATGACAAATTAGGAGAGCAGTTGTCACAGGAGTATTCAGAAGTGTGAAATTAGTGTATTTCCTATTGCAAATATACTTTGCCATGACATTGTGCCTCACCCAGCTCTGACATTGCCCTCTCAGATTAACACACTGTGCTGTGTAATATTAATATAATAAAAATAGTGAAAGTTGCATCAATTAAAGGCTTCATAAGTATTAAAATAACTAACACTTATTATTTCCAGTCTGACACAGTGGACATTGAAAGATGTGACCTTAACATTTATTGATTACTTTTTTTTTGGAGCATTATTAAATTGGTATTGGCTCTTATGCATTTAAACTCCATTATTTACATCTCCAGTTTAAACCTTTAGATTAAATATGTAGAAACAACTAAAACAACAAAAAATTACTTTTGAGAAGTTACTAAACCCACTGAAATAATCATCTTTGCAATGAGGATCTGTTAATTTCTCTTTTTAAAATATGGACTAAGACTATACCGTACTACATACACCAAAAAAGATGACACAAAGAAGTATTGCATAGATTATTTAAACCTGAACCTTAGTGCTAAATGTGCCTGTGGTCACAAAATGCTTCATTTAATTTGATGGTTTCAGAAGCCTAAGTACAAGGAGATAGTAGCTGGTTAAGGGCATTTTAGCCTTTCTAGTTACCAGAGGAATTTTCTCTCTAAGCATTTTGGCACAGATAATGAAAAAACACTCTTGTCTCCCATCTCTTAAGCCTGCACTTTAGCCACACATTCACTCCCTCCCTATCTATGTGAAAGCTGGAAGACCACAGTGTCTGGCAAAATATTTAATGATAATAATACTAAAACATTTCCCACTGACGGGGGAAACTACAGAAGTAACATATAGTGTGTGTAGGCCTCTGTCCAGAAATAATAAACTATAGGTTTCAGTCTGATGGTGAAAAAGAGCTCAGATAGCAGTGAAACAAATACATTTATCCTTATAAGACTGAATGATAGCTGTGCTGGGCCAAATATTAAGTGATAATTACTAAGGATAAGCAAACCCTGTGGAGCCAGGGGTTTTGTAAGCAGCTCATGCTTTTAATGTGTTTTGAAGTTAGAGTTTTATAAAATCCTAGGCTTAGAAAAAAAATGGAGAGGGTTGGAAAACACGTAACTTTCCTTTTTCTGTTCCTTCTCCATGCTTCTGTTGGAATAACAGTAATGATCACGTAGGTCTGACAAGGAGAGTAAAAATATGGGTGTTCACCTCCAGCCTTGAAATACAGGGCACCTTGCAAGACACTGAGGCTGATACACACCGAAGCAGACCAGAGGGAGTGCTCTTCCCTCAGCTGAGAGTGGAGAATTACCAGAAAACCTCAAGCCTCTCAGTTTTTATTGCTGAGGCCATTATGATAGCTGGTATTTCTTTCTCAAGGTCTCACCTTCTGCAACTGGTTTATTACCTAGGAATCTTTATTCTTTTAGAAAAAAAGAAAGAAAGGATAAAGAAATGGAACAAAAATCTAGATGTCACGTCTTCTGAAAGGAGCTGTCCTGAGTCAGGTCTTCTCCACTCAAGAGGTTTGCAATGGTGATTGCACCACAAATCTGCATAAAACTATGATGCTATCTATAAGCACATCAAAAAAAGAACCTCTGAGCCCTTGCTTGGCTCTTTGAGCCCCACGCAGAAAAAGAAAAGAACAAGAACAGAAGCACAGAAGTTGTGTTGGCAGCAGCAGCAGCTGGGAGCAGGGAGTTACTGCAGTATGGAGATATCCAGCTGTCTAAGCAGACAGCTCCACCATGCCAGCTGCTTTGCCCTTACCCACTGTTACCTAGCTTCATCTCTCCTCATTTGAGGCCACACCTGCAAACCTCACTGCTGTTACTGCAGCTTCATTGCACAATGGCAAGACCTTAACTGACGGAGGAAGTAGTGAGTAGAGCTATTGCAAAAATGCACATTTTTAAGAGATGATTTGGACAGCTGTAAAGAATAAGTCATGTAAATCATCACATGGGGAGATACACAGGCCTTCATCCTTCCAAAATCTCTTCTCTTCATTTGCTGTGGAAAAAAAAGCACCCTAGCAAGTGGATGCTTTTTTATCTGTCAGTTCAGAGAGAAGAAAATTAAAGAAATTAAAGAAACCTAGGGTTCTATGCAGCTGTGCTGCATAGAAGACTTTGCCACCCAGTCTGAAATTCAGCTGCAGCAAAGGCACAAAACTAAGATGTCAGAAGACAGCAAAACTCAAGGTGTATATACCACCATAAACAAATGCAGATTGGCTTTGCACCGAAGCAACCCAGCACCTATTTCTGAAGGAGACTGCTTTCTCAAAGAGCCTAACAAAAAAGTCTCATACTATTGGCAAGGCCAGAAACACTTTGCTCAGAGCTGCAGCTGAATATTTTGGCATTTGCACTCCTTTCAGTTGTAAACATCCTCCATTACACTGCAAGAAGTTTATATTCCTGGGCAGCAGTAGCCACAGTGACAGCAGCAATGGCAGCCAGGACTTGGGCATAACACTTTTGCTCCACTTCCCTCATTTTTGTTAGCCTGGCTCTGCTCCACTACCCAAAAATGAAATGACTAGGAGTTAGGGACTCCTGAAAACAAACCTCTCAAAGCAGATGAATATAGCAACTTTCTTGTTATGGAAAGGACAAGCTGCCATTACTTCTGAAGAAACTGAGGAAACATGAGAACTACGCTTTATGTCCACAGAAGAATTGGTTGCTGAGAGAATGGGAAGAATGGGAGAGCTTTGCAGAAGTTGTAGGGTGTAAGAACTGGGATCCACTGATAATATGGCATTTTATCCCTCTTCATAAGCCAGTGAGAGAGAAAAGTGTTTGACCGCTGCTAGGAATTCGTACATTGTTAATTCAGGACTTCCTTCTCTTCACAGCAGCCCAAATTGGCATTTTGCCTCCTTTAAAGGGAAAACAAATCTAATCCTTTTGGAGTTCTGTTCCTCATTTTAAAAGTGTCTGAGTGGGTTTGAAATGAAAAAAAATATGTCCACCTCTTCTTAGTAATGTCACATTACTGGAGCTGATTGAAAGAAGAAGTGACTGGAGGGCACATTACATGAACTCTGTACAGATTGCATGAAGCAAACCTCTCTGTAAAACAATGCAGCTCAGGGACCAGTGGATTAAGTATAGTCCCCTGAAACACCAGGCCAAGTACATCACTATAGTATTGCTGTTTTTGAAGGAATTGAAAGATGCATTTATCAGAGAGTATATGTTGGAGTCAGCCAGTCCAATTTTTACTTGAATTTGTACAAACTGGGCATAGTGGTGTTTGAATCAATGATCTCATGTCATCAGAAATTAAATATGAGTCAGAACTAGATTCTAGAAATACACCCTTCACCAGTCCATTTTGTTTTCTTTTCCCCTTGCCCTTCCCCACTGTCTTGGATTGAATCAGGGAACTCATATAAATGGTATCTTGCCACTGAAAAAAATAACTGAAAATGGCTTCTGCTGAGCTGAATTAACCATAGCCACAAAAACCAAATAACAATCAGGGAATTTGGAAGCAAAATTCTCCTATCTGAGGTCTTAACATAATCTGAAAAGGGTGCAAATCATAACAATAATTGTGTAAATTGTTTGAATATTTCTTTAGTGATGCAGCAATGTAGATGGAGTGTGAGCTTGAGAAGAAAGTCTGGAGGAGGCACCAGTCTGTTTGTATTATGTAGTCATAGCTGGAGTTGACTTGCAGCATCTGTGAACAGGCTTCTCCTAATAAAGAGCCTCTCTCGTATGAGGAAAATGAAATCCTGCCATTTTATTAGCTAGGACAGAAGTGATGGGGCAGTGATACTCACACTGGAGAAAGGTGCATATTTTAGAAGAGAACAAGGCATCATTTCTCAAGAGAAGCAATATGACTCTCTCCACAGGAAAGCTGGACTTCTAGACAAATAGAATTGCATAATCATTAAAGCAGTACAAAGGAAAAATGGATCCAGAATACTGAAATGACTGTAAAGATTAATAAGGCAATGATTTGTCTCTTTCTCATATCCCCTACTTTGGCTGGGAAATAGAGGAATAATAATTGTCATGATTTTAGGCAGAAGGATACTGTGGATAGGTACTGGGTTTGGGATGAAAGCTGGGAAAATATTTTACCTGGAAATAAGAAGAGTGTAAGTTAGATATGTGAGTTATACAGTGGAGAGTTCTGGTATCCACATGTAACTCTGGAGACAAAGTGATTCTCTAATCAGAAACAGCATTATTGGTGAGACATGTGATTTCAGTTTGCAGGAGAAAATATCAAGAGAACCACCTTCAACCCTGGGGAAATGCATACAAATGTCAATAGCACAGGAGCTGTCCAAGGGAAAAATGAGAGCAGTGACAGCCAATAGTGTGCACAAGTATGTAGATGCAAGATAAAGAAGCCAATGACTCAGGACATAGGCAGGCTGAAAATCATGGCTCAGTGTACATACTGTGGAAAGAATACAAAAGGTAGAAATTAACATTCTCAGCCACTGAATAAAAGTGTAGAGTGTAGCAAATCTTTCCCAGTATACGGACAGCTGAGAAACAAGAACAATTTTCAGCAGATGAAGAGATTGTAAGGGCACTAGAAATGGTGGGATTTAAGGATAGATTGGGAAAACTAGCATTAAGGCTGGTGACAGCATTAGGATTTGTAGGAGAGCTCAGTTTCATTGCCAGATCCTGCAAGACTCACAGAGCTAGTGGAAAGCTTGGGAGATAATGGGCCAAAAAGCTACAGCACAGCTTCAGGAAAGGGTTAGAAATGTGAAAAGTAGAGATGGAAAAGAGTGTCATTATTGCTACATTCTTCAAGACTTGCAGCAACAGAGCAAGGAAGGGTGAAAAATGAAGATTATTTCTGAGGCCATTTAGTTTCAGTTACAACTGGCTTAAACTTGAAAATGACCGTGCCTGAGAAACTGTGCCCAATCCTTTATTGCATGTCTTTCAAAGAAAAGTAAATTGTAATTAGTGTCCCAGGTTCAAGGGACACATTAAGCTCAGGATTAGGATCTGGGACAACCTCCATCCTTGTGAACTTCACAGACCTAAATCTCAAAGCCAGAACTCCAGAGAGTGCCCAATGAGTTTCCACACTTCCTGCTGCCAGGGAACAGGGGAAATAGAGGTGTATTTGGGCATCTTATAGCAAAGGACAATAACAAGGATAAGATGGTGTTCTCTGGAGAAGGAATTAATTCATTACTGCCTGAAAAAATGGTCTCCCATGACAACCAATTCAACTATGAACAAGCTAGGAAGGATATCTTTACTCCCTACTGTATGCTCAAGGAGCAGCTGCAGCAGCCAGTTACATGTTTCTCCCTATAAAAATCAGCCCTGGCAGGAATTTCTACTTAGACAGACCTGTGCCTATAGGTTGCTTTAGCAAATATTATCTCTTTGTCCTGGCTGCTCTCATGCTGTTTTGCCCAAGCACTTGTGGGGATGCCTAGGGACAAGACACAGAGTAGCAGTTTAGCCACCGTGTTTCTGGCAAGAGCTGGACTTAGAAAGCAAGGATCTGCTTTCCTTCTTGAATCTTGGATTTTCAAAAAACCAGATGAGGGATACAGCTTAAAAGCGTGAGTTTGCCATGTAAAATACAATACACTTGCATTGTAAACTATCTTGGATTACTGCCTTTGGGCTAGGGTTTGGGTCAGCTCAAGGGTTACAATTTAGTACAAGGAAAGCTAGAATGAAAGACAAGCCTCAATCTTGCAGGTGTTGGTAAAGAAAGATAAGGAAAGCAGTTGTTACTGTGAAGAAAGGATGTGTGATTGAGTTTTTCTGCCTGGCCTCTGACTGAGCTAAGCATGAATATTAAAGTTAGGAAAGATACTACAGTTAGTTATTCTTAAAGAAAAGAAAACTGATAAAGCTAGTTCTTAATATAAAACTTTGGATTTTCAAATAACTCCTTTTGAGTTGTAAGCATCTTTTTCAGGTGCTTAGGATTTGTAGGACAAGAAAAGATAAATTGAGGGTCATTTCTCAGTCTTGCAGGTCTTGCCATGATAAAGATGGAGGGATGTAGTTAGTAGGAAGAATTAGTTCACAACTAAAGCCTTTTTTCTCTAATGGTTTGTGATTTCTGTTTCAGAACATACAGTTAGGTATATTGATAGAATTTCTTTCAGAAAAGAAGGGAAAATATTACTCTCAAATCTCACAGGTTGTGCCAGTCATGTGTTCATTTGACCGAAATTATGTAAGTTTTCTTTCTGCACGGAGGCAAACCTCTCCTTCAAGGTTGAAGCTGAGGAGAAGAAAGTCTCTAAATAGTTCTATGCTCCTGCCCTGAAAATCATAACAAGTAAGATGAAGAACACAACTAGCAGGAAAAAAAAAAAAAAGAGTAATTCCAGCACTTCAAGAACTTGTCTTTTGAAGCAGAAGTAAGGTGGGGAAGAGGAAGTCTAGAGTTTCAGGGACTTTATTCTGGGAACTAGCCAACAGGACCAACATGAGGTAAGCAGCCTCCAGGTCAAATAGTTTATGATTAATATTATGGCTAACATGCATTGCAGATTGTCTGTTTTAATCTAGTCTCATCTGATGAGGCATAAGAAATTTGTCATAAATTCTTTCCTCCTACTAAATTCAGGAACATCTTATTCTCTTAGTGGCTGTAAGATTCATGAACAAATCTAGCTTCACAGTTTTCATTGCCTAAACCCCACCCTAAAGGAGAGGCCTGAAGCTCACAGCAAGAATTACTCTCATCAAAGAATCACAGAATCACAGGGTAAGGCTGGAAAGGACCACAGTGTCTCATCTAGTCCAAACATCCTGCTCAAGTAAGGTCATCATCCTAGAGCACATAGCACAGGATTGTGTCCAGATGGTTCTCGAATATCTCCACTGAGGAGGACTCCACAACCTCTCTGGGCAATCTGTTCCAGTGCATGTTCATGGCACAGTAAAGAAGTTCTCCCTCAAGTTCTGGTGGAATTTCCTGTGCATCAGTTTCTACCCACTGCCTCTTGTCTGCTTGGGACTACCAAGAAGAACCCTGAATCTATCCTCTTTACACCCCCACTTCAGGTACTGATAGATATTGATAAGGTTCCCTCTCAGTCGTCTTTTCTTGAGGCTGAACAGGCCCAGCTCCCTCAGCCTTTCCTTGTAAGAGAGATGCTCCAGTCCCTTAATATTCACACCCCTCTGCTGGATTCACTGCAAGAGCTCCATGTCTCTCTTGTCCTGAAGAGCCCAGACTGGAAGCTCCAGACATGGCCTCACCAGGGCTAAGTAAAGGGTGAGGATCATCTCCCTCCACCTGCTGGCAATGCTCTTCCTAATGCACCCAACAAGACCATTGGCTGCTTTGGCAACAAGGGCACTGCTGGCTCATGGACAGCTGTTGTCCACCATGACCCACAGGTCCTTCTCCGCAGAGCTGCTTTCCAGCAGTTTGGCCCCCAGCCTGTACTGGTGCAGGAGGTTATTCTTCCCCAGGTCCAGGACCCTGCATTGTCCTTTGCTGAACTTCATTAGAATTCTCTGCCCAGCTCTCCAGCCTGTCCAGGTCTTGATGAATGTCAGCACAGCCCTCTGTGGTATCAGCCAGTTGTCCCAGTTTTGGGTCATCATCGAATCTGCTGAGGAGATATCTGTTCTTTCATCCAAGTCATTGATGAACAAGTTAAACAATAGTGTACAAAATGGGAGTCAGTACTGAAGAGAATACAGAGGATGGCAAAAATTTTTAAAGTAAACCCAATATATAAAATGTCTGTTTTTCTCTGGAGCTCTTCCCAGCATAGTATGTGTGATTCAATTAAAAGCAGGCTTCCCATGACTGAGAAGAAGCTGCACTTGCACTGTCATCCATTATCACCCAAGGCCAGCACTGAGGCAGACCAAGAAGTGCCTATTCCTCTGCTGTCAGATGAAGTCAGCTGATTTGTTTGATCAGAGTGTCACTGATACACAAATTCATTTTTGGCAAGGGCTTCCTGGAGCTGTGCCCCCCCTCAGGAAAGAAAGACTCAAAACATCCCAAATGCATAGGCTTTTCCTCCAAAACTAGTCAGCACTGCACGCACCTTTCTCTTATTGTCTCAGTTCCCAGCTTCCAAGGTGCAAGGTCCCAGCAAAACTGAAGTGTGCTTTGTTGGTAGCTCCTTCCTTGGTTGCTATTCTTCAAACTGGAAGGAATATAAAGATAATGAGAACCCAAACATAGCTGAAGAGCCTTCACTGCCTCCTCTGTGCCAGAAGTGTGCCTGCAAGCCTTCCAGCAAAGGAGGTTTTAATCTCCCCTGTACGGAGACAGGGAAAAAAAATGAACCTTATGGAACTTCTTTTTTTCCTTTTTTATTTTTTTTTTCTTTTAACATTGAACCTGACAGGTAGAAAAGCATTCTGTTAATTCTGGGCAAGTTGAATTTCTCTGTAAAGTATAGCCACAGATTTTCTCACTTTAGAGTTACTTGTAAGCCTAAACTGAATTCTAGCATTCAGGACAACTTATATTCAAACCCAAATGAGAAGGTGTCATTTCCCCTTACCAGCATAGGGAAACTGCTGGATTAGATTTAGCATTGGGAGTAGCACGGAGGGAGTATTTTAGGTTGCCATTATCTAGCAGGTCCTATTAGAGGATGGAAGATTTGCCATGCTCAAAGATCAAATACTAGAGAAAGTACCAGAAGAGTTTTTACCTGGTTTGGCCTCTATACTAACATTGAGACAACAGTAATATTTGGAATATTTGGGAAATTTCCAAGCAGGAAACACTATGAGAGTATTTTTATTATTATTTTGCAAGTCCTTCAGACAAAAGATGGTGGAAGTTTAGCAAAAGCAAGCAGTTCAGTATTCTTGGTCACTTGGAAATAGTGTAGATTAGGCCTAGGGTTTTGAAGACAAACTGTTTTTCTGTACACTGTGAGGCTGAAAAAGATTGTTTCTACGTAGGTACTAGAATAAGGATAAAGTCAACATTAGGTATTTCAGATTAGATTTTTCAGGCCAATGCTTTCAGATCTAAAGAATAAAAGCATCTTCCCAGGCTGTCTCTATATTTTTTCTTTGTTTCCAGCCCTGGATGATTCTTGCTCCAGATCTTTTCTTCGCCTCATTGAAGAGGAAATGATTCAGTTGTAAAGCTAATTCCTAAGTTCCTCATTTTCTACACCCAGATCTACTCCTAACTGTAACCTGACAACTTATCACAGCCACAAGACTAAGCATTCCTCCCAGCTAGTTTCAGTTGCACTTCTAACTTTAATAACATCAGAAATTATCGTTACTCTTTCAGACTTGCTATCCATGGACTAGCATGGAAATTTATGGCAGGTAACTATAAGTCACTATTTTTCACTTTCTGTTGTCATCTACGTCAAGTTTAACCAATTATATCTCTTAATTTTACCACAGACTAAAGAAACTTGGTTAATTCAGGACTAGATATTGGTGTCTGGACTATATTAAAAGTTGGGGTTTAGATTACTTTTGGGATGGCAAGGACTCAAGAGGTAGTTTTATTGTTGGATATTACATGACCTGTAGGACTAGCAGCTCGACTAACAGAGACAAATGGCTTGTGATTAATTCACTTGCTTTTAGGGGTCTCTGGACTATTAACTCTAATTTTAAGGTTAAGATTCAGAAGATCTGGGTCATCAGAACTAGATTTATTGCTGGATTCTGCAAAGCCCAGAGGGCTAGACTGATGGCTTGAACAAGAATGAGTAAATGATTTGTGGTTTGGGGCAGTTAGGCATGAATAGGCCATGGGAATAACGTAGCAAACGGTTCGCACAGATGCCAGTTTTGACCTCGGCAAAGATTTGGACTGGTAGCAAGCAAATGATAAGTTAAAGTGTCTTTTATATTTATTTAACCTATCACCAAAAAAGGATTCTATGAATCTATCAGATTAACAAACTTATTAGGCTTACTTTCCAGTCTGTTGGAAATAGAACACTGTTAAGTAAGTAATATAAGACAATTAATTTACCAGTTCACTAAAATTCTTATTCAGTGCAAATTATTAGGAAGAAAAAAATGCAGCCATATAAACCAGAGCATTTTAGAAAGCAAAGCTTGGTCACCAACAGGTCAACTCACTAACAGCAGTCAGCACAAATCATGCAACTAAATCAGACTTTTTTCTCAGTTTGAAACAAGAACAGGAATAAATTACCTTGTTCAATACTCTCCATCATAGAAAGCCATATTTCAAGAAGACACAAAACCTGCTGAAGCCAGAAATTACTCTCCCTGTGCAGCTCAAAATCTAACCATGGTAAAGTCACTAACAGTAGTTCTATGAATGACATTAACCATTACAGCCAAAACCCGGTACAAAATGAATCAGTGTTCTAGTAATCAAGAAAAAGCCTTCAAAGAAAGATATAAGGGTGCTACATAGTAGAATCCTGAAAAGACTTTCGCTAAACCAGTAAGGCAGGGAGTTACTAGCAAAATTGCTTTGAGGAAAAGGACTCAGTGTCCTTGATGTCAGTATTGGCTTGAGGTGCTGAACATATTCCCCATCACCTGGCTATTTGCCATCACATCTGGCATTTATCTTTAGTCTCGATTTATTGTCACAAATGTAGCTACTCAAGTTTTCTGACAAGAACTAAAGCTGTCACTAACTAGACAGACTGAGGAACACCAAGCATGCAGTTTACTACAATGTTATTGCAGTAGCCAAAGGTGACAAATTCAGTGAATTACATTATAACAGTCACAACCAATTCCCAAGGAAGTACCAAGAACTTAATTTATCTGAATGCAGACAAGAGGAAACCAGATACCTTCTGATCTCTGAGAGATACTGGTCAGACCTGAGAAAGAGAAAAAAGCCATGTCTAGACCAGGAGATGAAAGGGGAAATCCACTGCTTACATGCATGGCCCTTCGGTTTTCTGGCTCCTGCTTCCTCCAAGCTCTGCCTTAGACAATTAACATACAAAGATACCAGGTCCCAAAGGGACCTGAAGAAAGAGTAAGAATATCCTGAAGTGCCTTAGTCTGTAGGGCAGAGAAGGCAGCACCTTTGATGGCATATCACCTGTATGGCTTCAAGACAATTGGAAGGAAGGGAAAGAGGCAATTTAAATTTTTCTGTCTTTTTCCTGCAGTTTTCCTTCCTTCCTGAAAGCTTTCTCTCCTTCACTGACAGGCACTTGAAATGAGGACATTCAGTCTGTTTCAGTGGTGGCATGGGAATAAGAAGCTACAGGACCAAAATTTTGGGTAGGCTGAAGGTTTCTCTTGTGCATGCACTTACCAGATGACTACCTGCTCCTTCCCATGCCTGCTGTTCCCTGCATAATGGTAAATCGAGTGGGGCTGTGGGTATAAGCTCTGACTCTTGGGTTGACAGCATCGTTAGGTCCAATTTCCTCTTTTGGAATGTTTCAAAGATACTCAGCTCAAAGAAAGCTGCTTTGGGGAATCGCTATAATGGCTATGTCAGAGAATTTAGCATAGGTAGGAGATACAAGGGCAGGAGACAGTGAGGAAGAGACACCCTATGGCTTTGGGAATAGAAATACAGAGCAATAGGTAGGAAGTGATAGCAGGAGCTGTCAAGCAGTCAGGGTAGGAAGGTGGGGGAGAGGTAGACTGGACAGGCTTTGATCAGCTGGCATTTGAAGTTGTACAGCAGTAGATATTTACTTTTTAGAGCTATGTTGAGATGGGGTCACTCAGGATGGAGTGAAAGGCTCTGCAGAAGACCCTAGAGAGACTGTATGCATAGTAACAATGAAATGGGAGTAGCAGAAATTAGTACAGGAAGAACAGGGACAATGTTACATACCTTGAAGTAGTTTGCAAAGCCGCCAGGTCAGAGCATTGCTCTGAGCACTGGACAGAGCCACGTTAAAGGCTCAAAACCAAAACAGCATCTGAATGAGTTCCTTGGAATTAAAGGATGTTATGACTTCACCTTTCAATTCTAGCTGCATATGAAATCCCAGTACAAATCACCACAGGGGGAATTACTGTCCACTATGCCAAATAATTAGTAAATCTGGTAAACATACAGAGCAGGATACCAAGGCTGACAGAAGCTGTGGACTGGCTTCCATCTAAGGAATGATTAAATAGAGGAAGACCCCTCAGCCTAGGAGACATGATAGATGCTTGTAAAATCACAAGTGGCATAAGCATGGTAAATAGGAAACAGCTATACACTACTTCTGGTATACAAGCCAGAGGGCATCAAACGAAAAGCAGGAAGCATTTTTCAAACAAATAAAAAGGTAGCTTTTAACTTGCTTAACTCACAGTAAAGCCAGCTAACCCCTTGCCACAGGATGTTGTGGGATACCACAGGTTAACTTGCATTTAAAAATTCGTGAATGAATTCACAGAAGAAAAATCCATCAGAGCTATTAAAAACAAAGGCCCCATCTCTGGCTCAGAAATTACCCGAGCCACAAATTCCTGGAGCCTGAAGACTATTTTACATTTCCCTCTTCCCACAGCCTTCTTCAGACATCTGGCCTTGACCATTCTCAGAAAGGAAATATTGAGTTAGGGATACCTTCAAGTTTAACCACCCCATTTTTGTAGGCAAAATGCAAGAGGTAGAGAAAAACAAGAATATTGCTATGGAACAAAAGCAGAAAGCCCATGGGTTACAATAAATGGAACCAAGCCCAGTATTTGGAAATGCAGAGCTTTAGCCATCACTGGAAATAAGATACGCCAGTGCATGCAAACAACCATGAAAACATCACCAAACAATAAAGGGAGGTCAGATAGGATGGAAGCAGGTCCTTCACTAGAAGCAATAATTCAACCACATAATGGGAGTTTCATTTCTAAACCAATATATTTGAACATCTGTGAGACTTATGACGCTGTAATGGGCTGGCAAGTCAAGATTCCTTGTCTCTTCTGTGACTTATGTGCTTGTAATGTCTGGCCTCAGAAAATCAGCAAGTACTGGCACAAAGAACATGGCAAAACAAACATATTTGAAAGTGAATATGTAGCAACCTGCATGGAGCTCAGAGGGAGGAATCCAGGCTGCTGCCGGTCAGAGGGAGAGGAAACAGCAAGAAAGCCAGTATGCACTGGAGGGCTGTTAGTTACAGCTGTGGTACAGTCTTTATGCTCCTCTCTCTTCTGACAGATTTTCAGTAGACTTCTGATGCCCAAAAAGCTCATCCCAGTTCCTAGGCTAATACCTACACATGTACTTTTTATCAGTGAATTCTTTTGCCCTTAATTTTCTTTAGTTTAGAGAATGCTTCCTTGAAATTCAGTACTGTCTGCTCCCATTTCTCACTGGTCCCACACCTTCAAACCAGCTCCACCTCTTCACATGTATTTATAGAGATTAACCATTTCCTGCTTCAGTCTTTTTTTCTACCAGAAAAAGCAGGCAAAGCTGTTTTTATTTTCTCCCATAAGACAGTGTCTTGGTTTAGAAAGACAGGTATCTGCCAGGGAAACTGCAGTTCCCCTTAGAATAGAGAATGTAAACCCCTCACCCCCCGCCAAATTATAATTTTGCAATTAAGGGCTCTCAGGCAAAGATTTGGGAATAAGAATAACAGTTCTTTACTAGGAATATCAATAATACAAATGTGGTAGAAAAAACAAAACCACCCCACCAAACCAGCAAACAAACAAACAATAACTTTGGAAAGCCCTGACAAAGTCAGAGCTACAACCTGATGTCCTGTTGGTCAGGGTGTTAGAAGCAGTCCAAAGTCCTCCTGGAGTGGCAGATGTGGTTCTGTTGAGGTAGAGATGATCCTGTAGCCAAAAGGGTCCAGAGGTGGTGAGAAGGGTCCAGTCTTCTTCTGATAATTGGGTGAAGCAAGAAGGGCGTCCTGGTTCGGAGTCCCAGTTTTATCCAGGTAGGAACGGTTGGCTCCCCCCACTGGGTGGAGCATCTCACAATAGGATGATGGAATGTGGGTATATTTTGGGAAGGGGAACAGCTTGGGGAAGAAAACAGCCTGGGGAGTCATAATGGCCCATCGTGAAGAAAGATAAGAACAATGCCCTACCTGATATTAACCATTGGGCCATTATCAAAAGGCACCCGCCCCCCTCCCTCCAGAGTAAACATGAGATAAAGAGCAACAACCCCCCAACTGTTTTCAGCAGATGAAAATGGAATATACAATTTAGGCTTCATAACCCAAGACAGACATAAAAAACTTCTAGTTTAAATTTATTGTTCTTTACCATACAGGGCCAGAACTATACATGGTATACCCTTCTTGGAACTCACCCTTGTAAAATAGTTTTAATTCTTCTCCATCTTTACTGAAGTTATCGCTGACATAGTTGAAGGGTTTAATTTGCTTCTTCTTGGGCTCCTTCAAATGACAAGAACATTTGTTGTCACCATGTAACCCAAATCACCAGGCCTTTTTCTTCCTCATGCATAGGGAAATTGATGACTTCTCAGCCTCGAGCAGGAATTTTTGACTTTAGCTCTTTATGTGCATGATCTCACAAATGGTCTGGTCCCGACTGTCATACAATTCTTTGCATAAGATATTTAGATTTTTCCTTTTTTATTTTTTGACAGTGTTTTCCATCAAGTCAAGACCAGATTTTATTAGCATATAATTAATTCTGAGCCAGCATCACTAATGAAAATATTCAAATAACTAAGGACAAAAATCATCTTTGCAAATGTTTGAGTACCTTCACCTATGAGTACCCACCATTCCTGTGTACCTCTTTACCACCTTCTTAAACCCTGTCTGTTTCTTCTTAATCTATACACAATGTAGGAGCAAATTTCAGTGGAATACACAAAATATCAAACACAGATACAATGTTATCCTGGTGTGATACATCTTGGATGAAATTTAGTTCTTTCTCCCATGATTTCTAATTGTCCATATCTTTAAAATATAGACTAAAATGCTGCATATTGAGGAGGTTAGCCTAGAAAGCATGTAAATTCTCCAAATCAGATTTCCTTCTTTTCAGTAGCACTAACCTTTTATTTTACTAGAAATATTAAATCTAAGTTTATAGTAATGTGCAATTTACTTTTGTTGGTTACCTCTTAATTGTCTTTTTATGGATTATTAAATTACTTTGCACGTGACCTGTAATTTCATGTGCCAGCATTCAGAAACAGAGATATCCACTTTCCTCACTTGATTGTAGCAAGGATTTTGAATTTTGCGTCACGTCATTTTGGTTTCTCCAGGTCCTCCTCTCTGCCTGTCAACCTCCCACCATCACCCCTATTTGAAAACTGAGGTATTTACTCACTTTTTTTGGTTATACTTTGAGAATCAAATCCCTTCCATATCCTTAGTTTATAGAGCATTTTAATTTCATCTCCTTTCTTCTCTTGTTCTCTTTTTATTTCTATAGCCAAAGAGCTTCTTGCTGCTTGCTTTAATTTTCTTTTCAAAGTTCAATTCTCTCTAATTCCTGGCAGTTCTCACTTTCTCTGAATACTTCCTGACATTGAAGACATAGCTTTCTTTGCTGGCTGATTCTTTTTTCCACCCCTTGTAAGCTCCCTGCTTAGTATCCCTTTCGAAATGGTTATTCATTCAGTTGGAGCTGGGGCCCTCTAGGTAAGACTCTTCCACCCACTTTGTTGGGATCCAAGTCACAGAAAGTTTTTTACTTTTGACTTGAGAAATTCCAAACTTCCCCCACATTTAAATCCCTGTATTTTTCATGCCAGTTGACTTCACTATCCAGTTCACTTAAAATTTGTCATATGGATATTTCCGAGTATATAATGTTACATAATCCTTTATGTGTTAAAAATACAAGTACCACTAACATCAGTTGCAGCTGTGAATGCTCAGCACTTTTGCAAACCAGACCCTAGAGTCTCCTGTCAGGACCCCAGAAATGAGGAAAACACAATTAGTGACCACCTGTGGAAAAGTGTGATGCCTGGCAAAGCACAGGGACTGAATGGTAACGGGAAAGGGGGAAAATCCAACTTTGTGAACCAGAATTCAATTAGTGCAGCCATATGACTTGTTCTTTTTCTTCCTACAGCCACCTTACATCACTCTACACCTCACAGCTTTGGGTGAAGAAATTAAGAAAGAGTACCAAAGACATTATCTTGCCCCAGTACTCATTCCTGATTCATACCCAAAACTGGCCAGGGTGTAAATGGCCTGTGGAGAAAAAATACCCAACGTAACAAAAAATTCCCCAGTATGCTTGCAAATAAAGATGGTATCAGACACTAAATTTATGGGAATGGGAAGAGAAACAAAATCATGATTGCAAAGCCCAGAGTGCTTGGGAAATTAAAAAAAAATCCAGATGTTAAATTAAACTATAATAGTACTATCAATATGTAATTTTCTTTGCTTATTTTTATGTTTTTTGAAAGCAAAGTGAAAAAACAGAAGTTCAATCATGAAACTACTCATAAGCACTGCACTGTCAACTGTATGAATTTTATACACAGATCTAGGTAATTTAATTTAACGGAGTAGTTTATAGCAGTAGGTTGTTGACCTCTTTATTGGCAACACAACACTGAAGTGGGATGACACACACTCTGCTAGCATTTAAACAGACTTTTGCTGACAGCAGAGAAACTGGGAGTGGACCTAAATACCACATGCACTGTTCCACCTTCCTCAGCTATTTGTCTATGCCATGTCAGCATTACCCCTCCTGTCTCACCTTCTCTGACACAGCTTTGCCTTCATTAATCTCCTCCCTCAGGGATCCAAATCTCTGCCTGAGGAGCCAAATTTCATCTTTCTCATGAAACCTTTCCAGTCGCTGCTCTCAGCACATCTCTCCTTGCCTAACAAGTCTGAGTCCTCTGGGTGCTTATGTACAGTCCCTTTTCCTCTCCCAGTCCTAGTCTTACTGTCCAGAAAGACTCAACTTCCATTTTAGATTGTAGGTTTACAGTTCAAATTAATCGATTCATTTTTGCTGCTCTATGGCAACTGCCTCATACCACCTACCCTTCTTTGCTGCCATGTTTCCCTTTCCCGTGTTCCAACACACAGGATATAACAGTCTTTGTACCTACCTTGTTATTAACTGTTTGCCCTCAAATCTTTACCCAGCCAGCTAGCTCTGGTTTTCTCTGCTTAATGATCTAGAATCCTTTTTAGCACTCTGCTCTGTCCCTCTCTTCCTTCTCCTGTCCAGGTATATTCTTATTCTGTTTTCATTTTCCAGTTAGCACTATGTTCATCCATTTTCTCATTCACTATCACTTCTTTCTCCTGTTGGTTCTGGCAGTCTCCTCATCATTCTTCTACCTGAATCACTGTCCCTTTCCCCAGATAGTTTGAGATTTTCTTCTTAATCTCAAGAACACCTTGTGGTTGTGATTATGACAAATCAATTTACACATCCAAGATCAAAAAAATTATTTTAATCAATTTTAGAGGTTTTTCTTTTATGCTCAGTATATGTCCCAATCTTCAGATGATGTTGTGATGCTTAGTGTTAGACAAATATGCATGAAATCTACTCCCTTCTTAAATGCATCTCCCCTTGCTTTCTCACCCTGTTCACTGAGATGGAAATAGCTCAGCCTCTAAGCCACACAGGAAAATATTTTTTTTACCTCACTTATGTGAATATAGTGAAATAATAAGAACATCAAGCATGGAAAGTTGGGCATCTAAATATAGAGAGAAACTAACATATTGCAAGAGAAAGGGAGAAAATATTTTAAATAGACAGTTTACAAATATACAGCACCCTTCAAAGTGACTGCTGCTCCATGGATACATGTGATCTGAGAGATGGCTGTTTTATTTGATAACTCCACACTTCAAATCAAATAGGTCACCTCATACCAGTTTCTAACACTTCTTAAGAAATGTTTTATTTTTACTTGGGGTGCCTAGCAAGGGCTGTTACACTAGCTAGGGTGAGAAGTGATAGACTGCAGCATTAGTCAGTCTCATTCATAGTTGCCATCCAGAATTAGCTTCAACAGTGACACAACCTATACTTGATTTAGTGCCTCTCCCAGACACAGGGTTTCCCTTTATGTACAATCTGCCTATTTTGGTGTCTCTTTTAGTATGTGTTGATATGAGGAACGCCAGTTTTGAAGCTAGCATGCATAGGGAAAACCACAAAAAACCCAATACTGATTTAAGTGTGAGGTAACAAACCTACTCTCCATAGGCTCTGCATACTATGAAAGGATATTATTCCAGCAGAATGCTGTTTCTGCAGGACCCTGAAATGTCCTAATGAAGACAATCTGCCAGAGAGCAAAGATTAGCCATGTCTGAGACCTTGGCGGTTCAATTCAATCAAACGAATTCAAAGGCATGTTGGGTGGGTAATTTTGGAGCAGGCTATTACTATCACTAATGTAAGCCACACGGCAATATTTCAATTCCAATGCTTTCATCTGACGATAAAACAGTCTTTCAGGAATATAACACTAGGAAAGACAAAAACTCAAAAGCTAAATGTCTCCGTCATGATTACACACCCCTGTACACTGAATGCTCTAATGGTGGGAATTGTTTCAGGGAGCTGAAACCGAGGGTGAAGTGGGGCTTTCTTTTCTAATTACCTTATTTAGGAGGTGAAATTGTCATTCTGTTCTGAATGTATAACTAACTGAGTAACTTAAAACCTTGAGTTCTGCATACCTTTGGACGAAGACCAAGAATCCTGAACACTAAATACATGCAGCTCTGATTAGCTAGTTCCAATCCCGCACTGAGAATGAGGCAGATTTCATAACAATTTGAAATGGCCCTTTCAATGCTACATTCCTACGTAGGTTAACCACCTGAGAGGTAAAGAGTGCCAGACTGCACTACAAATTTTTTTCAGAAGCAGTGGCTAAGTAGGGGCTTGGTTTGTCTGGTTGGCTTAGCCAAAGACCTTGGAAATGCATCATGAGGAGCCACCTTCAGTCTGGTTTTCAAACAAGCCTCCAACTGTTAGAAGTGGAGTTAATCAAAATAGGCCTAAAGTCTGTTTACAAGGTTTGTGAACCTTAACGAACCATTTTCTCAATAGACCATCCTGGTCTGAATTTTGAGTTCATAATGAAAACTGAAACCAAGACAGTGCTTGGTGGTTTGGGATTTGACAGACATTATTTAACATGGTCCTGGTTATTGGACAAGGAAATACAGAATAGCTGTGTCTACAAAAGAGAACTAAATCTCTGAAAACCAGATTGGTAAAATAGCAACAGTATTAGAAAAAGTTTAGTGTGAAATGACAGCCTAAGTATTTTTGTGGTGTTTTTGCAAAAATCTTGCACTTAGGATGGATTTGGCACCATTTCAACTGCACTGTCCTTTATTTGTCTAGCCCAAAGCTTTCATCACAACTACCTGAAGATCTGTCTTTTGGACGAATGAGAAGATCTTCCAAGAATCCAGGAAGAACTGTGGAAGAACAGTCAATACTCTTGGGAAAGATACATAAAACTCTGAAAGGTCTTTTAAAGCTTCAGGGAGGAAGTGAGCCTTTAATACAATAGCCCTTATGCTTCTCTTGCAGCCAGCTCCATGCAAAGTTGGTGAATACTGCTCATGAACTGAAGTGCAGCTCTTGTGCACAAATAGTAACTGACAGGAAAACAGAGCCTCAATTCTTATACCTGACATGAAATATAACTCCTAAACAAATGATTGGTCATTTTTTCAAAGTTTGTAATAAACCTTGTACCAGGCATAACAGTGGAGATCCTCCTGTGAAAGTGGCCTGTGGATATTGTGGACACTTTCCCAGATGTTGTTTTTTATAGTTTTTGGCAAGAGATAATGACGTCAATGGACATCAAAGGCTTCAATTAGCTTGGATTCAGGGTGTTAGTTCTGATAGAAGGAAAAAGGTGTATTTTATTCTGTAATATCTGTTCTGTTTTGTTCTGACTTCAGCTTCATTTGAAATGGGGTCTCCCTGTCTTCCACCAATAGTTTAGAAAGCATACTGAAGTTATTCATCAAAGGCTTGACAAAAAAAAATTCTGTGAAGAACACTGACTATGCGCCAGATTGAATGGTGTTAATTCACTTCGTTCTGTGGGATTCACAGAGGTTAGGTACAGCCAGGTGATGATTTGCCTCTAGAACCCTATGCTGAAGCCTGCAGATGGAATCGGATGTGTAACTCTCCCAAAAAAGAACGGGATTTAAGTGGGTAAATCCTTATGCCTTATGATTAAATATATCCAATGAAGAAAATTCAGCTTCTATTTTGTGCTTGTGCTAGAAAACTGGAAAGAAGTGCAAATTTTAGCTGTGAGGGAACTTCTATCACCTAGTTATAAATCTGTGCAAGAAGCAGTTTGCAATTGAAACACTAACAATATCTCAAGCAGAATAGTGCAAGTGGGTGCGCGAGCAACATCCCCTCCAATTTCTACTCCAGTGCAGTCAGTGTGTCTCATGTCATCATTTAGAGTCCACAATGAAATACCACTACAAAGACAGGAAAATAGTGATTGCTAAATTACTGTCTGTCTTTCAAAAAATAACCACAGAAACAGGGTAATTTTTTTACTAGAATATTACTAGTGGTTCATATGTTCAAACAAGAGTGTCAAAGCAATATATTCCTTCTGGTGTAGGTAAACAGGAGAAGAGGTGGAATAAGAAATTGGTTATAACCAATTATAATTAGCACTGCTGTGACAAAGAGAAAGCATTCTGTGTTGCGCTTAGAGACAATGAAATGGGTTTTAGATTCTTTTTTGTCTATTCCATAAGACCATCACATCATTTTTTACCCTTCTTTGTTAGTTTCATTGCCATTTAAATTATATTTCTGGGTTTTAGTTTTCCTTTTTTCTTTTTTCTTTTTTTTTATTTTTTATTATAGATCTGAAGCTTAATGAATCTAATGAAAACAAGCTTTTAAAAAAATCTCAATGTTAACATCTTTATCATATCAAGGTGCTTTGATCAATGAATCAGTCTTCTTTTTTTACAGTTTTTGTCCTGCGTCCTTTCCTGGCAAAACTGCTTAACAAAGAATGGCATTTCTGTTTTATCATCCCACTGATGGAATTAATGACTATGCTTATTAATTTGGATTATTGGAACTTCCCTTCTCTCTGTTTCATAGTAACACTCCACCTCTGCTTGTCAATCATAACTACTTACTCTATCACATTTTGCTTTTTAAATGAACTAAAATGTTTGGCTTGGCCCTGTGACAAGAGTGGGGTCATTCACAAACTTGTAATAATATATCCTTAGCTGATGTTTCTTAGTAACATGTGTAAATAGGAAAAAACAGTTGCACTGCAGGGGTTTAGCTTGGCCACATGTGACTACAGTTAAAGAACATGGGAAGAAAAATCAGTGGTCTTTCTATGATAGCTGTCCTCACAGTTCAACAGTGAGCACACAGTACAGACATGGCAGTGAAGACACAGCCGAATTTAACCACCTTCTTCACTCAGCAGCAAGCTAGTGCAGCATGTCCCTTCTCTGCTAGGAAGCAGATGTGCAGGCACTGCCTGGAGCTGAGGTGAGGAGCTGAGCCTTGGAGACCAGTCTAGCAAAAACACAGTCTCCCAGAATACTCCCTGCAGTATCTTCTATTTACCTCCAGCAACACTGAGCTTTTTTTTTACAATTACAAACACATCTTAGGATTAATGACATTACAAGTGGTTTCTTAGTATCACCCTCTGGGTAAAAGCAGAATGTTACTGTCACTATGAGAGATGGGCTAAAGCTGTGAAGCTTCAGCCAGGATTCGGTTCTTGGATTTCAAACATTTTCAGCTTGAGATCAAGGGTTTTACTCTGACCACTACAGAAACAGGCTGCCTTTCAGCTTGGCTTAGATTTTGATACTCCTAGCAACTAGAGTTCAGGAACTCATGAACTGAGGGTATTCAGATTCACAGAACAAATTTGCCCCGTATTCTGTTGCAGAATAAAATGGAAAAATGGGAGGTTTGATATGGAAATAAAACATAAAGAAGCAAATACATTAAACATGTGAAGTTATCTTAAAACTATTTTTCCTTCCAGAAGCGCCAATCACTTTCATTATTCAGATTTTTACTGGTTGTTTCAGACTAAGTTGCATTAACACTTCACTCTGCAGTGCAAACAGCTGCAGGCAGAAAATTGTTATTAAGACAAGGAGAAAAAAATATTGTTAGAGCAAAATATTTCAACTCTGAGGTACTCCATATACATTGCTGGTATAGCAATTGCCCAAGTCCGCTCTGGGCATGCAAAATCTTTCCTGCTGTTGACTTGGTTCTTTCAGGATCAGCTATGCTGCCTCAGCCTCATAGAACTACCCGCCCTCCTGCCTGAAACCTGTAACAAGGGAAAGCTGCAGGCCACACACCATAGCTTCCCCCTTCAAGGACCAGCCGCCTAGGCAGTGCTATGAATATAACATTTTGGAACCACAGTAGGTAGTCTGAGAAGTCTGGCAATGTAAATATAGCAGGTTTTCAAAAGAAGAAGAAAACCTAAACTGTAAGATAATGTTTAACCTAACCTAACCTAAACTGTAAGATAATGTTTAAAAAGAGTCTTATCTGAGGTTTTTTTCCCTCCTGCCCTTCCAGTGTAATGAACTCTCCATTTGCAATAGCAAAGAAAATGTCACTCCCTTGTTGCTCTGCATAGGAATATTATACTCCTGATCTGCCCATAAGATTCAAACAGAAGGACACTGTATAGTTTTCTTCATTACAAATTTGTCTTTGTCTCTTTGTGACTTGAGAGACTTTGTCTAAAAATTATCCAGTGCAACAGGGCTGTGTTTTGAAGGTCAAATGAATACATAATGTACTGGTATGAATCCTTCATGTGTGGTTTGGTAGTTATGGCAGGAAACTGGCAGACACAGCTCCTGGGAATTGGCCTTTGCTGAGATGTTGTTGTGCAGAAAAGTAGATTTAAGGCAGGTGGAAAATGAAACAGCATTCAAAAATGATGCGGCTGAATTATCATTCCTACTGTGCAACAGGACATGAAAGCACAACCTTTAGACTGGTCCAGGATGAAGTACTGAACACTTTGTTTTTCACATAAGCCCGGCAGAATTTCCACATAACTTGTACAGAAGCAGGTGTCTGCTCTATTTTTCACACACTATAGAGTTTCTCATATAGAAAACTGTATGTACCTTTACTGAAAGTAAGTCCAGATCTTGACCCAGATTGTAGCCAGAAAACTGGCTTAGCACCATATCCAAATACTTTCCTATCATCGATCTACCAATGGCAGTCTGATGGACATCCATTCCAAGTCAAGCTAGGGTATGCATGAGGCCAATCTCATTTTCATGAGGAGTCAGTCTGAGTAGACCAGATCTACAACCATGATTGCTAAAGAATATAAAAATCTCTAAAATTTTTAACATTCTTTCTCTACTCACCTCTTATTCTTTTATATATCAGATCAAAACTTTCTTTTTCTAGATTGTGGACTCTGTATTAGTTATAGTAAGATAAAGATAGTACATTGCACCGCTCTATTAGAGTGTAAGAGACAGTAGGAGTAATTACCAGAAGTTTACTGGGCTAAAAGCAATAACAACAGCTGGAGTTACCTGACTTTCCCATATCCAGCGGATGCCTCTGAAGATGATACATATGACACGGTGCGAACATCGAAAATATACATACCATGATACTAGAATGGAATTTCTATGCTATTGAATCAGTGACAGGAAGTTCAAAGTAAGTTAATAAGAGCGCCCAGTAAAAGCTGCAAATTTTTCAGAAGCTAGACAGCATACATTTAAGCTGAGTGCTTATCCCTTAAATAAATATGATGTACTTCTATGAGATACAGCACTCCTGACATTTTTGAGGGGGCAGATACTTTATTCCAGCAAGACTGGAGCTATCAATCTAGTCAATGTTCACTACAGTTGGAAGAAACTAGAGCAGGAAAACAGGATTTTATGTGACAGTTTATATACTTTTCCTCACACAGAACACTCCTCCCAAGTACATAATGACATTTCTTCGTGTGATGGCACTTCTCCTGGTGCATACACAGCACTTGCACATATGAAAAGAATAAAGATCACATAAGCAGTAAAGTACTCTTAAGAACTATGTCACGCCTTTTCTTTCATTTGTCACCATGGGCACTGTGGTCCGGCTGATTCGTGTAACTACCTTTAAACCTAGAATTCAAACGTGATTTTAAGGCAACCATGTAACTCTATTACAAAGAGATAGTCAATGCTTAGAAAGTTTCTTGGGACTTGACACAGACATCTTGAAACAGACAGGAATAATATCAAGGCTCATATGAAGACTATAGAATGAATAAATGATGTTGATTCACTGCTGAAAAGCTGATTTAACCTTGACCAGAGATGCTGGAAGGGAGTCTGTGTGAATGAAGGCAACAGAGATCAAGGCCAAATCCTCAGCTGGAAAAACTGTCATTGCTGCCCTGAGGTAAAGGTTGTTAAATCCCCACTATCAAATGGGACAGTGCATGCTACTGATCAAAAAAGGGCTTTAAAGTATAAAAATGCATATAGGAAGCTCAAGATGAACAACTGGTTTGGTGAAATAAGGGTCAAGCATATGGGCAGTATTCCCTTTATTTGATCATTTATGCTTTAAAAATCAAATTAAAACCATTCTTAAGCATACAAGAAGCAGTTAAAACCACAAGAATGTCACTTGGTTGGGTAACAGTAAGGCAGTAAATCAGATCTTTTTGCAGGCCTAGTGAATGCAGGGCAAACAACTAAGTAGACAACGGCAGCAGAGTCATATCCTTTGAACTGGACACTGTAACAGAGATATACTGTATTTTGCAAAAGCAGCACAATAGCATGCTGCAGAAAACTTGCAGAAAGATAAAACAAACAAAAAATCTGTCTACTTTCAGTCATAAAAAGCCATGAGGAGGTTGAGATACAAGGACATTACAATTGCTTTCAGACAGGTCACTCTGCTACGTGAGGTCAGCAGTACTGCTGCTATTGACTTCAGCTGAATCAGGATTTGGCGAACTGGTTTTAATTTGTTACATTACTGAAGTTGTACACTGATATAAGTCCACACATCAAAACTGGAATAATGCTGTTGTTAATCATGCCTAATGAAACAACGATCCTCTAGGTCAGAAATACAGCTGTATCTCTGATGTTAGGATAAATACTCACTCAGCTTTGAAATTAGTTAAAAAGATTCTTACTGTGGATCACATACAGTGAGGCTAACCAGCACAACCCTCAGATCTATGTGATATGGAAAAAAATATCTCACAAAGAGATGTATATCAATAATTCAAATGATCCATCTGCCAGAAGAAATTCCATTGGCTAAGCACATCTATAAAAATTCAGCCTGATAATATGGATGAAGTCCAAGACCAAAAATATTTGCAGATTCATAAACTTTTTCTTACAGTCTGGGGCATAACACAGCAATACTGGTGCATATTACTGAAGAGGAGCAAAACCACACATGCCATCTGCCCAGTGTCAACCAGATTATTCATATACTCTGACTGATCTGCTTCCGACAGCTGTAAAAAACTCATTGATGTATTTCCTTCAATAAAGAATTATCTATACTCATAGAAATTACAAGGTATTTAAAATAAAGTCTACTGAGTTAAGTCAGTATTAATCAACCCCTAAGCTCCTCAAAATCAGTAGCAGAGCTCCTCGAGGAAGGAAGGGCTGGATTCATAATGGCTGATAATTTAGCTTTTAAAAGAATTTTTAGTTTGATTATATTGAAAGACACAGACAAATTTTTTGTATTATAGAAAAGCATATGTTGGTTGAATACACACCAACTACCCAGGAGTCAAAACCAATCAGAAGGACTTGATGCACAATATCAGGGGTTTTTTTACTAGTTCAGGCAACTTCTTGTTTCAACATGCTTCTCATGATGCCCATAGCTCATTCCTACGGGAGTGTGCTAACTCCAGCCTCAACAATCACTGCTGGGGTATTTCTTCCCACAGTCACAATTGCCCAGTCTGCTGTTCTCTGGTCTCTGCTCACATCCTGGGAGCATGTCAGTGAGGTCACTCGTGCAATCCATGCTTGAAATGCTCTCAAGTCAATGCCTGGCACTCTCTGCCCTGCAGCATCTGCTATGATGAGGAGAAAAGCTGAAGCAAATACACCACTTGGAGAATGACTACAATTCTCACTAACCTCTTTGAGACACTTCAACCATGGTAAGCTACAGAAGAATGTTCTGCACCTTACTAAAGATATTCCTGTAAAAAGTAATTGTGTTGCATTAAGAGACCCTTATAGACAAACAATTCAGCCCTGAAGAATTCTGTTAATTTATTTTAATTTTTTTTGTTTTATCAATCTACCTTGTTATTTCTGCATCAATCAAAACAACAGTTACTTATTGCAGATACAGCAATGATTTATTTATTTTGACATCTTTCAACAACACTGCAGCCACTTTTTGCTTCTAATTGGAACGCAGATACTACACCTGTATTGATACAGAGAATTTTGGCAAGTTGTTTCAATCTTTATTGATGCAGCATAATACTTTACTTATATAAATTAGTGACTTTCTAACTGAAAAACATATTTTGCAGACTTTTATTTGTCCTAAGCTGCAAATACAACACAGATACGGAAAAACAATTCAACTTCAGAAGTCCTGTGCTTAGCAAGTCAATAAACAGATCTACACCAGCCAAAAATAAAACACATTCCTTTTTGTTCCACAGAGCAAGAAAATTATCACGGAGATATATTTCTCCTCTTTAGCTTTGAACTAATTAAAATCCACTGTTTTATGAGGACTGTTTTATAAGAGTAAGAAAAGGGGATTTACCACAATCTTGGCATTTGAGAAAGAAAAGAATGAACAGAACCATGTAGGGTCAGAGAAAGAAATATGATGATTTCAGCAGTTTAAGAAAAACACAGTGTTATAGGTATTGAAAAAAGTTAGCAAGAGGCAAGACAAGTTTTGTTATGGCCTGGGATATATGCTTAGATAAATGACATGATAGTTCCAAAGAACACAAATAAAAAAACCTGATTCAAGTCCATGAAATGACAGACTATGGGAAAAGCAAGAGAGAATTTGACCTAAAAACCTATTTCTTAGAATATGATTCCTACTCTAAAATTCAAAGACAAGCCAAAACTAATAAACAATTATACAGTGTCAATGCTTATGTGTAGTGAATCATGATGTGCAAGGCGAAGAATATCAGCAGTTCAAGTTACTAAGTGAACACCCAGTGAGGTGTATCAGTTGCTCAAAACATTCATGGGGCAATGAAATGGCTGAGAAAGGCTGCAGCAAACTCACTCTCCTAAACACAGCAAAAAAGGCCAGTAAAGACATGTGACTGGATCTAGCTGGGTCTTTGGACTCCACCACTAAACAGGACTGATTTCTTCAGGGCTGATAACACTGAATGTATGAATATGGGCATTGCGGCTTAGAAGTTCATAAATACGAAAATACAATAATGTATTTACAGATGTGTTAAACAGCAAAGGAAAAAAATATATCATTGAGGAATGACACTTAGAAAACTATGCCCCAGCTTGCTGATCACAGCCACAATGCCAGACTATCCACCTGAGAACAGACCAAATATGTCTCAAATCAGAAAGAAACGTCGTGATGGGGTTAGGGTTTCAGCCACAGACAGTGGGCATGGCTGTCCCAGCTGCCAGTGTGGGATACTTGTGGCATCCCAGCTAGACAGCAGTGCAAAGCAAGAGGTGAAACTGGTCTCCCACTGCAGCTTGAGGGGATCATATATGATGAGGACAGTAAAAGACAATCCAGCAGATAGGAAGGAGTTCATTACTATTTAAGCAGAAGAATAATACAAGATTCAGTCTGCCGAAACCTAGATTTTCTATCATAAAGCAAGTAATAGCAGCTCTAATAGCAGCTCTAATGTGTGAGAGGGTGTGAGAAGAGCACCATGGACACATTTGCATTCTCCTTCTCATACCTATTTCCTTCCCCCAGCTGAGTCCCAAGAGGTGGTGGCAGCTATCAGGAAACTAAGTTTTACTAGCAATGGAGGAAACAGCTCATTTAAGTATGTTCCTTTCATGTCTTTACCACTTGGACAGCAATGCTGAGATGGGAACCATCATTTTCATTTATTTCAAAAATTTTTGATTTAAATTCTCTGCTGGAATGCTCTGGAATAAATTCTATTAATTCCAGAAATTGAAGTGGAAAAATGCTAGGAGGAATGGGATTATCTGTTGTGATGTAGTTATTTTTTGGGATTTTCCAGGTAAAATCTGTTCCTCTTACAAGCATTCCTTTTAAGAAAATTCAGTCTCAAGTGTTGCAATAAGCATCATCTGTGACAGTGAAACAGAAAAAAAGTCATGTGTCAAACATTACACCAATGACTTGAAGTAGTTGCCTACTTTTTGTATCCTGCTCTGAGTAAAACAAGTTTAGTGATTGCAGTCCTGTTCAGACAGTGCAGACATCTCCATGAAAAGCACCACTGCAACCCTCTGGCTACACCTGGTAGGGAGGTCAAGCATTTAAAAGCCAACAACATTATCTAAGGCCACTTCCAGATGATCCTCTTTCAAAGCAGGTTAGAGAAACAGCAGAGGGATAATGAGAGAAAACGTATGTTAAGCACAATTTTCTTTTTGAATACACAGTTGAGATTGGTTTTGCTTTCTGTTAGCCAAGGACAACAAAAGCTATAGCTATGTGATAAACATTTTTCTGAGGAAGCTGGACAGAAATGCCCTTTAAAATTAATCTAGGAGGGAATAAAAACTCTTTCTCTTAGCAACAGTCCCTTAGTCCCTCGACCCTTCTGAAAGTCTATCCTGCCAAAAGAGGTGCCTCTAGTCCTGTCTGTTCCTTTTGGGCTGTCAGCTGGGAATCATAGCTCTCAGCTAATTTCCAGTATTTTGGTACTGTTTCGTTATACAGAGGCACCAGCTATTCCCACAGGTCCTTCAAGGGGCCACATCCACTGTTATAGTTCTTCATCCCATGCTGTCAATATAACTGTCCATATTCCCTACAATGGCAAGAAAAATACTTCTGAAAGAAGAATGCTTAAGACCCCCCTGTATTTTAGACCATAATAGAACCTTGTGTCCCAATGGGCATTCAAAGAGCTGCAGGACATGACTTCTTGTGAAATTTCAGGGCACACAGTTCCTTCAGAGATCACATCTGATACAACTTCAATTTGCATCTGCAGAAGTTTAACACATCTCAGATCTTTTTGACAGCACTTGCATTTTTGCTGATGCCGAGAACATTTTGCTGCTAGTTTATATCCTTTCCTGAGGAAGTACTGAAAGACAAGCCAAAGCTTTAACTCTTCTAAGCCATTATTTTTATTTTTCTTTTGATACGCAGTTTAGCCATAGGCATCTTGGTTGCTGGCTGCACTTGCGAGTTCCACAGGCACTTCAGAACATTTGTCTAAGGATGCTTGTTCTGAAATCTCTGTAGAGAGCTTACTGAATGTGTTCATCTCTAGCTTCTCCTTACAGTCTTTCCTAGGAACACATATTACTCCTACCTTCTGTGGGTTATTAGGGTAGCCCAGAGATACTATCCACAGCACTGCAGCACATGTTACGTAGTCAGGTTCTTTAGAGGGTAGGGCTGTCTCTGTGAACTCTTCTGTGCTATTATACCACATCTAAAGCTCAAAGTGCTGACATGAACTTCACGGAAACAAAAGAGAGATTCACAGGTTGGTATAAGCAAGAATAAATCTGAGGAGCCTATTTTCATACCCTAGGGTGGTATCTGTGCTGTGTATATGTGCTGTGTATTTGTGTGGTACCAAGAAAATCTCTTGCTTCTGTTTCTGTCTTTTGTGAAGAGGGACAGAACAAGAAACTAGTTGCTATGGTCTGTAACTGAAATACAGAAATGCTCTACAGGGCAAAAGAGTGGTAGGATAAGCACTACAAAAGACAAGCAGGCTCAGTCAGCACATTGTTGCAGGCAGATGACGTGCCAGCAGAAGAGAACAGCAGTCCCAAGACAATTGTGGCTGGCCCACAACCTCAGTCTATGTCAACTCTGTGGCCTGTAAGCCAAAGGTTTGCTTTTTTTCCCACTCCCTTGCATACCACATTGCATCTCCAGCCTTACACAATTACTGATTCTCCCTGGATCTTTGGATGAGAGAAGTGGAGGGCAGACTACAGATAGCAGCAGATAGTACGTTAAACATTCAGTCGGAGAACAGGGGTAAAAGCTCTGTCTCTGAAGAACGTTCTTCCCTCATTCAAACCAGCTTTCTGGAACCTCCTGCATACATGACAGCAATCTGAGTCCAAGAACACAGAAATTTGCTTCTCTGGCAATCCAGATACTCTTTCACAGATACATAGTAGTTGTTCCCTGTTTACTTATGCTCTCACTCTTTCCTGGTCCCTGTGTAAAATGACTGTGGTTCATGTAGTTCCTATTTCACTGGAGTTCACCCCTTACAAGAGGCTGAAAAATTTCTTGCGGAACAGTTTGAACAGAGAAAAAAAGTCTCCAGTGGATTAAAGCTTATTTAATGTAGCAGAAGTTATTTAAATGAATGAAAATTGAACTTAAAACCAGACTGTTCTGCAAGATAATTACTTTCACTGCAAGATCATCATTACTCTACCTACTGTGCTGTTGTAAATTATGTGTCCTCTAATGACGGTCACTGTATCCAAACAGTGAGATACACACAATCATTTGTAAAGCTGCTGCTCCATACATACCAATATGCAACTCGCATTAAATTCCTCAGATTAACTGGTCTGGAGCCTCTCTGCAGCAACACAGACTCTTAGAATCAGGTGTTTGGAACAGATGATAGTTCAAAATGATTCCTCCTTCACAGAGACAGAACCAGAACTAAGAGGCAAACCTGCATGAATGCCTATCTCCATAGAACATCAGAGAAGCCATGGATTGAAAAGATGCTAGATAATCCAGTATTTCTCCTGAACACCAAATAACATAAAAAGGGAAGAATTTTAGTGGGTGGGGAAGTGAGGAGGGAGAGAGTCTGAGAAACTTGACCAGGCCAAGTTTTGAGTGGTCAGCAACATGCGACAGGCAGTACAAGATTCTAACCACATACATCAAGGCGTGGAATAAAGGTAGCTTTCTTTCCCCTTCCCTTCCCCTCCCCTCCCTCACGGGATGTTGCCCCCGCACGGCCGGCCCGCACCAGGAGAGGGCGCTCGGACACCAACCAAGCGCGGGAGTTGCGCTAATGAGCGCTCCCGGCTAATTAGCGCTGCGGTGCCGGCTCCCGTTCCGCGGGATTAGCTCGCTCGCACGCACTGCCGGCTGCAAGCGGGACCGCAGCGGCCAGGGCGTGGGTCACAGGCGTGCTGGACTGCAGCGACTGCAGTGCATCTGCAGAAGCTTCTCTTTTTGCTTTCCTTTTTCACTATGCCTGCCAAATTCTTCCCCAAGGGAGGGGAGCACTAAGGCTATTCCTTACTCTGTGACATTCTTGGGGGCTATAAGACTCGTCATTGAATCCACTCCTGCTCCTTTTGCAGTGTGCAGTACCTACAGGGATGGACACAGTGGGAAGCCAGAGCCCCTCCTGCAAGAGTAACAGCACGCTGGCTTCTCTCCTTTTACTACCCTCTTATGTCCCACCTCACCATTAGGCCTGGCATGTATTCTGAGTGTCGATGAGGCAGCCACGGGACTGCTGGAATGCGGAACCCACACCCCACCGTTATGCCAAGGTTTGACCTCCCATGATGCTAGAAGCATCCCTCTAATGCCTGCTTCCAGAACGAATGTTCAGAAGACCCTGCTCCACGAGGTCTCTCTGCCCCTGTCCCCTAACCCTCAATCTGATCCATAAGGTCTCACATATCAGACAGAAATGGTCACATCCTTTGGTCCCCTGATCTAATCTCACAGCCAGGTGTAACTCCAAAGTTGGCCTTGCTTTCCACAGGAAGCTGGCGGTGACCTCCAGAGGTCCCTTCCCAGTCAAATGGCTCTGTGGTTGTCTGTGCTGGATCAGTACAGATAAAACATCCTTATTCCCATTTGATGCTGCAGAAGCAAAAGTTAGAGATGGCTAAGCATATTTTGACCTTAACATACAAGGACCAGGAAAGCTTCAGACATTGCAGACCCTGCAAGGTGATTGCCTCAGCACATCCCTGCCTTCCTTTCTACACTGTCCTGTTCACATTTGTTTTACAAACTCTGTAAACAGTGTGTGGCATGGATGACATTAGATTACATATGTGTTACACTCCTGGATTCGCTGTACATATGAACATCAACTTAATTTATGGTGGATATCCATCCTGTAGGAAGATATGATGTTCACTGATGGGCCAACTAGAAAAATGTTTAATTTGTAATCATCAAGAAGTTTCTTTCAATGCTAGCAGGTGAAGGATTGTCACATTTTGTAATTACCGCTGCTCAATAGTGAGGCTGCTGGCTCACTCACTCTTTCAAGTTCCACCACCACAAATCCAGATCTGGTTTAATTGAAGTCTCTGAGTCTTAATCAGTTTGCTTTTACAGCAGGCTGGTAAGAGAACTTGGCCATAGCCATCAATTTGGTTTGATTATATAAGTGGATATTTTTAAAACATCACCCATGCTTAAACTTATTTTTAAGTTATTGTGACTGTTATGAGGGGCCAAATTTAACTCAAAATCGGTTAACATATGATAAAGAAAGTTGGTTTTACTTTGTTCCTGGAATTGCTCTGATAATATGGTAAGAAGATAGATATAGGCTTGACCTAGTGGATGCTGCTGTAAACTTGCACTTGGACCTCCCAGGAGTCCCTGGATAGGCTGTGTGCCGCACTTTGGTTTTCCATCTGCAAAAGGCAGCTAACAATTCCCTGCCTGGCAGGGTCAGTGGGACTAAAACCCTGCTAGGATTGCAAGATGTGCAAACACTACATCAGTGAAGGCCATATAGGTGCCAAGAACAGATATCTATCTACATATTCAGACAGCTACAGATTTATTGCGACTTAATCAAGTTTAAACATTTTAAGATAAAAGCTGCTATTTCAAGCTTCCTTTTTCAAGGAAATCCATAATAAAAACAAACCATCAGCACAGAAATAATTTGGATTATTCACACTCAGAAGAAGTGAGAGAAATCATTTGTCAAGGTCACTTTTGAGACTTTGACAGACTAAGGAGAAAACAAAAAAAAAATCAAGCGTTTGAAATCCATGTCAGAAAAAAGACATCAGATTAAAACTTCTTTTTCCATTATTTATTCAAATGCAGAGGTAAATGCAGTGTTTTATCTCCAGCTGAATACTTCTGCAGGCTGAAACACTGAAAATTAAAATGAATTTGTGCATAAAATGCCAAATTTATCTTTTCTAAAATGCCTTAAGGAAGAGGTCTGGGGCATGGATTTGGTCCAGAACATTTACTCATTGGGTAAAAATCAGTTAATCTTGAAAAGATTGCAGCCCTTCATTTGCCATACATTGCTGGAGTGCCAGAAGACAACTGCTTCATGATGTACCCTCTCTTCAGTTCTCAGATCCTAGTCTAACTAATAAATTAGAAGATTGGCTAACTTTTAACCCCTGGTTAGAGATTTTCCTCCCAAGTGCTGGCCCACAGGAAATTCTTGTTTTAAAATATGCTAGAGTGACACTAGTAGAGCCTTTCAATCAAAAGGAAATTTTGGTCCAGCAAAAGTGCAAGACTGGTCCTATTGCCAACTCACTCTCCTGCATCAAAGTTTTAGAAATGCAGTTGCTTGTAAAGACAGCAATAAACACTACCACTCATTCATAGCCTCTTACAACAAGGATGGGCCTGAACTACCAGATTCCAGTCTGAATCCAAAGTCTACCCCATGTCTCCCTAATTGTGGATTTAGAGTTTTTTTCAGCCACAGCTCTAATACAAAGAGTCACAGACACAGTCACAGAAACGCAGAGATATGCACATCCCTAAGTGAGAACTTTCAAACTTATATGGGTTTAACTGGATCCTTATCCCCATAACTAATGACCAAAGGAACATGAAACTCAGTGTTACACACTGTGTAAAATGAGCTCTTCAGTACTACCTCAGCCTTGTAATGACAGTGTATTTTGTGTGTGTACTTGTCAGACATGAGCAAGCTGTACACTCAGTGGAATGGATTACTGGGGCAATTGTGCATGAGTTACTTGCTGCAGAGAAGATCTGGGACCTTTCCTGTAGCAGATCTGTTGTTCTCCCACTTCTGCACTTCAGTGAACCCCTTTGGTCTGAGGCTTCCCCTACTGAGTTGCTTCATCCCTCTGCATTAGGGTGCATGTGTGTGTTACGTAAAGCATGTGGGAACACTAGTGGGGAGTCTTTACACAGCAGCAAAAGTGTCATATGTCCATTTTGCAAGATATAGAGTGCTTCATATGCAAGTTATTAGCCAGATATAGACACAGATAAAGACATAGATATAGATAAGTGTCTGTATAGCACTGGAAAATGTTGACACTTTCCTGCCCAGGGGATAATGCATTTTAAATCTACTAACACCAGAGAAGACGCAAGACATTGTTCTTAGATGGTGTTTGAGGGATGAAAACGGTGAGGGTTTAATTCAGTAGCTGGAGTGAAGCACTGCTATATAACTCAAAATGAATAAAATCCAGTTGTGAAAACCTTCCCACCAAGAATGACAAAATAATTTCTCATACTTTTTAACCTTGTATTTCACTCTTCATTTCTGCATTTGGTTTCAAGTAACATATTTTTCCTTCTTTCTTTCAAGAGAAATGGAGATCAAAGAGCATTGTAAACCCAGAGAATCTCTGTTACAGAGTTTGCCAGTTACCTTTTGCTTCTGCTACCCTTAAACTGTAATAAAAATGTGAGAACACAGAACTGGAAAGGACCATCTGGAACCATCTGTGAACTGTTCCTTGCACTGTAGGCTACTATGAATTAGATGTTTAATTACAAACAGTGCATAGAACATCTACTCCACATGTCACAGGCCATAAAACAGTTCCTATGTAACACAATTAGGAAAAAGGATGAATAATAATGAGTATCCAGAACTATAATGTGCCATATAGTATCAAGCATCATCAGCATCTAACTATTGGGAGCTAAAATCAATTTAAGGTAAAATGATTTTGAGAAATAAAGCATGAATTTTGCTGTAAGAAGGGAAACCAAAAAAAAAAAAAAAAAATCCCAGCATCCAATCTACACAGATCCAAAGTAATATTTTTTTCTTAACTTCAAAACCTTCCAATCCATTTAGCTTGGAGTCTGTGAATCAGATTCACCTCCCACTCACTTCCAGGAGAGGAGTTCATGATGGATGCGTGTGTTATTGCCTGTAATTCATCTCTTTTTCATTTCCCCCATCAATAGTACTACGATCACTGTATTTTAGCCATCAGGATTGTCTGTAAAAGCTAGAGAAGCCCATGCAGTAGAAGTCACCCCTGGGACAAATCACCTGACCTGTACCTGTACTACAAAGATCTAAGAGTGTTGTTGCAGTACACTGATCTGCTGCCAGTGGCATTGTGAGGGAAATATAAGAAGCATTTGAGTCTGTGTTAAAGGTATAGCTTAAAAAGACAGTGCATCAAAAATGCTGCTTTGTGTGCTGGAATGAAAAAAGTTCTTTGTTCACATTCATTCCCAGTAAGTCTTCCTCAGAGAGTGTGACTTTTTTGTCTAAAAAAGAAAAATAATGGCTAATTGGCTCTTTAACTGGATGGCTTTTGGGTTTGGGAGGGTATCTTCTAGCATTAAGACCAGACTGAATCCTAGCAGCTTCAGTTTGCCACAATCATTAAACAGAACTTAAAACAAGTGGTGAGAAGTTGGGAANAGAGAGAGAGAAAAAGCAGTCTACAGCTTATTTTTTTCTCCCCTCATCCTTATGGGCCAATCAAGAAAAATGTGGTCTGTGTAAATGGAAGATATTTCTTAAATACATTGAGGGGAGCTTACACTGTCCCAAAGGGGCTATTCATCATCTCTCACAGGAATATGCACTGGGAAGCCATCACTAAATTAAAAAAAAACAAACCAAAAACCCCCAAAAAACAACAAAAAAAGAGGTATCCACTTATCTCATCATTTGGTTATCTCTAATTTCAAGGAGTGAAGAGAGAAATGTTAAGCCTTCACTAGATTTTTAAAAAGGGCTGCAAAGCCAAATGTCTCTTTTCTCTCCCTAAGTACAGGAGAGATATCCAACAATTTATACAAGTACTGTCTTGTATTAAAAGTAAATTTTAATTACTTTTACATTATATAGGATTTAAATATTATTTTTGTACTCATTTAGAAAAAGCTATTAAAACCCAGACAGAGCAATTCAATACTTCACTGACAGACAGTTTTAAATACCATTGGCATGTACTAGTGTCCATTCTGCCTGAGCTTCAGCAGAGTTTTTGTAATTAAATTTAAGATTCTTCAGGGACTGTAAAGTGAAAAAAAAAATGGTCAAGGTTCAGTCTTACGAAGCACTAAACATTTTCAAGAGATTGAGTGTCCTCAGTTTTATCTTAATCCAAATGAAAGCTGATGGTGCTCAGTATCTATCAGAAGTGCTCAGCACTTTGCAGGGTTAAGTCTCTGAAGAATACTGGCAAGCCTTCATAAAATACTCTCATTATGACCTCAACCATGACCCAAGGGACTATTTCTTGTGAAGCCAGAGATATGTCAGTGTCTGTGTGAGTTCACACTTTGGGCTTTCCCAACCAGAAATGGTTAAACTCTACAAATTACAATTTAGTGGTCAGGTTTCAAGATACAAATTACTGTCTGTTAGGAAGCAAGAGCTATAAATGAATTTTATTTGGAATTCAACTATGGAAAAAAAAAGGATAGTCTATATGCTATGCCACTGTTCTCAGGAGACTTCCAGCTCAGATTGAGAAGATCTGGAAAAGAAGAACCTAGTTATACTGACTCTATACTATATTAGAACTTTTGCATTGAATTGATCTGTGGAGCATGCAAAGAACAGACACATTTTAAATTTCACTGAAGTTTCACTTTTTGTCTACAGAACAGAAGGTTAAACTAAGCATACAAATTGTATGCAAATCAACTTAAAGTTGTGGAACAACTAAGTTTTGAAGCTGTCTGATCCTTCAGTCACAAATGAAACCCAGCATTATGCACTTCACTAACCTGATCCTTTATTTGGCCTGATGGTATTTATCCCAGGGTACTCAAAGAGCTGGCTGATGTCATGGCAAAACCTCTCTCAATGGTTTTTCAGTGGTCTTGGCAATCTGATTTCAGTCAACTGAAAACTGCTGAGTGCCCCAATTTTCAAGACCAAGAGGGATGATCCTGGTAACTATAGGCCTGTTAGTCTCACTTCAGTGTCTGGTCAAGTTATGGAGAAAATTATTATGGAATTTATTGGAAAATACTTGAAGCAATTGGTCACAGCCAGCATAGCTTCATGAAGGGAAAGTCTTTTATGTCAAGACAATTTCATTTTATGACAAGGTTACCCACCAAGCTGACCAAGAGAAGCCACTTGTTATCTTTTTGGATCTCAGTAAAGCTTTTTATACTGTCTGTCACAGGATCCTTCTGGACAAAATGTCCAGTCCGCAGCTGGATAAATACATCATGCAATGTGTGAGCAACTGGCTCATAGGTCAGGCACAAAGGGTTTCAGTGAATGGAGTGACTTCAGACTGGTGACCTGTCACTAATGGGGTTCCACAGGCCTCCATTCTCGGCCCTGTGCTCTTCAACATGTTCACAAATTACCTGAACACAGGACTGGAAAAGATACCAAACAAGTTTGACAATGACAATAAATTGGGAGGAGCTATTGACTCCCTCTAAAGCAGAGAGGCCCCACAGAGAGACCTAAACAAATCAGAGGATTGGGAAGCAGCAACCATATGAAGTTGAACAAAGAGAAGTGCCAGATTCTGCACCTTGGACAGGGCAAATCTGGATGTATGGACAGACTAGCAAATTAGATACTGGATTCTGGGGGTCCCGCTTGAAAGAAAGCTGAAAATGAGTCAGCAGTGCCCTGGCAGCCAGGAGGGCCTGGGATGCACCAGGAGTTGGACTCTATGATCGTCTCCTCTTTTCGAGTTGAGCACAAACAGCTCAGAAGTGAAGGGTGACACCTTCACACCTCTGCTGTGCAGAAGGACTTTGGGAAGAATACCATGCAGGTAGAACTGTGATGGAAAGTCAGATCAGCAGGATGTATCCGTCAAGTGAGAACTGATCAAGGAGACAAGACTGAAGAAAATAGTTTGTTGCAAGTATGCTTAGGCTGAGAATCACAATGACTGCAACCAGGCAGAAATTTGGCCTTGCTTGTTCTCCCAAAGGCATTATACCTATCCCAGTATTAATCATTTCAGCTTCTGACATACTGGTACATGTTCTGTCAAGAGAAAGAACCTCTTTTCCATCAGCCTCTCCCATTCACAGAGATATCTTTCATCTAATGCTGACCTATCCATATCACTTTAACTGGATGCCATAAAGAATGGTGGCACTGCCAGAAGGCAAATTGCTACATTTTTTATAGCTTAGCTTGTATGATGAAATCTCTCAGAATCAGAATACTACAGCATATAATGAACTTGCATCTTGTCAAATGAAAGGGACAGCCAAGTGACAGAAGGCAGTGGCTTAATATGACACTGCATTATAATGTGGTTCTGGAGAATAAAATTCAATTGAAATTATTTGGATGGAAAATGTTTGATCATATGCAAATTTTTTTTCCAGAAAAAATGTTGACTTGGCTGGGCTGAAGCTTAGTAGGAAAGGACAGTTTTCCTTTATATCTTCCCTAGGAAATTAAGACATAAAAAGTACCTGCAATTTCTGTCTCAGTAGAAGTGCCTCATTTTCATTCAAAAATTGACAAATGGGGTTTGAAAACCATTTTCAAATTATATTCATAATGCTAGTATGAACATTCAGAAAAAAATAAAAATGGTTGAAGTAATAGAAAATTTCATAAATATTTCATGGATATTTTATCTGGGTCTGTGGGGTTTTTCCCTTAATTTAGATTTTGATCTTTTTCATTCTGTTGTAGAATTAAGAAATTTAAAATATTCTACCAGCTTTCATGCCTTATTCTTTTCTGCCAGTCCTGAGGATTTCCACAGACCTAAATGATACTTTTCTTCTATCAGGGATTTATATTCCAAAAGACAAAAAGCAATTTTAAAAAAGGCTCCAGATCTAACTGGGCAGACCAGGATACAAGAAGAAAACTAGGATTATGTAGAGAAGCTTTTATAATAAAGGAACTATGTATGCATGAACAAGACTGCCTTTTGGAGATAAAGAATTGTGAGGTTATATGGAGTCACACAAACTTCATGGATTTCCTGACTCTTTTTGATGAAAAGAGCAAAAGGTCCTTTGTTCAATACAAATAATAAAATAACAAGAATTACTGCTGTGCAGAAAGGGTGGGACAGGACTCAAGACGTGGCTGCAACAATGATCTGAATGTGTTGCTTCAGTTTTCAAGTAAAGATGCAGATGTTGAGCCTAAAGGGCAAGGTTATAGAGTGAATGCAAATGAGATTTTGTAATGGACACCTCTGAAGCAAAACAAAACTGAAACAGATAAGCATGCTCAAATCACAAGGTAATTGCCACCCCAATTTTTACTTTTTTAAAAAATTGGCCTGTTAATCAGTAAGCCTGGTAACAATCTGTTAATCAATCTGTCAAGCTGTGGGAGCACTGAATTACTGGCAAAATTTGAGTGTGGCTGCCAGAGATGATAGGGGGGAGTGTGATCCAGGCAAAAAAAGGACATTTGAGTGATCTCATGAGGACTTTAAAGGAAAGAGCAATTGAGGGCATGCAGCTACTTGCAGCTGAGTAATAAAAGGTGAACAGTTTCTTCAGAGGTACTGTGTGACAGAATATCCACAAATCTTTCTTTGAATTTGACAAAAAAATTCCTAGAAAAGCAAGACAGTTTGTATTCAAGAAAAAATTTGTTATGGTGCCACAATAGAAATTATTAGAAACTTTAAGAGGAATCGTACTTTAAAGCTCAGTCATGTCCCAGAACAGAGTATGGAGAACTTCTGAGATTTGCAAATCTTCTCCTCTATGGTGAGTAGGACTTCTTTCCCTGTGGACGGGGAAAGAACTTCTTTTCCCAGGAACAAAATCTGGATATTCTAATTAAAATCTTCAGGAACTCCAAGAGAATATAGTGCAATGATGGTTGAAAATGGGACCTGTGATTAGTTAGGACTAACATGACTTTAAGAAGAAAAACTGTGAAAGACAGCTACAAAGGCCAGAGATGATGGTATTACTAGCAATCTAAGCTATCATTAGAAGAGACTTTAAATTCTGAATACAAACAAGAAATATCCAAGAACAAAGATGCCAATCAGGAGTGATACATAGCTTGGCAAACATTACAAATGCACCAGAGTTAAAAACACTCTGTCCTGAAAGATAAGCTTAACAGGTGGAGGAGTTCTCTATCTGTTGCACAGTACCAAACATGCCAGGGCTTATGGCATTGAGCACACAATCACTGAAATGGAAATATGTGAATTGTGACCACAGCTGGGGGATCTCACAGACCTATGTTGACAGAGTCAATGCTTCTGACAAACTCAGAAGTCCCTTGACCCCTTTTTGACTGGATGGTTACCAGCATCCAGTCTTCCCAGTGGTCTGTGCACTTTTCTCCCTAAGATCTCAGGACTTGTAACAACCTGGGTCACCCTGTGAGCTCAAGCATGATGTTCCTACTGTGCAATCTGCCTTGTAGCACAAAAAGAGAGACAATTTTCAAGAAGAGCAGAAACCTATTTTTGAACAAGAATCTCTGAAAAAAAGATTCCACAAAGGCTCAAAAATAATAAATGAATGTCAGTCTGAAGCTGAAATAAGATGCAAAGTCCTTGACAGGGAAGCTTTCACAAGAAAAGTGACAAGAAAACATTTAGCAAGACACCTTATGAGCTGGCCTGGTGCACCTCAGTGTGAAAAAAGTCAGCCTCAGCATCTATTAACTCTGTAAGACAACTAAAGGAAGTTAAGACATCAACAGTGAGTCCCATCTACTTGAATGCTACAATGCAATGTTTCTTACTGCTTTGCTCTACTATCACAACCATTAGGAAGATGCTGAGTGCTACCCCCCTAAATTTGCCCCTGAAGTTTGGTTGGAGGGTATGAGATATGATGTCTGTGGTGCATATACAGGATGAAGAAATTGTGCTTAAAAAGCGTAAACCGACAGGACAATCATACAGACATGCTTCAAAAGCCCACCTTCTTTCTGTTACTTCCCAACAATTGGCTAGTGAAGCACTTGGATTCACACACAAAAAAAATCATACTCACTTATTGGTTTATATATATATATATCTATGCAGATGTGCTCATAAATGAACATACAGAAACTGAATCAAATGAATACTAGAGAAAATTTCTTTCTCTACAAAATTTCTTATAACTTATAATGTTGCTGTATTATACTTTGCAGCATGATGCTAATGCAAGTATATTATTATGTGAAAATGTGAATACTGAAGTGAGGGCATATGGAGCAAGTTATCAAATCTAGGCACACTGAATTTTATGAATAAGCACATGAAGTAATTCAAGCCAAATTATAAGCTGGGTAATTCTCTTCCAACTCCCTATATTCTCCTTGAGATTTGAAACGGATACAGAATTCTTTATTTCCTAGGCTAAACCTTTTTGGCTGTGAATTTTGTGTTCATGAAAGATGCCAGATTAGTGGCCTGGAGACCAAAATCCCATTTATGTACAGAACATAGCACGTTACAAGCAGAAGCAGTGCAAGTTCTCTTCATTCTTCCAGTAACACTGTTCAAACATGGTCAATTGCTTTTCGAAGGTTATAGCGTATTTCACAGAATCACACAGAACCACTTCAAGACAAACTGGAATGAATCAGGCAAAATGGTAAGTATGACAAATATTATGTTGTTACATATAAATCAAATACCTTTGAGAAAGATGGATATTTTAAACATTATGGCAATTTATGGTTAAATTAAGTGGACTGGAAGATTAAGCATGATCAGTTGACATGAGGTTAAGTGGCCCTTATCTATTGTAATATGTATTTCTCCAAATCATCTTGTTTTATGGGTGTTCTTTATTGATACAATTTTCCATTTTTCTTAAAGCCCTTACTACCTGTTAAAACTTGAGATTTTGCTGAAATATTGAACAGCATGCTATTTCAATGAATATAAATTAGATGCAGAGGAGTGCAAACAATTGGTAAGGGAAGCAAAAAGTACTAATGAAATTCCATGATCAATACATGCTGATTGCAGAAATAAATAGTTCTTGTCCCAATTATCTTATAAAGCAGGTACAAAGGAACACCAGCAATACATCAGGTCAAATTCTATTTGGACTTTTTATATCAGCAGTAATGAAAGAAAAAGAGTAAATGTATCTTTACATGTTTAAACATTATAACTACTTCTGTTCCGTATTTTTCTTTAAAAAAGAAAATGGGAGATTGCCCACATGCTTTATAATGGATTTACTTTCAAATTTAGCAATAACTACAGATGTTGCTTGCTATAATGTACTCATGTTAACAAAATCCAAGTCAAATGCATTTTTTCAAACATTTTAAAGGACCTGACTTCAATGCTCTGTTATCACTCAAGTTCTGGTTTTTAATATTTATCACATATAGAGAAAATTCAGATTATTAGAAAAGCCCACTTCGTTTCATTGCACTCTGTCTGATTCCTAGATTCAGTTATGTCAAACAACTTTTCCTAAGTTTAAAACAGGTACAGAAGATAAGAATTTATTGCACACTGGGAACTGCTTAGAACAGTGCAAATCATTTTAATCTTACCAAACCTCCCAGTGTCTCAGTATTCTGAATACATTATGCGGAATATAATTTTTAATCCTTACTGATAACTGCTAAAGGCAGTGGAAGTTTGGTGTCATAGTAGCAATAGTAATAATACAGAGCACTTAGGCAGAGTGCCCAATTGACAATGATCTGTTTAAGTGACCTGTCTTAATTGCTAACTGAACTTTGCAAGTTCTGGTCAAGTGCATTACAGGTGTCTTAGCACCATGGAGATCAACCCAATACACCTTTCAACAGAGGATACCTGTCACACTCACAGTATATGGCATCCTAACCTAGGAGAAAAAATTAAGAGGCCACATTAATTAACCAAATGAGCAAAGCTCTTTGTATTTTATTTCAAAGAACTAACAAACCAGTGCTTTTTCTGTCTATCAAACTACCATTTTGTGTTTGTTTGCTTGTTCGTTTGTTGCACGGGGAGGTTGTTCTTTGGGTTTGGGTTTTTTTTTTTTGGAAGGTGTTCAAGGAGGAACACAAAATCATAAAGGTTTGGGGAAAAATACAATAATTTAACCTAGGGGACTGTTGATTGGTGAAAAACATACGAAGCTCAAATGATTAACCTTCCAAAAGAAATGGTAATATGTAATTTTATGATGTTTTCTAAGTCTCTACAGTAAAAGAAGGCATCAGATAGTAAAAATATGTCTAACTAGCAGACAAACATGACAAGCTGTCAAACTAAGTCCTGATGTGTTTCCTTCTCTGATGGGAAAAAAACATTTGCCCTAATTAAATAACCCTTGTTTACTCTCTAAATTACTCTTCTCAACTACACTTGTCTTGAAGGTATTTTTGGCTTGAAAATGATTGAAATACGGAGTCAAAAGTGAAGGGTAGAATCTGTCTTTTCCTTGGTCTTAGGCAATAGGTCAGCAAACATTGACCTCTTAGCAAATAACTAAGTACGTATCCTTCGAAAAATCAACAATGAAAAAAATGTCCTCAAAATCTAGCTTATTACTCCTTTTTATACAGGTAGATGTACAAGCAGACAAACATTTTATGTTATCCAAGACAAAAACATGCAGAAAATGTATACTGGAACTTACCAATGCTGGAATCACGTCAAGAGTATGAGACAACCTCTATCTGAAACACTTCAATACATTATACTATGGATGATGATGTTTTACTATAATAAGTGCCACTAATGTTTTATATGGCAAGTGACTTCATCATTCCAGAATCCCCTGGAATGTCCCAACTTCCAGTTAAAGATATTTTCTTTCATCTCTAAATAGATTACACCTTCAGCAGGTGTTTGAAATAGGCAGAGACTTGTAGCCTCATAAAGGGGGAAAAGGGGGATGATTGGTCAGACATGTAAAGTGAGAGCTAGTAATTATTTTCATGTGACACACAAGAGATGTTGTAGCAAAGCTGACTAAAGCTGAGCATGATTTAGCCAGTCTTCTTCAACAATGATGTCACTCTGTTCTTGCTTTCTATAAAGTTATGATTAATAAGAGGGGAGGATTATTACAGTAACTTACTCTTAGTGGGCAAGCGGTGACATCAACAGCAGCTGAGCAAACTGACCAAACGGTGTTGTGTTGCTGAGGGGTTTTTTCTCTAGCAGTGACTAACAAGGGGCTAACAGTGTCTGACAGCACAAAGGGCCCTTGAAATGAAGGATGCTTCTGGTGGAACTTCTGAATAGGAGCCACCATTTTAACTCTTCCACTTCATTTTAGAGTTCTGAGATGTTTCTTTTGGCCTGCAGCAAGCTCTTCCCTTTCTCTGTTAAAGCACAAACACTCAGACTCAAAACTGGCCAAAAGCTGTCCCAGTGGTCTTTCCAACACAAAGCTGCATAATCTACATTTTCTGTCTCATCTACTGGTATTGTGATAACTTTGTTTTCATTGCAAATTACAGAACATCTTTTAAAAAGCAGCTTGTGCATCTTCAGAGCATGGGTTTTACCAGAAAAAACCACAAAAATTAGACATGTTATGGAGAATCCTGAGCTTCTGATTCATCTGTGGGAGAATGCTGTGTTTAATTCCTTTTTTTTTTTCAAATTGATAGATTCTTATAACAATCCTGTTTGCTATTTAACCTCTGCAAATTTGCCCTCCCTAAAATTATACTTGGCCACCAAATATTTATTTACCAGCTGAATTGAAATGCTTATGTGAAAAGACTTCCAGTGTAAATTGAAGTCTTACCCCTACAGCATAACAGCATTTGTAGTGTGCAGTCCAGGATATAACTACAGGGTGCTCTGAGAGAAGGCCAGATACTTTGAGCTCTTTCCCTCAAACTTTTTTGTGTGAGGTGTACAGCTTTTGCCCTGATAATATAAAGAGCGTATGACACTACTTCCAACTTCTCTGTCCTACAGGCACTAAGACAACAGTTCCAAGGGGGAACTGCAGAGGCTGGACATTACATTACCAAAATGCTCCCCAAGCTGGGACAATTCAAATGCCTTTTCTGAATATTGTTAAACAAAAAATAGAATGTGGAAGCTAACCATTTTCTTGTACAAGCACTAATAATGTTGTACTTCTCATTTTCACAAAGACTTCTTGAGAGGGAAACAAATAGAATTTTCTAAACTGAATCAGTGAATAATGGTCCCAGCGGTAGTATCTGGAAACTCATGCAGAAGATGAGCTGAGAAGTACTACAGGTACTGAAATGGTCAACCACAGACCAGTCAACTGTATTCTAAATATTTTCTGTCTGAGGCTTTGTGCATCTTGGTGTGTTTTTACAGTTCATTAGTAGGTAGCAGCATATTTTATCAAGTAGGAAGAAAAGTTTGGAAACCACCGTCAGTTCCCATTTTCATCCTGACTGCAGACTTCTTTGGTAGCCCTGAACAGCAAACTCCCACCTCATACCTTCAAAGTTTAAAAAGTGACATACCTATTTCAAAGGATTTAGTGATTAATTAGATGATTTCTTTTATATATATAT
>VZDJ01000065.1:783038-797884 GCA_008694505.1 Cyanoderma ruficeps | reverse complement strand
TATATATATAAAAAACAAGTATTCATGCTACCAGAGTACCAGTAATTTTTATCCCTTATATTTAGCTTCACTTTTCAGTTAGAACACATTTAAAAGACAAGTTTAGATTCTGTGCCGTTCATACTGTGTGTTAACCTGTTACTGAATCTCAGAATATGTTTGGGAACAACTAACTTTTTCTTCTGGGCTGACCAGACTTTCAGCACATGCCAAAAAATGTCTTACATCTGTAACTCTGGTAATTTATGTCCAAATATGTCTATATTTAGATGTCCAAATAGCTCATTGCATGTAGAGATCAGGCATTCAAATACCTAGCTGTCCCTTAAAGCAGTTATTTCATGTATGTGAGCTGGAGAGTTCAAATGAATCTACTAGGGTGGCTTTTACATAAAATAATCACCTCCTAACTTTCATCCTTCTTTCTGAGTCAGATGTTGTCCTGCAATTCCAGCCTATCAGCCTGTTTCTGTTTCCAGATGCTGACATGCAGCAGACTTCCCATAAATGTTAGGACATCCGGCCATACCAATTCAGACCATTGGCCATACCAATTCAGGACAATTGGCCATACCAATTCAGACCAGCTTTACAACTAGACAGCAGAGGCAGTCTTTCCCAGTGATTCAGCTTCGAGACTATGAGAGAGCAGTCTAACATATACAGAAGATGTTTTCTTAACTTCTCATCTTAACCAGACCTTGACGTGATTCTTCAACATCACTGGCTGAGGAAATGTTTCCAATTGCCTTTGATCAAAGTTAACCAATAATATGGTACAATGTTTTTGCTCTTAAAAGCACTCACCAAAATGACTGTGAGGTGTCTGGATAAAGTTTTTATATATGACACTTTGCTCTGCTCTAGAACAGCAGTTTCAAACCCAACCTGTGTCAGCTGTGATTAAACGTGGTTATTCGCAAGACTTCCTTTTGTCTATGGTAGATTTCCTTTGAAATTGTGGCAAGAGATGGGCTTTTCTGAAAGTGACTCAGGGCAGGAACAGTTGCATTTTGCTCTGAATCACCTTCAGGAACTTTCTTGTTCTTTCCACAGCAGAGAGACAGGAGTCCCTCACTACCACATAAGGACACTTCCTGAGTAGTCCCCCTGGTGGTACAACTACCTCCTTTTTCTAGTTCCAACACTGGCAACAGTAGGTGTTATTTGGAGAAAGAATGCGAGCCTGGCCACTTTCTGCAGGCCTATCCCTTCAAGAGCCCCAGCATCTGCAATTGTTGTATTAAGGATATATCCCTGTCTATTCTCTCTGGTAGTTTTAAATGGACCTTCCTGAGTCTTCTGATACCATCTGCCTCCAGAGCCTCCTGTGGCAACAAATCCCAGAAGCTCAGTCTCCATTGTGTAAGCTCTGTATCTGTTTTACATCTTCTCCTACTAGTTTCAACACATTCCCACTAATACTGCAGGATTTGGTGGGTGACAGTTTAGCATTCACCTTATCTACCATCTTCATGGTTTTCTAATCCCCAGCACATGTTCTTTCAGCCTTCCCTTCTCCAAGCTGCCTTTCAGTTTTTTGATTAAGCAGCTGTTCCAAAACCTTAATAGTTTTAGTGTCTCTTCTCTAACTCACCCATGTCCTGTTTGAGATGCAGAGACCAGAACTGCAGATGACATCCACTTAGTGGATGCACCATACATATAGAGGCAACATGGTGTCCTCTGTCTTGCTCTCACACTATTCCTAACAGCATCCAATTTTTTGTTGGCTTTTTGAACTGTCGCTGCACATTACATTTTTAAATTTGGAGACCTTTAAATGATACATCTAGGACACATCTCCCCCTACTCTGCAAGATACCCCTCATTAATACTTACCTGAATGTCATTTCTACATTGGCTATTTGCTGATTTGCATGAAAGGATTCAGCTCTTTCAGCACATGTCCCACTGAAAGCAAGACACTACAGTAGGCAGCTCTGCTGAATATCTCCAGAACTTGTTGAACTGAGGGCATGAGCAACTGTGTACCCAAGAACTTGGGTGAGGAAGATTGTCCTGTGGCTGTCGCTGCTGTTCTCTCCTGTGAGAGAGCAGATTAAATTATTGTTCAAAGCTGTCAATTTGACTCTGATCACGTGAGATAAATTCAGTTTAAGGGGCAAAAAAAGAACCAGAACTAACCCTCTCAAAGAGGAATCTGCTTTATGAGAAACATCTGAACACTTCTTTGTTGTTTTTATACTTCCTAGATGCTTGGTTACTGTCCCTGAATGGGCAGCTTCAAAGGAGCAATTAAAAATGTGTGCATAGACACACAGTTGAGCCCTGTTTGCACACAAAAACTTTATTCTGAGCTACCTTATGTCACCCCTTTTAGAGGAGTCATCATGAGGGCATGACACCAATAAGCAGACAATGAATAAAGAAAATAACTGTTTATAAGTTCATAGTTGGCATACAAAAGTTATTGAAGAGGAACTGATATTCTAGGCAACTGGCCATCACTGCTGCCTATCAACCCTCTGTTCCCCCAACTGTTACTGGGTATTATAAAGCTCATTTTAAAAGCACTTCTCCAAGACCTGTGAGCTTGGCAGGTACTATTTTGTCCTTACTGATAAAGAGTTTTAAGCCTAGTTGTTCATGCACATTATAGTCTGCAAACAGACACCAGACAAGTAGGTAACTGTCTACACGTTACATGTCCCACCTGCACTGAACTACAAGTATAAAATTTTAACCATAAAATGTGAACCCAACTTAGAAAATTTAACAGAATTGAAATTAAATCCAGATTTGAGGACATCATACCCATTCCAATAGTTCAGTTTCATGCTACCAAGTTGAATCTCAAGTGCTAATCCCAGATTTGAGGAAAATTCTGAGATAAATTCTCATAACATGGATAGGTTTACACTTGAACCTGGAAACTCAGGGTAATCTGCAGTATTTGTTAAGACAGTGTTGGGGCAGGGGTGTGTGCATAGAGAAGGGGAGCAGCTTCATTATGTCAATAAATGATGACTGTTCAATGTACTCCTCTCACTTCCCCACATGTGAAATGCTCTCAGTAATTTTTTGTGTTTCCCTGAAAATAATAATTGAAGCCTAACCCATCTCTCAGATTTAACCTCTGTCTATCTTGGAAATGAGTCCAAACATTATTTTAAATAACCCACATGAAAGCTAGTGAACATGAGAAACAAAACAGCATCAAGCTCTTGTTTGTCATTTTTTGACCCACAGATCTCAGAATAAATACTGATTTCTTCAGCTTTAAAGACAGGGACATGAGGTACTTGTACTCAGCAGTTGATAGTAGAGCCACAAAATCTAGAATTCTTGGGTTGCCATCTAGCACTCTATTCTTCCTCTTAAAATTTTCAGTGCAGAATGTATTTACTTCATCCACAGTGATTTGTTCCACAGGGGATTTACAGTGACAAAGCAGCAACCACGCAGAAGATCAATATACACTTTTTGAAATTCATTTGTTGGTGTCCTCAGTATGTCATTTATGTCAGTTATCTGCTGGTTACTCTCACAGATGGGAATATCTGCTGATGTGTGACACTGCAACTTTTCCAAATGGCCTGTACATGATGACTACTTGGGAGGATTTGCTGGTGTAATCTCTTGTTGAGTTCAGCTTAGTGAAAAGAGAAAGCTTATGAGCTTCATTCAATTCCCTTCCACACATCAACAGATTTATAAGTAATCAGAACTTAATAAGCAAAATGTATCCCCATCATGGAGGGAGCTAAACCAAGATGAAACTGGATCTTTCAAACAAGACAAAAACTGGGATCTGTTTTTAAAAGGAAAACCCAAAACCTAAACATTAATATGTAGAAGTTAAATTAAGCAAAAAGACTTTAAGTCAGACCTTCTACTGATGTAACTGAATCTCTGAAGCTGGAAGAGCTACCCCAATTCCTATTAACTAAGGGTCCAACATTCCTTCTGCAAACACAGTGGTAAATGTTTCTAAAATCCGCAGGCAATATTACTTTGGGAAGTACATCAGTGAATAATCATCTGAAGAGCTTTTACCTAAAATACAACTTTTTGTTTCTCTTGCTATCAATCAATGGTTTATATTTATCCTCATAGTCAAAGATTGATTCAACTGACTTCTGCTCCCACAGTCAGCACTAGCTTCAGTAGCATCAAGAGTTGGCCCTAAAAGTTAACAGCAGTCTGTAACTTAAACGGTTGTGTGTGCTGTGCTTTCATTAACTGTAGTGAAAGGAACATGGAACAGAGAATTCAGGGCTTGTCAGAGAAATAACATCATTTCCCATTATTCTGAAGTTGATGCAAAGATATCATTGATAAAACTCCACTGGCTGAAGTACAATTACATAAGAAATTATTTTGATGTATGCTTTGAGCAACAGTCAATGTTTTCAACAGCATGCAAATTATTTTTACAGAACCTTCAATAATAGCTTTAATTCACCCATTAATATTTTCACCCTACTTGCAGCCAAATAGGATCTGTCAGCTTGGTGGTCCTTCCCTTTGGGGCTTAAATCATTGATGTGACTCTAATCATAATCTCAAAATATCTTTTAAGACAGCATCACTCAAGATATTTTACACATTACAGAACTGTTTCAGAAGAAAAAAGATTACTTTTGCAGTTATGTTCTGAAAAGTCACCTGTCAAATGAACAAGCTGCGTAAACAACTTTAGTTGTGGCCTACTCTCTCCAGTTACAACTTAAGTCCTTACTCTCTCTATAAATTCAAGAAAATTCTCTTTGTAAATAGGTTTTTCCCAAAATGAAAAGTTTTGAACAAGCTCTGATTATAACACATACTTCTATCATGTTGCATCACACTAATAACATCATTTTTATCACCTGACTTAGGTATTCATATGCCTTGGCTTTTATTTTTAAGTGTAAGAAGGCAACATATATGCTAAAATAGCATGAACATGAAATATCTTTGTTAAAGCACATTGTTCCATGAGCTGGCAATAAAAAATATCAGTGAGTGACATGTCAGGAGATATAGGTATACTTTATAAAGAAAATTAACATACTTGCTTCCATTTGTCAGATTGACTTTATATAAGGTTCTTGTAGAACAGAACTCATACTTATCCTGCCCTCCTGTAAAAAGTGTCATCCATCAATATTAAAAAGAAAGGCAAGAAAGCTCTTATTTACCCTACCCTCTAGGCTGAGTTCTTATCCTCAGATGAACTTTATTTTTTGACCAGCTCACTAATTACTATTGAAATCACTGACCCCTCTAAACAGCACATAAGCATTTGAGTTAGTAGCAACAGCAAGACCAGGCTTAATTGGTCCACTTACATAAAAGTAGAAACATAAAACTTCTAAATATAAGTTTCTGGCATATCTTTTCTTATTATTACAGGAAAATGAAGTACAACAGAGTGAAATTCCAGCTAATTTGCACAGAAATCTGTGCCAGTGTGTTTTCTAGTGGCTGCTCTTCAGAGCAGGGATGGACATGGACAGATACTGTTGTATGCAATTCAGAATTCCAAAGTAGTCAGTAATACACACAATATCCAGTGGGTGAATAATGAAGTGGCATTGGGCCATTTTTTAAAATGGTTTGTAAGATAAAATCCACAATTAGGAAAATAATAATAAAAAAGACAGGTTGCTGGAGTACTAATCTTTCTTTCTCAGTCCCATTCCTTTAGTTATTTCTGATCAAGCAGGGAACTAAAATATGCCTTTGAGCCAGCAAGATAGGTTCAGCATAACTCCAGTGTTTTATGTGATCTCAGTTGGTGGTATCAGAATTCAAATTAGAAATCCCAACTGAACAATGATTATCTGGACTCTGAAGCTGACAGAAAAAAAAAATCAGAAAGAAGGACAAAAACCAAACCCAGCTACAGTCTTTCCCAAGAGCAATTGCCCTTTCTGGCAGGAAGGGGTAAAAATAGAGGCAGCTCATTAATATGGCTTGGCAGTGCTTAATGGCAGCTGGTCTGAAGAGTTAGATCAGTGGGTCTTTCCAGCAGTACTCCCGGACCACTGCCAGCAGGTGTTGCTGTGTTCAACAAAATGAAAAGGAGTGCGGGGGGGGGATGGGGAGAAAAATATTTATAAAGAGACAAATAGGTGTGAAAAAAAATTAATCACCAAGTAAAGCTTTCATTAAGCCTTTGTTAAAGCTGCACACAAACTCCCCGAGGCAATAAGGAGCATGGTCTGAAATGAATAATGCTTTTCACTTCTCCTAAACTCCTTTCAGAAGTTATCCTGCGCTATAAATCACATACATACTTGCTGTGCCTCACTCAGTAGCTTTCTCGTTTTGTCACAGACCACACACTTTCTCACTGGGAATCCGCTGCCCTGCCGCCGCAGTGGGAGAAGCTCGGTCCCGGCTGGGTGCTGCCCCAGGCGGGGTGTGACGGTCACTCCGGCACTGCACCGCTCTGACTTCAAGGAGAAGATAGCTCCACTACTCTCAGGGCAAGTTTCCTATTCTCCCTAAAACCAATGCAATGTTAGGTCTCTTGCTGAGAATTTGTCTGCTGCCAAATTGCAACAGGCACTGCACCACCAGTACGCAACTAATTTCAAAGAGTTTTAGGATGTCAGTTAAAACCAAATTCAGCCTGGTCCTGAGAAAAACAGGTTTGCAAGATGGAAACTTGGGTTTAGGATCCCTACTGAAAATGGAGTCCTGCAACTAAGTATATACATGCTCATTATCTGTTTCTTGAAGCAAGTGTCTCACTGTCCCTGAAGAAAAAGAAAAAAAAANAAAAAAAAAAAAAAAAAAAAAAAAAACAGAAGGGGAGGGGAAAGCAAAACAAGCAAAAGAAAGAAAAAAAGAAAGGGGGGGAAAAAAAAAGAAGAGGGAAAAAAGCAAAAGCTGTTATTTGTAACAACTGAGCCACCAAAACTCAGATTGCAGAAAAGCTACTGCATTTCACTTATTATATGCGTATTAAAAATGGGAAACAAAACAACCTATCTAGTCATATGTTTCCCATCAACTTCTGATTTTTTCTCATTCTACCGAAGCTGTTGTGTGAATACAGCACACACAACAGTTGGGATCAACACTGCTATAAGGACTCCTTGGTATCACTTTCGAAATTGAAAATTTAAAATCTTTCTTTGATCCAGATCAGCCATATATTCCAAGACAGATTAAAGTTACATTACCAACAGGACACGAAAATATAATTATAAGTACGATTCAGGCCAAAAAAAAAACTCTGAGGGATGGGGATTTTCTGGTAATCAGTGGGTGTTATGAATGAGTAAAGACTGCATGATCATGCCATTTGTCATAAACGGTACCACATAAAGCCAGTTATTATATGTGTTTAAGAAAGGAGATGGATTTTGGATTTACTTTTGACCTTTTATGTATTACTTCTGTACTGCCTAATTGGCATAGTTATTTCTGATTTTCATTAATGTAAATTGAAATGAAAATTGCTTTTTCTTTATTCCACAAATGTTAATACCACACTTGCAAAAAATGTGACCTGTCATTCATTGTAATTTATTTTTAGATGTCTAAACAGTTTTTAATAGTGTGATGCAATCTGCACGTCAAGGAGCCAGGAGACTTGGACAGCAGCAATATGATTCATTTTTTAAAGAGCTTTAAAGGGATCCCTAATTTAAACAGAAGGACATATTTATTCAGAGATTGAATTTTTAAAAATCATCCAAAGCAAAAGGATTCTTACTCAAATGCATTTTCCTGAATTTGAAAAGAATCCAAATTTGCAGAAAGATTATCTGGTATATCCTTAAGTATGTAAGAAGAAGAAAACAATTTGCAAAGTAGTAATTAAGTATCTGGTAAATACTGTATTTGAACTAGAACAGTGTCACCTACATCTAGTAATATCTATATCTGACTATGCAATACAAATTAGAATGTATCTTCCTGACTCATAATGTTTGCTTTGTCTGATTTTAAGTTCTAGTCTTCAAATGGATACAGAAATCACCACTACAAGTCGATCCATGATATTTTGTCATGCTAGAAATTAGGAGTTTCCATTAGATAATTACCAGAAGTATGTCTCATACAGGAAAAAGAGTCAATTGCTGATGTAACAGGATTAACCAATCCAGCACAGTGATCCGGCCCACTTTTGACAGACGTGATATGTGAGTGTGCACATGAGAAGTACAGTATAAAGCTTCGCCTTATGAGTACCACAAAGAGGAACTTCAGCAGTTCTTAAAGCACAATACAGCAGTCTCCTTCTGAGAGTCAGGACTAGAGAGGTAAAACTTTCAATCAGCTTTTTTCCTTTAAAACTGAAACTTTTAATTCCTGTGCATGCTATTGCATACTGTTAGGGTTTTATGGAATGAATGCATAAACAGAACTTTGCAGCTCAGGTAATTTGTAGAAAGAGTCTGAACCATCATTTCTTTATGTATTCAAACACATTTCTGTATGTATTTTTGTACATATATGTATATACATGTAAGTAGAAATAAACCATGTGTCAGCGGTATTGGAAGACTCAGTTTTAGAAAACAGCGGTTTTTAGAAAGTTGGGCTTTAACATTAAATCTGTCATCATCATGGCATGCAAAGTAAAATATGCTATACCTCTATGTAATAGAGATTGCATGCGATAACTGTACCTATAGTATATGACAAGCAACATATACCCCACAGCAAGAACCCAGACATACTTGTCTGTATTTTATTTTGATTTATGCCTCTCCCTTACTTTTCATCAGACACTCTTAGGATAGGTGCTATATTAGAACTATATATAACTCCTTTAATTATGTCGTCTGTTAGTACATCTAATCATGAATGCATATTTTCATCTGAAATTATTTTTTCATCCAATTAAACTTTTAGTTCTATTTCAAGCTGACTTTCAGACTTCGTATAATTACAACAGACTTTGGGCTGTTCACAAGATCCAAGAAAATTCAATGTATTATAGTCAAGTTTGTGTTACAAAGATGTGTTTATAAGAATGGCTGCAGGGTTTATAATGCTGACAGACCTGTAAGTGTAACAGTATATAACAGTATAGCAACTGAGGTCAGTAAAACACAGATGAGGGGGTACTGTAGATGCCTTATAACAGTAAAAGACTTATAAAAGATCTTAATTGAAAAGGACTAGCAATATATAACATTTCTAGGACTTTGGTTGATTGTTCAATTACTTCTGTATGTTTCATTTACTCTACCTATAATTCCTTGCCTGTCTCTTAGCCCAGGTGCCTGTAGTCATCTCATGGAAATTAGAGACCTTTCAATGCTTATATTTATAAATTACTCCTTTCCACTGTGAAATACAATGGTTGACAGTAATATACTGAGAGTGGAATATTTGCTGGGTAGGAGGTAAGCCCATCTGAGAAGACAGAGGTGTGTGAGAGAGAGAATGAAAGGAATGAAAAGAAAGAGGGTAAACACTACTTCAAAGAAAGAAGAAGCTGCTCTGAGAAAATCTGTACAAGATAGTGCCTGAAAGGGAAGAATCTCAAAATTTATAGTTAGAGCTGTCATTTTTCCATTATCAAATTCAAATGTAAGCGAGTTTGCAAACTTCAGATTTGCTGGGTAAGGAACAGAACGGAGAGGATACAGAATGTAAAGGCAACCTGAAGCCATGGCAGTGGCACAGGGAATGCCTTTTCACTGCAGAGCAAAGCTCTCCTGGGCATAAACTGACAAGGGGGTACCAACACTGGTTGTAGTGCTCCAGATTTCTTTCAATGTCCAATGTCTTATTCTAATATTATGATTGCTCTCTGTGATTTAAATGAATGAAGTAATAAGTGCCTTCTAATAACAATGGGCCAAATGTAGAAGATCTTACTCAGCCTTCTCTCAGACAGAATTATTATTGGCATCGATGAGGGATTTGCCTGAGTCAGAAGCAAGTATGATTTGGCCAGATGACATGTAACACTTTTCACATTCAAAGCATTTCTTGGGCATTGCTTGATTAACCCCAAACCTAAATATATATACCCAAGAACTTCCAGGCGCAGACTAGCACAGAAGTAGGGATACTACACAGCACTACCATGGCATGTCACATATATGTAGCAACTCCTGCTTAGGCTCTCAGTGCCTGACTGCATATTGCAGCTGGGGAGTGTAACATGTATTATAGAGCCCTTCAAACAACAGTGCTATTTTGTGCCTGTCAGACCTCTTGCCAGTGTTGATAACCCCCAGCATTTAGAAGTGAGAAGAAAAGATTTTTTTCTTCAACTCCAGGCAGAATAATGCTCTGTTCGAAATATTCAGAGCCCCTGCCCTCATTCCCATCTCATTCACAAGCTATTTAACATCTCCTGATATCCCTAACAATACCAGGCAGGACTAAGAGCAAGGTGCTCATTAAAGATTTCACCCTTTTCATTCATTCATGTTTCCTCTGTTTACTTAAGCCAGTGATACTCTTGAAGGAATAAAATAAACAAAACAAAACAAAAAGAAGAAAAGGGAAAAAAAAAGGGGGGGAATGACAGCTGGGGGGGGGCGGGGGGAGGGTCAAACAGAAAGAAAATAAAAGGGAAAAAAAAGAGTAAATTTACAGGAATGAGAAGATATTTTAGAAAAGGGGGAGGGAAGGAACCACGAGTAGTGATATTTGAAGAGAGGTGTGTGTTAGGGGAGCAATGAGCATAAGGAAGCCAGCCTGCCTGTTCCTCCCCCTTCCTAATCATAGCCTTTACTCACAGACAAAACTCCCTCCCTCTCTCATTCACTCACTCACTTTAGGCCAATCCGTCCTCTCTCTCTCTCTCCCTCTCTCTGTGTCTCTCTCCTACTCTGAGACAGAGTCAGAACTCTTCTCCCTGACAGCCACAAACATCTACAGCACTTATTGCATTCGGAGAGGGAACCTGCAAACAAAACTTCACAGAAAACTTTTGGTTCTTGTTCCAGAGAATTTGCTGAAGAGAAGGAAAAACAAACAAACAAACAAACAAACAAACAAAACCAGCCCCCAAAAAAACTGTTCGTGAAGGGGGAAGAAAAGCAGGGCCTTTTAAAAAGGGAATCACAACAACTTTTGCTGCCAGGATGCCTTTGCTTTGGAAGAGAGGATTTCTGTTGGTGCTTTGCTGGATTATAGTGAGGAGTTCCCCAACCCCAGGATCCGAGGGGCACAGTTCAGTCACTGACTGTCCATCATGTGCCCTCACCACGCTCTCAAAGGATGTGCCCAGCTCACAGCCTGAGATGGTGGAAGCAGTAAAGAAGCACATACTGAACATGTTGCACTTGAGGGACAGACCTAATATCACCCAGCCAGTGCCCAAGGCAGCACTTTTAAATGCCATCAGAAAACTCCACGTGGGAAAGGTGGGAGAGGATGGTTTTGTGGAAATAGAGGATGATGTTGGAAGAAGAGCCGAAATGAATGAAGTTGTGGAGCAAACCTCAGAAATCATCACTTTTGCAGAATCAGGTGAGTGCTTGAAAAACAAAACTGTATAATATCTGTACCCAAATGAAAAATATCTCTTGTGCCAAAACTGCAATTAACTTACTTTTTCTCCTCAGCAATAATGTTTTCTGCAAGGTTGTAGGATGAGACATGGGGGAAGGGAGAAGGAGGAATGGGATGGGGGGGTTGGACTCTGAAGGGATTTGATTTTTCTGACTTAGTCTTGGCTACAGATTACACTTGCTAAGCAGTCAGTCACACAGGGAGGAAGCTCTCTAACCAATCTTGAACATAAAGTCAGGCTGCAGCAGGGTACTCCGAACTCTGCCTGTAAATCCAGAGTACTTGCAATAAAGGGTGGATTGCAGAGTTGATGGTGAAAGAAAAAAGGCTGTAGCCTTTTGGGGACTTTATCACGACAGAAAGTGAACTGCAAACTACTTCAGATACAACCTTTTCATGCAAAATTACAGTAGAAGTTATAAAATCAGATGAAGCAGCTTTAAGTTTTAGAAGTGAGAGGACTTTTTTGTGGTTTTTCCTTCTTTTTTTTTTTAATTTAACACAGCATCTTCGGCACTAAAAGGTTGCAGGGACTGTCAGATGACTTCAATAGAGCTGGACAAGTTTCTGTAGCTGATCCAATTTGTAATGCAGACTTCTGAATACTGGAAAAAAGATTCTGCTCCTAAAACGCTCCTGCCAAAAAAATGCAACTTTGTAGGGTGTATTTTGAACTATTTCACACTTCCTTTCCCCCTAGCTCCTAGGCAGTAAGAGTTCAGAATATATATATTTAGTAAGGAAAGTCTTAAGGCTCACATAAACTGCCCATAGGAAACAGCTCTAAAGTTGTACTTGGCTGTCTTGTTCCTACATGAATAGGACCAGAACCCATTTTAATTCAACGTGTATGTATCTGCACATATATCTGTTAGTGTATGTGAGTATGCTAATGCATGCATCAATAGAAGTAACTTGCAATAAGTCTATCATCTAACTAACAGCAACTTTTTATGATTTTGTCTAGCCAAAGCATTTTTCCTGTTGCCAAGACGGTTTTAAAAGAATGTCATTGTTTTGTTTGGTACAGCATATGGTAGGCAAAGTATGCAAAGGAACTCCAAGCATTTTTGTTTAAAAGTTTGCTGCAGCAGTATAAACAATTAAGACAACACTCAGAGTTTCCAGTCCTGAAAACCTGTTGACTCAGATGTTCTGATTGCAGGGAAGCCATGCACAAGAAGTGTGCATGCTTTTAAGTGCAGACATTCCTGCTGGCTGTCTGATTTCCAACTGTACAAGGAGCCCTTGCCTTTGGAGTCCTTGTCAATATACACATTACCAGTTCTTTCAGCATGAGAGCTCAGGCTTTTCTGTTTTTCCATCCCCTCCACTTCAGAAAGCAGGGAGAAGATGTCAGTGCCAGAGGTCATTAGAAGGGGTAGCTCAACATTAGTTTAGAAATTAATTTATAAAAGCAAGGAAACCTCTAAGCTATATATGAGTCGGATTCCCCACCTGGTTTTCAGCAGCTCGCTCTGAGCACAGTGGAACACATATGGCATGAGCAGTGGTTTCTCTTCACTGTGGGAGTCGCAATCATTTGTAAACACATTATTGTCTCTCCTGGGCTCTGACACAAAGGAATTTGGAATTTGATATATGCCTACTCTGTACAATACCCTCCAGCGGCGCCTCCCAAAGCCATTGGCTCTTGGGGTCACATGAGCAGCCAAAATCATGCCATTGCCCACACACTGGCCAATCATCCTGCCACTGATCCCCCACCACCAGCGACCAGCACTGACACGTCACTCAGCTTGATTTACATAGTGTTGTCCTACTGCTGCTAGACAAACTACTTGAAGAAGACTTATGCTATGGAGCTGCAGGACAGGGGCATCCCCTGTGTTCTCATGCTTTCTCCTCTCTGCCACAGTTCTCTTCCTGTGTACTGACAATCCTGAAAGCCCAGGCAGGAGGGCTGCACTGTCCATTTTTTCCATACCTGCTACCTTTCCATACCTCTTTGATTTGGGACAAGGGAGGGACAATTAGCAAAATAAAAAGTGAGCTCTGGTTTGGGTTTTAATGGAAATGATAATTCCACTCTGTGAAGTAACTTCAGATTACTGAAGCATATTCTTTATCTACAGCCATTCATATCTGGTGACTTGCTAACACCAGAGGATCTACTACATTTTACAGGTGCCAATGCACAACATCTAAAGTAAACTCTACTTGAGATCCTGTCCTCTTCTGCACTGGCAGTTTCGCCTGTCAAATATTAAACCAGTACTTTTTTCCTGTAAAGGAAAGTGAGGCAAAAAACAAAGGAAAGTGGCATGTCATATAGGAAGTATGAGTTAAAAAGACAGGAATAGAATATAACCACAGGGACAGTCTCCACTTTTTATTCTGTGAGAACTGGGAATAGCATGAAGGATTTGAAACACCAAGCAGGAGAATAAACATGTTCCGCTCACAGCCAGGTTAATGCGTTTCCTGCTTTTAATGTCAAACTCACTCTGGCTTGATAGAGGGAAATAAGAAATCAATGAAAATGAATGAAACCATTTCATATTGTATCAGATAAATGTATATAAAAAGCAAAATAAGATGTTAGGCTTCGTGTTTCTTCAGGTATGGCTTGACATAAACCAGCTTTTCCCCATGTCTTTCAGACACCACATTTATTATTTGTCTTTATAAAAAAGTAGTATTTCCATCTTTCATCAGCCATATTCTCAAACATACAAAGAAATGGAGGAAATGAACGAACAGCGCCCTGTGCATGCAGCTCTGGCTTGAGACAGCTATTTTCTAAAATAGACCAAAATTCAAACAAGCACAGACTTCAGACAATTAGAGGGGAAATAAATGCAGTAAACTTGTCTGAAGCACAGGTGTAGTTATGTCCAGGAAATCAGGAAAATAGTTGGCAGGTAGTTTTCACAGCTAACAAATCCTGACAGATCTCTGCAAAACTAATGACTGTGAGTATTGGGCAAAAGTTACAAATGCACCCTACTGTCCTTTGGCACTCTTACAAGTAAAACACGAAAATCACTTTCTACTTGCATGTCAAACTAAGATTACTAACCTTGATTAGTTCTGCTGTAAGGGTAGCTGTGCCAGAGTTCTGTGTGTTACTTCAAAGTCTTAAAAACAGTTTTTTGAGGAGAGGGATCATATCATTTTGGGAATCTAACAGGTTTGACAACAGAGACACTCAATACTTATAAATATGATTGGCTACTAACTTGTTCATTATTTTAAGTAGACAGTTTATTAGGTAGATGTGGGATTTTGCCAACCGAATTTGATCCTGGCAACTAAACTACCAATGAAATAGGTTGTTAACATCTTCCCCTGGGAAGGTGATAGGAATTATTGGATGGAAATCTAAGTTTATCACCAGGAGAAATTCCAGGGGAAAAAAAAGAAAAAAGAAAAAA
>VZDJ01000065.1:606066-781019 GCA_008694505.1 Cyanoderma ruficeps | reverse complement strand
TTTTTTTTTTTTTTTTTTCTGGTTTATTTTTCTCTTACCACAAAATCTCCCTTTTCTGGCAGCTAATGTCAGGTGAGCATAAAGATAAGGTATTAATTATGCCATAAATTCTCCTCCCACTGTAAGAGACAACAGTGAGGGAGCAGGAATGAAAGCATGCTACCTAGATGACTGGTCACGTATGCCGGATAATGAATAATCAGAATAAAGTGTTTGCCAGCCATCCATAGGCTGAAATGCATTCACAGAAATGGCCACTGTCTAACTGTGGCAATAGGACACTTGTAATCATCAATCTGTCTAGGGGATAATTACCACACGATAACACTAAATTCTCTGAATAAATTCTACGGTGCAAAGAATTCATCTAACTCCAGTGGTCACTCATTAGTAAACATTTTGAGCAATTATCTCTCAATAACCATACTCTTCTCTTCACTCTCTTTAGAGGAACCTTTCTAGTAACCTATTTTTTTTCTGTCTCCTGGGGAACGGAAATGAGAAGTGAAGGGAAGGATGCTTTTGAATGTAATTACAGATTGGCACACAGTACAAATTCTTCCAAATCTAAACATAGGCAGTAGTAAAGTTAGCAACTAAAAAAGGAAAAAAAAGCTTGCTTTGTATGGAAAAACAGTTCACTTACAGTATAATGTAAAAACGTTTCAAAATTCAGCACCGGTGAAGCATAGAAATTTAAAGCAACAACACCTTCTTACAGACTGAGCATTTTTCAAAGGAAAACAAATCCTGCATATTAAGAGAAATTAAGAATAAGCCACATTATAATGTCACAAAGGATAATCACTTTCATTATGAAAGAAAAAGCCTTCATTATTTTACAGTGTATAGTTAAAAAAAATTAAATATCTTTCCATTTTACTCAAAAGAAGATACTCTCAATTGTATAGCTTCGACCGCATGTAGTAGATGGATACAGTTTAAGCTAACGGGGCTTGGCCTTGAATCCTGCGGCAAATTGCAAATAAAGGAACTCAAGTGCATAATTAAAGCCAACTATACTGAAGGAAGGACCCTTAGTCTCAGACGAGGAACACACTGGACCTGCAGATTCCTGCTGGAGCACAGCATGAGCTACCTCATGCAGGGCTGCCCCTCCAATCCCCCCCGTGCCTGGACCCTCAAGGGTTCTGCCAATCCCTCCACGGGCTCCTGAGCCATGTCCGTCACCCAAGCGCTGCTTGGGAGCAGGTGCTGGCTGCAGAGTCCCGTGTGAGCCCTGGCCAGCCCTTCCAGAGGTGGAGATGAGGGTACCTGTGCAGGCTCCCCTCTGCTTGCATGTTCAGGTTTCTCTCCTAAAAAGGTGCATGAGCATTAGTGAAGAGAAAAACAGATATGGGAAAACTCCCATGCTATATATACTGCTACACTTTCTTTCCATTCAGTAACTCCTTCCATTAAACCTTTTACCATATATGCACTACTTCTTAGAGCTTGTATTTTTAACCACTTCTCACATCATTTGCTAGTGTCACTTGCCCTGCTAGACTGCTCCTTTGGCATCACAGCTCTCCTTCTGGAAGGAACTTTGTTCAGCAGTAAAGCAGAGAGGTGGCCTCTCCAAAGTTTTGGGAAAGGGAAATGCGGAAAAGCAATCAAAAGGAGCCCAAAGTAATTCCTTGTCTCCTTTTTCAGCTGCCTTCTGCTATGATAACAATCCAGGCTGTTGACATTGCTGTTTATATGAGCATGGAAGTGATGAAGGCATTATCACTGTTGGGCTGTGGGTCTTTCCTCAGCAGTCAGGCAGGAGGAGCAGGATGATTACAAATGGAAAAAGACCCTTGCAAATCTGCTGTGGCAAATGTAAAGGCAGGACAAAAGGGTAAACAAAATATAATTATGGAAGTGATACCACCCCTAAATTTCAGGAATCTCCCTTTTACCTTCAGTTTGATGAACAGTATATATTTCCGAAGCTTTGATCCCGAGCATTAATTCAGACCTAAAAGGAAAGGCTGCTAAATCCCTAAGATATATCTGGAGAAAATTAAATATAGATTTTTTTATACTCAGAACAGTTGAAGAATTTATTTTATTGTAGCACTGAAGCTTTTGGAAACAAAGATCCTGTTATAAAGTGAATGCATAACCATAATAAGCCAGATCCTAAGGTCTCAATTTGGTTTTAGCACAGCCCAAACTCTGATTTCAAAATGAGCTTGTCTGAGAACAGTGACCTCTTAAAAACTGCGGGATTCATACCATTTGTTCTGTGTGATCGTAACAAACTAGTTGTGAATGTGAAGAGAATTCAGAAAAGCTTCGTTTTTTTCCTAATGTGAAAGCATGCTTTTTATCCTCAACCTTGCACCATTCCCAGTCTCCTTCTAAAAAGACCTATGAAAGGGAAAGTGTTTTTTAATTGCTATAAAATCTTTTACTAGCTACACAGGTTTCAGGATTTTGTTTCATTCAGAAATATTAGGCTCAGATAAACTTCCTGCATCTTTTTTCTTTAGAATCTTAATCCACCATTAGTTTCTGAAACTGTAGCTAACCACATCTAGAGAGGCTGTCATTGCAGCTAACAACTTACAAGGTTACCCCTGTATAAGGACATATCTTAGGCTACCTTGTTCAAGCTCACTTCCCTTAAGTAAAGAAAAAGCAAGTACTCATGTACTTTCACCATACTGTTCAAATATAATGGGGAAGAATGCTACTTTCACATGTAGAGGAGCATTTGAAAAACTATTTAAGAGGGTTCTTGAGGTCCTGTTTCTTTCATGTAGTATTTGTCAAAAAGACTGCTTGCATCACTATGCTTCTGGCCAGTGCAAAAGGTAATATGAATATTTGCTGTTGCAGATATGTCACTTTGTGACTATTTTCAACTCCCACGAGCATGGAAATAGCAGAATGTGAAATACCATGCACTAGCACTTAACGGCATTAGGTTATTCTGTAATGCAGAGCTGCCTCGCTTTTCAGATTAGATGGGTCATACAGCTTCTTCCACTGTTGAGGTCTGCACACCCTACCTGCTTTCTCCAGAGCAGATGATCAGACCAGGCTTTTTGTCCATATCCAGGACAGTTGATCTTCTCATGCACAGGACCCCTGCTAGTGCCAGAACTGCTGCCTGTGCCCACCCTGGTTTCTCAAGAATAAAAAATAAGTATGGCAATTTCCAGCAATTCATGCTCATTCCACACAAAAGTCTGTGAGCTCTGGGGAAAGAGAGCAGCTGGGAAGAGGCTGCTGGTGCCAGAAGACTTTCTGCAGCTTTATCTAAACCACCTTTTTTCTTTAGCCTAGGTTTGCTTGGGTAGAGGCAGCAAGCAGAATGGGTTGGACGGAGAGTCTTGGTTGGCAGCAACCCACCCTTGGCCCATAACCAGCCTTTAGGTTCCCTTGAAGTCCATGTCCCCCTCAGGAAGGATTTATCAGGACTGGAAAGGGATAACCTAAAGTTAGAAGCTTGCTTTAGAAGACAGAGTCAGGGGGAATAAAGCCAGAGGCCAGCTGGTTCTCACAGCCCTTAGAAGTATCCATTCTTATAGAGAACACTCTATAACATCCCTATGTACAAGGCAACCAGCCTTTTGGACCAGACTTCCTTTGGACTGGAGGGATGTCATTGTACAACTTCTTATGCTCTGAAATTGAGTCAGGAGTGAGATTGGTCTCTATCACCTGACCTCTGCTCCAACACAGCTGGCAGCTTTGACATAGTTTGATTATCAGAATGGAAAAACCAGCATTAGCCATTCAGTCATCATTAAATGAATCAATTAAAAATAATAGAAAAAGAGTAATTTCATCATGCCTCACAGTATTGGTCCGCTTGCTCTGTCTTTTTTATAAGCTACTTCCTTTTCTGAAGCACAGTCCCACTGGTTCATGTATCTCCCTAAGAAATTATTGTAACTCACTCTGGAGACTGGCATCAGCAGAAGCAGCTAACACAAACCATGTGTTTCCATATCTCAGTGACAGTTAAAGTCTACAATTTCACAATTTCACTTAGAGGGAAAACAAAAACAAAACACTCTGCCTTTTGGACACTGTAATTCAGAAATGTCTCTCTCTTTGACCTGGAAATGCCACAAGGGAAAGCTGCATATGTCAGTACCAGTACTTTACAGAGAAGAAAAGCAACAGGTAGCTCAAGGGGCAGCACAGCCTGCCTACAAAGTTCAGAAATCAGCAGCTCTTGTATTTGCAACTGAACACAAGGTACATGTCTCTTGTGATTTTGCTGCAGTCCTGTCTCACCTGAGAGTGGGTGAACTGCGGAATGGTCAGGGACTCGGTACTTTTGAATTCAGTTGCAGTGGGAAGAAAGGAGAAGAGCGTTGCTACAATGAGGGCAATTTTTCCTGTGTGTGTCAAAATACTTCTGTTCTGATCACCACTTGCTGTTTTTAGGGTGTAAAGTTCTGGTTCACTGGCAAGAGAAGAATTGCTGCAGAGAAAATTTTGTAAACATATGGGTAGCTCAAGAATAATACTAATGACAAATTGATAATTATGAATACTGTTTCTTTCTCACTAAGGCCAGCTAACTGTACATTGCAAATCTGTGACCTCAGTCCATCCTGGCCTCCATGCTGAGAAGGAACAAAAGACGTCATCACAGCTTTTTTCTTTGTCAAGAAAATAGAAAAGTACCTCTCTTGAAAAAATAATATCACCACCACCCCCCAGCTAATTCATTCTCCCTTAACTTCTTCATGCTCTAGTGATCAAATCATTAAATAGGGCTCATTATTCATTCCAACTTCTGCCAGGGATATGAGCTCTGTATCCGAGAAACACCTCCTCACCATCACAATCATCATAATGACATCTCAGCAAGTTGATACAATTATGCCAGAGAACCATCCCCATAATTATACCGTTCTTTAGCTCATTTTTCAGTGGATTCACCATTGCTATAATCACAGCAAGTACAGTGTGTTAAATTAAGAACAGGATCTACAGCTAACATCTAACAGGATGAAAAGTCTGCCTGCTGCAATTCTTCAATTCTTTACAATATAACTCTGCAAACTGCTTAAATCTGAGGGTCATATTAGAGCATGTGGGGTTTTTTGAAACAATAGGTATTTTTACAACTCATTTTAAGATGCAAATGAAGGATGTATTTTACAGAGGAAAAAGGGTGAACCTCTCTTCCACATAATTTTCAAAATATTGCTGAAGAATTGGCAGCACTGGATCTCATTCCCTAACCAGATATTAGGTGTAGATTTTTATGCATGGTGGTACATATGAACTGCCATCATAAAGCACTTTTGCCTTTCAGCTAACAGTGATCACAAAGACAGCTTAAGCAAATGAACCCTTGGCAACGACTGATGCTGATTTGCCATGAGATGCTTTACACTAATGATTATATTGTTACTATGAAAAATGCTCTGGTTAAAACATGCTGGAAAACAGGCAAATATATACTTTTCTAAAGAGAGAATTTTCACAAAATACAAACTGAGGAGGGGGTGAAGGAAGGTTAGAACAGAAGATCCACAAAAGTTTAAAGAACCAAATAGAATACCTAGGGCGCTTCATGCCTCTGGAAAAAGTAACAGAAGTCTTTTTAACAAAATGCAAGCAGAGATACTAACTAGTTCTTCCTGTCTATTTCCATTTACCAAATCAGGCACTGCCAAGAAAATGTTGCACTTTGAGATTTCCAAGGAGGGCAGCGAATTATCGGTGGTGGAGCATGCTGAAGTGTGGCTCTTCCTGAAGGTCTCCAAGGCCAACCGGAGCAGGACAAAAGTCACCATCCGCCTGTTTCAACAGCTGCGGCAGCCTAAAGGCAATTCTGAAGGAGCAGAAGATACAGAGGATGGGGGGCTGAAAGATGAAAAGAGTGAGACTTTGATTTCAGAAAAGGCAGTGGACACCCGTAAGAGCACTTGGCACATCTTCCCTGTCTCCAGTAGTGTCCAGAGACTCCTGGACCAAGGTAAGAGCTCTTTGGATGTGCGGATTGTCTGTGACCTGTGTCAAGAGACTGGAGCCAACTTGGTGCTACTGGGCAAAAAGAAGAAAAAGGAAGATGATGGGGAAGGGAAAGAAAAGGAAGCTGGAGAATTCACAGGAGAAGAGGAGAAGGAGCAGTCACATCGGCCCTTCTTGATGATGCTTGCCCGGCATTCAGAGGATCGCCAGCATAGGCGGCGGAGACGAGGCCTGGAGTGTGATGGCAAAGTCAACATCTGCTGCAAGAAGCAGTTCTTCGTCAGTTTCAAGGACATAGGATGGAGTGACTGGATCATTGCTCCTACAGGTTATCATGCCAACTACTGCGAAGGAGAGTGTCCCAGCCATATAGCAGGCACGTCTGGTTCATCATTATCTTTCCACTCCACTGTCATCAACCACTACCGTATGCGGGGCCATAGCCCCTTTGCCAACCTCAAATCATGTTGTGTGCCCACCAAACTCCGGCCTATGTCCATGCTCTACTACGATGATGGCCAGAACATCATTAAGAAAGACATACAGAATATGATTGTGGAGGAGTGTGGCTGTTCGTAGATGCTGGTGTGCACAAGACCCTTTCTGTTAAGAAGAAAATGTATCAAAAGCCCAAGAAGAGGAAAGACCAGACATGGTATAATCTTTTTTGAGTGAAAAAAAATCATCAGAAATATAAGCAAAAACAGAAGAGAGCAAGAAAAGGGAAAGAGAGAAAAAGAAAAAAAAAGACTTATGGAGGATCAGAAAAGACTTCAGCTATAAAAAAAGAAGAAAACATTATGAGGCTGGGCTTGAATAACGTAGGTCTGAATGGTGGTATGGGTTGGGGATTTCCCCTTCCTTTCAGTATGCTCTTTATCTTGTTACATAGTATACTAAACATTAGCTACTACTAGGGGAAGGAAGTTCTGTTGCCTCCCTTAGCTACCCATCAGGTCAAGCCATGGTAGCAGCTCATCTAACCTGCGGAAATTTGGACAAAGTCCAAAAGGTCAATGAAAAGCCATGTGTATGATCACTACAGTCACTGGCACTTCCCCCCTACATTTACAGAGCAACTGAGTAGGTGTGTAGTGTTTGTGTTTGTATATATATGGCTATGTATTTATATACATGTCTCTATACATACAGACACGATACACATACATGTACTTAACATTGATCAAGGGTCAATAGTGTGCAGGTGTGTACACCTTCATCTTCTGCACTACATTTACAAAAAAAAAAAAAGAAGAAAAAAGGAAAAAAGAAAAATGAAGGAAAAGAGAACAAAAAAATTAATGAAAGAATAAAAGTTACATTTTGTAAAGGTGCTTACAATGTTAGAACTATGCAACCTAGATGGTTTGAAACTGTTTACCTGCGAGAGAAAGAAAAAAAAACCAGAGACTTTTTTTTTAAATGGAAGTAACTTGTTTAAAAAAAAAAATCTTCAGTGAGAGATACTTGAAAGGAACATGTTTGTCCAGTTACTGGAATCAAACATTTCTATATTTTGTAAAAAAAATTTTTAATCGTTTACTATTTGCACTACAATGGTGTCTGACCTGTCTAATCCTTATTTAACAAATATTTGCAAGGGAGGGTGGTTGGGTGTGGGTGGGGTTGAGAGCTGCACTTATTGTGAGCTATACAAGAACTGCTACAGCACACAAAATAGCTATTTTTATTATTATTATAATTATTATTTTGTACCTTAAAATTAATAGACACATACACCAAAGACATTTGTGCAAGCCTCTATAAGGTCTCTTTGTGGTTGGTACCATTCACCTGTAATGAGTTAGGGTTTGAATTAAGAGTCAGTGGGTTGATTACATTCAGGCTAGAATATCTGTTAACCAGTTAAATTCAAATAGTACCCTCAACAGAAAATTGCCATTTGAAGTAAGCCCAGAAAATCTCTGGGATTGAATCCAAGGTGCTTGGATCTGAGTTCCATCTGAGCATGATCATACTGTTTTGTATGTACAACAGTAAACTTGGCCCTGAGGCACAGCAAATGTGCATTGTAGGGAAACAACTTTGTCCAAGGGATATACATATATATGTATGTATTTCTGTATGTATATATGTATGTATACACAAGGTATAAGCACTTCTGGCTTCATTTTACTGTTCTTAAAACAACGAATGTTTGTGCGCAAAGCACAGTATGTTAAAAGATTTTTTGTTTCTTACTGCCAAGTGGGAGGCTACGTGTTCAAAATGGTATTTGTGCAAGAGAAACCTAAAGTGCTAGTATACACTTAAAAAGTGTTGACATAAAATTGCAAGCAACCTTGGGCCCTGTCCACCACTGCTCTTGCAAATATACAGAAAATGGCAAACATGGTTGGATTTCTGTTTGGAATACAGTCTTTGCCGAAATACTGGCTTTCTCAACCACCACCCTCTAGCATGGCAACTCTTAATGGGTTTGCGCGTTACCTGTAAGACCTAATTTTCAGTGTCAACACCTAACCTGAAGGGTCCAACCCATAGGGCATAGGTAGACAGTAGTTGTTTTTTAAAAATTTTTTGCTGTCATGTTTCAAAGAATGTTAAACTTACATTTGTCTTTGGGTAGGGGGAGATGATAAGAGGGAATGGGAGAAACCTTTAGGCCCTGTTTACACTGAGTTTGATAATCCTGAGCCTGAAGCTTCAGACTCTCTTAGGTTTGCTGTTCCAAGCCCCAGTTAGCTGCCTTCTGATGGGACAGGCTTCTATATGCCTCTCCTGGAAAGAAGCACTAACACAACCCCCCGTCTTGTTGAGAGCACAGTCTGCTAAAAAAATTTTTTTAAAAAAGGAAAAAAGATAGCACAATATAACCCAGTCACACTGGCTAAGGATAGTGTGTTAGCACCTTTATGGCGAGAACCATGCTGAAACAGTGTAATCAGGGCCTTCATTTTTTGTCAGCCAAAACTGTTTGTGTGTGCATGTGTGTGTGTGTGTTCTCTGCGTGTGCATATGTATGTGCGCATGAGCGCATGTCCGTATTTGTATGTATCTATAGAGATAAAAAAGGGAAAAAAAAGAAAAAAAAAAGACAGAAAGAAAAAAAATAGCCCTTTCCTCTGTTGAATAGATATCAACATACATGCGCATAGCTATGTTTTCTATCTAATTTATTCCACAATATTTAGATTGCATAGTACAGCTAATGGGTTATACATTTATGTACTTTTTATACAACGCATTTTTTTTACAGACTTGTTTGCAATTTGCAAAAAAAAAGTTTAAAAATATAATTGGTTAAACACTAAATTTGTCACTAAAGTGTTCTGTAAAATATCAAGGCTTTCTGATTTAAATTATTTGCAGAAGTTTGTTGGGTTTTTTGTTTTTTCTTCCTGGGGAAAGGGAGGGATACCAAATGCTAGTAGGAAAATTACCAGAAAAAAAAAAAGATGCACAACTAATTTATCTTTATAACTTTAATGAAGTTCCTGGCCCTGCTTATTTGAAGCATGTGGCAGAATTTCTGTTGATTTTTCTAGAAGCAGAGCCAGACTTTGAAGCAGCAGGAGCAGGGACACAGTCTGTGAGAGTTGTTGAGGAGAGTATCATTTAGTTCACTGGTCTTTGTACTTGGCCTTAAAATTGGATGCCCCAGAACCCTTATTTATATCATCAGATGTCCCAGAACGGTTACTCATGTCAGCAGGGCCTTTGATGTCAACTGGTCTCCTTACAAGATCAGTAAAACTACTTACATGAGTAAAGTTGTGCCAGGGCGAATCAGAGGTTCTTTCTGCTGTGGGCATTGCCAAGGGAGGGAAAGGATCCTGAATGAATGGCACCACAGCCAACACTGTTTAATCCAATTATTTAAATGAGGCTGTTTGCATCATGGTGGATCTCTGAACACAGTGGTAAGGGAAACAGGTCAGATAGCTCACACTGATAAAAATTATTCTCAACAGTGATTAGTTAGAGAGTACTGGAGACCTGAAATCGCAGAACCTTCAATGACAACGGCAAAGCTCCCATTGGCTGCTAGAAAAGTAGGTTTAGACTCATGATTTTTCTGGCTAAAGGAGAAAGAGCTTTCAAAAATAATTCTGATCCTGAATTTTATAGCAGATTTAATGTGATGAATAGGGACTGGCCTGAAAAACATGAAACTAGCCTGAGACAACTTCCAAGTGAGGAACGAAAATAGGATTTTAGATATTGTGAGCAGGTTTCATGATAGCTACACCAAAAACAGAAGGAAGTTTTCAGATCAAGAGGTAACTGTTTTCAAGCCCTACATTTTAGCTTTCACTTGTGTGTGTATACTGGTTTCTCCCTCCAATCTCTAGAATCAGCCATGGGGTTTTGATTTGTGGTCAGAGTTATTTAAAGTAGGGGGAAATGAAAAACTGTATGATAAAGTAAAATAAGAAATTGGGATGTTAATCAAGACTGACTGATTCCAGCAAAATAGCCCATCCCTGATAATTTGATTTAATTAAATCTGCATGTACTTAAAATAGCATTAGAAATTGTTACCATATTTAAGCAGTTGTTCTAGGGCATGCAGCCTTAAAAATTAATTCTCCTTTCAGGTATGACTGTAGCAAAAAAAAAAAAAAAGGCTCTTAACTACTAACATTCCTTTGCATATAATTGACTTATTGTTTATATTGAAAATACATTTTGAGTATATACTTAATCACAGAAAATTATTTGTTTTGTACCTCCATAATCTTCTGGCCCAAGAGTTAACTACATTTGGTTGTCTTTCTACAACTCCATGTCAGATGCTCACTGGATACAAAGCCTAAGAAACTGGCATAAGTGCATGCTAAGATGTTTCTTTGAGGGGGCTGAATGTATTTGTATCCTTTAGATTTAGCAAAAGGAAATGCTTACAGATGCTTGTAATTATTGTGGACTCATATGGTCTAATGTACAAAACTGTGGAATGGAATGAAATGGGAGTTTTGTCATTGGCTTCAATAGAAACAGTCTCCTACCAAATCACTGCAAAGTAGGGCTTCATTATATATACCTCCTTTTTTTGTATTTAGTTGAGAATTAGGACGTTGAGTTCATTTAACAGTGACATCACAAGATGATGTAGGGGCTAGTAGCAATATCTCTTAGGTAGAGAAGTTCAGACATCTGTAAAGTCTACATGCAAAATTAAAAGTTGATGGACTATAGTTACTCATGTGAAATTGTGCCTTACCTGTAAGCAATGCCATTCATTTTCAGAGGGTTTCCTTTCCTAGAAAGTTACCAGCCAGCATCAATAAATTGGGCAAAATCTATTTCTTAAGTCGAGGTAGGTATAACAGAAATTATTAAGTTTTTAAGTTAAACGTCATGTTAATCGTGTGCATCAGTGTAAGAACCAGATCCCTTTCCTTACACTGAAAAAAGCTTTACTCCCCCATATGCTCACACTGCATTACGTAAACATTTTGGAGTAAAACATTTTCAGCATGAGTAAATAAAATCATAATTTGATCTTTTGTGAACAACTAGAAGCAAGGTTTTCATGGGCCGAAACAAGCAGCACTTCTGGGTTTTATAGCTATTTATTTTTTGAGATATAATGAATCTGTTAATTCTCAGTGGGTTTCTTTGTATTTAAATACTTTCAAAAACAATACATTGACAATGGGTTGAAGATATATATACACATATATAATCTACATATATGCATATATATATCTTCAAAATTATATGTATATATAAAATATAATATAATGTAATATGACAATATAATATATATTATATTACATTGTATTATACTATATATACATATTATATATATCTACAGTATATATATATACACACACAACTATATATATGTATATACATATATATAAATTATGAAAGCCAAGATATTATGAAGCCTATTTTGTTTTTATCATTTTGTGTTTTGTTGTTGATATTATTATTATTGTTATTATTATTATTATTTTGCATACTACATGCAGTGCTTTAACCAATGTCTGTTTGGCTAATGTAATTAAAGTTGTTAATTTATATGAGTACATTTCAACTATGTCAATGGTTTCTTAATATTTATTGTGTAGAAGGACTGGTATTTTTTTTATTTACATTATGTTTAAAGAGGTAACAGTTTGATATGTTTTCATTTGTTTATATTAGAAGTTATTTATTTTCACGGCATTCCGTCTGGTATTTTGATATTTGGAAGGCATGCTACCTATACTTTGTACAGTTAGCGGGCAGTATTCATCAGCTCCCAGTAGATTTTTAAGCCTTATATTGAGTAAAAGACTTATTTGGGCTTTTTATTTTAGATTTTTCCTATTGGTTTGCCAGGACCACTCAGTGCACTTATTGCCAGACACTCTGCCTGCATGACCAATTTATTCCTACTGTATTTACCCAGGACAGAGGACCAGAAACACCTCTGGTGTAAGTCCAGTGACTTCAGTGAAGTTATACCAGAGATGTATTTGGCTCACAGAGAAAATGTTTGTGCAAATCAATGCAAAGAAAAGGCAGAAAGAAAGAGTCTTTGCATTTGGAATGGGATTTCAACATATTAAAATTGTTTGGATCAGCTGTTACTTTATTTTACTTTGTTCTTTTTGTTATTTTGCTCTTTCTTATACAACAGCAGCAACAACACAAGTGAAATAAATAAAGGGAGTTTCACCAAGCCTTGTGTAATCGTTCCTTAATATGCATTCCTTGTTGGGAAATTCATGGGAACTTGGGAACTAATGCCTCTTTGGACTGAACAGTATTATATTTTCCTCTTCAGTGTGATTATGTTAAATGGACATTTGAATCCACGGTCCAACAAGTAATGGAATTTTAGGTTGTTCACTTCTCCTTGTGAAACACATGGAATACAAAAGCTAAAGCTAACTGCAACTTCCCTTTGCCTGCAGACTGTTAAGTCTTCAGCTACTATCACCACAGTGCCCTTGAAATAATCCAGAACTAGAGGCTTGCCCAGATAAAAAGGGAAATTTCATTACTGAGAAAAAGAATTAGAAAGCTGTCAGTTCACATGGGTTAGTTTATAAATTGATAGGTAGTCAGATGAAATGAGAGGCCTGATTACAAGCATCTGATTATTGCTCTGAGTGAGAAATTATCTGAGTACCCTCATATTTGAAACTAGGGTGAATTTATGAAGGGTTTTCACCATTCATTGCATTCCTATTGTGATAAAAGGACTTCTGCCACATTCCAGTGGGGTGAGAATTCTGAAGTTCATCTTTAAACAGATTATTTGCATGGTGCTCGAGCATAGGCCATCACAGCTATCAGCAGGCTTTTCAATAATTAGGCACTGAAAGCCCTTCTACAAAGCCTGGAGAACTGAATTGGTTTCCTCTTACTAAAAATATATTAAAAAAAAAATCAATGCAATCAGTGCTAGAGAAAGCATTTGTTTCAGAGACAGTATACTAAGACATGCTTGAATATTTGTTTTCTTCCCTTTATTATGATCACTATTCATACAGTTAGACTCACTGATATCACTCACTTTCTAATCTAGATGATTCTATGATTATTATTGCCAGCAAAAATAAATCCAACTGGATTTGGAAGTTGGTCTTAAGAGAATAAAACCATAAGAGTTACTTGATTCCAACAGCTTGTGTATTAACCTGGTACAATTGAAGCTCACACTTCAGTTCTTCTATCTCCTGTTCAGAGAGCTGTCCTTTCTCTGTCATGACACAGAGTGTAGATAGTGCAATACAGATGTTTTCCATTTTCTCCAGTCATTTTATTTCGTTTTTACTTTAAGAATGCTGCTGAGAACTGTTGCTATTATACAAGCATGTTGAAATGCTCCATCTGAAAAGAACAGTAGAGAATTAAGAGCTGTCTTTTTCACATGGAGAACAATATGCTAATACTGAAAAAAACTATCCTAAACAAATTAGATCAAGTTAATAATATACAAAGGTAGATAACACCAAATGATTCTGGTAAACAGGTACACTGATAGTTTCTACTCAGTGTGGGTTTCTTACCTCAGAGGAGGACCTTCACACTGCTGCTTGGGCTATTGAGTCACTGGGTTAGCTTCAGTGCATATTACGATTCTTTCCATGCTTGTCAGCGGGCAAATAGAGTCAAAGTTTTGGTAGTTCTATGGCTGCCCTCAGTGATTCATTTCTTACTTAAGTTTGTCTGTCTCCTGGAAATACAAACACATACTGATCTGAAGTACTGCGTAGGGGTCAGAGTGACTGCCTCCCTTATGCTGCCGATAGAATTATAGCACAGTGATCAAACCCATGGCTTGCAAATACCTGCTGCCCAACTTCTATGACCTCTGGGCGCTTCATGGTTTCAAAAGAGCTGTACCACACAATGTCACCATATGATCTCATCTCTCCTGTCTACTATTGTTTCTCAACAGCTTTGCTAAAACTGCACTGACTGGAAAAATAGTGCAGAAAGTCATTTTCTGCTAGAGAATCCCAAATACTCTCTGCAGGACAGTTAAGTGAACAATGAAGTTTCCTTTTTCCCTCCAATAGCAAGTTACTCTGAGCACCAAAAGTGAAAGAGTTGGGACAAAGGTCTGCATGACTAGACAGTATCTATGTATCTTTTGAGGACAGTGAGAGGGAATGGATTTATTTTGTCTTTGAATGGTGGACACAGGGACAAATTCAACCCCTTCTTGTGAGAACCCACCTAGAGTACAGTGTTCAACTCTGGGGGCTTCAGCATAAGAAAGATGTGGACCTGCTGGAGTAAGTCCAGTGGATGGCCACAAAGATGATCACAGAAATGGAGCACCTCTCCTACAAAGACAGGCTGAGAGAGCTGGAGTTTTTCAACATGGAGAAAAGAAATCTCCTGTGAGACTTTAGAGCAGCCTTCCAGTATATAAAGAGGGCTACAAGAGAGCTGGAGAGGACTTTTTGTCACTTTTTGTGACTTCTTGTCACCTGCAGTGACAAAAACAAGGGGGAATGGCTTCAAACTAAACAGGGTAGATTTAGATCAGATGACAGAAATAAATTCTTCACTGTGAGGGTGGTGAGACCTGGCACAGGATGCCCAAAAAAGCTGTGGATGTCCCATCCTTGGCAGTGTTCAAGGCTAGGTTGGATGGGGCTCTGAGCAACCTGGTCTACTGAAAGGTGTTCCTGCCCATGGCAGGGAACTAGATGATCTTTAAGGTCCCTTCAAATTGAGGCCATTCTACAATTCTATGAAATATTTAATATATCTGACTCATACAGTTTCTATTACATGAGAAAATTACTAGTTCTGAGAAGATGGGAATGTATATGAACAGAATTATGGTTTCCAGAACATCATATAAGAGCAGACAAAACCAACATAGCAGCTTTATTCAAACAAGAAAAACATTCAGAGAGAAGTTGGCAAGACATACTAGTAGAGACCCTTAGAGGGGCTCTTGAGCAGACTGCTTCTCCACAACTCAGACACACAGAAGAATGTCTCTTATGGCTGAATTAGGATGCAGTTGGCCTGATCTTAATGAAGGCAGATGGATGTTACAGACCTGGGTGGCTTAACTGAAAGCAAAATGATGTCCTATTTTCCAAGAAAGATCACTGAGTATGAAAGAGCAGATAACAAAGTGGTAGAAAACACATGCACTTTACACGAGAGTAAACGTACATGAGAGTGACCAGAGTTGAATAACTTTGAAAAACATGAAGATAACTGAAATCAGGCTAGAGATAAAAAAATTCCAGTTACAGAATGAAATTTTGCAGTTTCACGGGTTCTTTCTACTGAAGGAGTGCATTCAAAAGTCTAAATCTTAGTTCTCAGCTGAGCTGTGTGTCTTCTTCACTGACACAGGGTCATGCCAGCCCCAGAAATGGCACAATTCAGGAAGAAGACAGCACCACTTTCAGACATCAGACACTCATCGCTTTTCCCACCAGGAGAGTATACAGGGGCCAGAAACCTATCTGAGTCTGGGCAGACAGATTGGTTAACAAGTGACATCTCACACTATATTTTTTTTTTTTTACATTTCTAGCAGATGACACAACTCTCAGAAGCAATTCAGGCCCTTCTCAGCAATGGCAAACTACCTTAGTATGAATCAGGTTCCAATCTGGCATGCTTTCAGATGCATACCTTTTCACACAAATCCTACTCCTTTCTCACGCTTTCAATGGGCAGCCTGGTCATTTGTACACAGCTGTTGTGGCGAAATTGTCTCTAGGTTCAGGCTTCAGGCTTTGCTCCTCCATTCCTATTTCTATAGCATAAGAAAGTACCCTCAGGCATAGGAGCTTTATGCCACCCCCACATGTCTGGACAGGAAGAAGAGAGATCAGATAAATAAATTAATTATGTCAACAAATAAGAGACATTCTCTACAAATAGAAACTCCAAGTCCAAACAGGAGCAGCCCAGTACTAGACCTGCCCTGCCAGGGACCCACCCAGGTACTGAGAGGGTCTGCAGCATCCAAGGAAAAGTAGAGGGACTGCAGAGAGAGAAATTGCAGCAACAGGGGAGTGTTTTCAATTTCTCCCATGCAGTAACAATCACATCAGGTCATGATGCAGAGATTGATTTTTTTACTGCCACAAATGGCTTCTTCAGAGAGCATCTAAACTAGAAGAAAAGAAGAAACTTCTATGCATAACCCAACTCAATAATCTACTATCATAATATTGTTCTGAAATAGGAAGAAGCTAAGTTGTACTTGTCCATCCTTCCACCTTCTTCTGCTACAGCAGAAAAATAAAATGGAAAATCTTATGAAGATTTCGAGAGGCTAAAAGGGATGGCTAAATATTTCAAAGCAGCTTGCAGACTATTTAGGGATACTGCAGTGGAGTCACAGTACTGAAAAACAGCCCAAAAGTCAGTATGAAGGGGCAGTAGAAATAGTCATATTTGAGGAAAAATTGAAAAGAACAGAAATGTCGGTAAACAATTCTAAAACATATAAGAAAAAACTGGAGGAGAATGAGAACAGCCTCCAAAATCCATATCTAAGAATGATCTAAAATATAAAAAAAGATAAATGACAATAAGGGTCAATGTCTGCTTGCCATATGGAAAACCTGTTTCATTTCTATGAAGGAATCAACAAGTTCATGGAAACACCCCCACACACTGATACAGTCAGCTTGGATTTTCCAGGAGGAATTCACAAAGATACCCCATTAGCTCTTCCTAAAGAAACCAACACATCATGGAATAAAGAAGACAACACACAAGTAATAGTTTTAATTAAAACAGATGAAAGAAAAGAAGTCGTCAGTGTCTGGGTCTGCATTAGGGACTGCACTGTGAGCATGAAAATCTGAAAAAGGGAATAAAAAAAGGCTGGTGGCATGGAGTTGAAGAACTTCACAAAATAAAGAAAGACCAGCTGAATAACAGTAATCATAGAATCATGGAATGGTTCGTGTTGGAAGAGACCTTAAAAATCATCTAGTTCCTACCCCCCTGCCATAGGCAGGAATGCCATTCACTTGACCTGGTTACTCAAAGCCCCATCCAAACCGGTCTTGAACACTTGCACATATTTGAGCTGCATGCATAGAAATGACCTGTCCCTCAGGAAAGGGAGTTGAACATTACAATGACCAGTGTGAACGAAATGCACATCATCAGTAAGAAAAGGAAGCTAAACTTTTTATTCAACTGGTTGATATGGCTGTAAATGCAGACATGGTATTGGGTACTGAAAGAAAATGGCAGACTTTAGGATAAAACAGAAACTCTCATTTGGTAGGTGTCAGAGACTGAAAAGAATAATTTCTGTCTAGACATCTTGGGATTCTTGGAGTGTGTGGTAGGGGTGGGTCACGCTTTGCTCTGGTGAGGTAGTGTCCTGTCCCCCTGTCATAGGTTAACACAGTTTGGTTTTTTGGTTAATGGAATATCATCCTTCCTGGGACTTTGTTTTGGAAAGGACAGGGACCTACCAGGGACCAGTTTTGGACTGACGTATAGTTTTGACCACTCAGAAAACGGAATGAGACTTTTGGTAATACCCATATAAAGCTGAGACTGGGTTTGAGCCACCCTTTCCTCCCAGCTGGCGACCAGCGTGAGCTGGCTGAGGAGGGCCTGGCCTAGGCCCCGCTGCCCCAGGGTGGCTGGGCCCAGCCGGGCCTCTGAAAGCCGCTGCCCGCAGAGGAAGCAGGGCTGGCTGAGCTCCTGATCCCTTGGCTGCCAGCAGCAGTGCTGCAGTTCAGGAGTACTGGCCACACGTCTGGGGCTGTGGTGGAGATCAGGGCTGGGCTATGGCAGGGCTGTGCCCTGAGCTCCTGGCTGCCGGCACCCTTGGCCCGGGGGGAGGATGTGATCCCCCCCTCATCCTACGCTGGGCCCCAGAAAGCAGCTCCAAGCGACTCACGCCATCAGATCAAGGGCAGAAGAGAAGGCATCCATTGGCCTCTCATCCACTGCCCCCCTCCACACCCTCCCCCCCCTTTGGGCTTCCCCTTTGGGCTGCCATGGCAGAGATCTTTAACTCTTTCCTGACACAGAATGAGATTTTCTTAAAAATTCTCAGAGATGAGAGAAAAGGCCAAATTAGAGATATGTAAAGGGATAATATGGAGATCTCAAAGTCAGTAAAGGAAGAGGGACTTCTTAAGTGGAGAGATGACAAGTTGCCTTGGTTCTAGGCTGAAAATTTCCTATGAGTTATGGTAACAGACTGTAATATGCTAGAATAATCCTTTAAATCATGGACAATATGATTTGTGAATGAATCCACATGACTTGTGGATTTGAGCAAAGGTATCTGTGATGGACTGTGTGAATATTGAATTAGTAGCTGTGATCCTGTGATCCCATGATAGGTTGAACAGAGAGACGAGAAGAAGTACTTTGCCAGTGAAGAAGTGAGAAGACATCTCTGTTCCCTGAGCTGAAGAATCCTTTGCCTTTGAAGTTGCTCATTTTTAAAAGGTGACACCCCAATCTGTGAATCTATGACCCATATGTGTGGTCACGGGAAAGGCAACGTGAATATGGGAGGTTCCGCAATTGCAGAATTTCTTGGGGAGGTTGATTTTGTGTGAGTTAGAAGCCACAAGCAGACTCTTTCTCTTGTAGAAAGTTATCAAAACAACAGGAGAGACTTTTCTCTCTCAAAGACTGAATGCAGGACTATTTTATAAGTGGTACTGACGTGGAGTTCTGAGTTTTGCCTCTTTACATTGCTTGTAGAAAATGAACAGTTTGTGGTGGGAGAAAGGGTTGGTTTAGAAATTCATTTGTGGTTTTTTTTTTCCTTTTCCTTTACTTCTCTTAGCGTGTGTTAATAAAATCTATCTGTTTATCTTTAGTTGGGGCCTGTGTTGCCTTTTTCTCCCAAAATCCTATCTCCGAGTTGGCAAACAAAATTCGGTGAACGTGAAACCACCACATAAACGGTGCCGAAACCCAGGATAGGGAACCAAAATCACTACACCCCCATACTCCCTGGCCCCACAGTATCTGTCAATCATGCACACTGGAGGTAGTCCCAGTTTTGCCTAACCCAGTCCCTGAGTGGCCAAGCGCATATATCCTACCTGGGAAGAAAGCCCAGGATGGGCCGAGGCTCTAAGAAGCCTGACCATGAGCAAGCATGTTGTTCCTTAACCCTACCTTCCTTCATCTTGGAGTTTTATATCCATTACATCGTTTGAACTCAGGAGTTGTTTGTCTTTCTACATGTCTGTCTTTCTAGATCTTTCCTGTCTTTCTGTTTTTCTCCCTTCATTCTTCTTTAACTCTCTTTTCCCAGAATGTAACATCAAATGGCTTTAAAGGTTTTTATGTTGAATGGGCTAAGTCTATGCTCTGATAAATGTTTTATGTTGTACTAAATCATTTGCCAAAATTCCTTGATTTTCCATAGTTTGCCAGTAAACTTTCATGTGATTTTTACCTCTTGAGAATATCTGGTCAATATTTATCCTTTGTGTTTTCCTAGCACAAAAGAACTTAAGTTTAACCCCTGGATTTAAGTGACTGGAGTGTTAAAGTAGGTCAAGACAGCAATTAGGCCTCTTTTTTGCTCTCTCTAAGTCCAGCTTACTCAAACTCTTCACATACATTTTTTTTAGAGGGACAGAGGAAGGGAAGAAAAATAAGACATAAATTGTAGGTCATCATGTTTCTGATTGGAAAAGCTAATTGCTGATTATCAGACAGATATGTCACTTTTACCTCAGTAAAATACCACACTTTCTCTGGTAGAATAATACGGTGGATCAGGCCATGAGAAAACATTGATCCTGTGTGGACAGAGAGAATTGACTCTACATAACAAGGCAAGGATACATTCATGCTGCAGCAAGCTAGACAGTTTGGTTATCCTTCTGATGCAGCCAGCTACTTGGTGGTTTTGGGTTGTTGCTTTTTGTAGGTTTTGTATGTTTGTTTGTTTTTGTTTGTCTGTCTGGGTGTTTTTTTTGGTTGTGGTTGTGTTTGTTGTTGTTGTATTTCGTTGGTTGGTTGGGCTTTGTTTTCAAATATATGTTTTTTAGATCCCTTCCTGTTAAACCACAAAACTGTATTATGCCCATTTTTGAGCCTGAGATGATTGTCTCTGAGCTTTCTTCAAAGGCCAGTCATACTTTCTTCAAGCTCAAGTCCTCCTAGCTGTTCCAGGGAATCCCTGTGGAGACAGAGCCACGGGGATGTGAGCCTATGAATGGCCAGGTTTGTCTTGCATGCATGCAACAGCAGCAGAGATCATGCTGTTTACATTCTTATTCCAGGCCTACGCTTTTTAAAAAGAAAAGTGAGGGGGGAAGCAAGGCAAACTAAAATAAAAATGAGGCTAAAACAAAAACTAGTCTTCACACCATTTTCACATTGACAAAATTGTTTGACAAGATTCTTTTTTTAATAAGAAAAAGGAGGTAACATGGACTGAAAAGGAGAAGTAGTTGTAACTTCAAAGACAGGAATACACCAGTGGGTAATAAATATTTATAAAGCAAGACATGCATCAGCCTGCCACATAGGCTTTCTACAAAATGATATATGGATGAGTAAAGTGTGATAAAGTAAAGTAACACAGACCCTAAATTTACACATCTGTAGATTTTTCCAAATGTTGCATTTTCAAGTATATTTTTAAAAAGCCAAGGAGGAAGGGGAAAGATGGTGTTTTTGTTTTGTTTTGTTTTTCAAGACTAAACACAACACTTTCATGTCTTAATTTTTTCATTGTTTCTTCCATTTTTAAAAACTTCCCTCAAATTCCAGCCTTTGGTCCTTTGTGTTATAGCTTGTTGATACTCTCAAAATGACTAAAGTTGCACTTTTAATGGTAAATTTGTTGATATATTTTATAAAAGAAAATGAAGGACAGACCTTTGACTGCAAGGAGATGTGGAAGTTTGCTTGATGCCACAATATGCTATATCCATAATTTTCAGTTAACCCCTTTCTCTGCCAACTCCTGCCCATACAGCCTTAGCAGCACATTCCTTGACAAAGCAGCTGAACACACCACCACTTCTGCCAAACTGGAAGGTACTGTTTTCATTTTCTTAGACTCTCCTCTGAGATCAAATTAAGGCTTTCCTGACACATTTAGCAGAATGGTGACCAGATCTCTGCATTAAAAGTGCTATGCATGAAACCTGCGATGCAAAGGATGACGTTGAAAAGATCCTTATTTGTTTCTGATAGAAAAAGGAAGTTTTACTGCTATTAATAGTTGTGATTCCTGCCATTCAAACATGAAATCTGAGCTGCTTTTTTTTCTGAAGTGTGTGTTTGCCTTGCATAATGTGATCCTTCAGACCTGTAACATGCTTATGCAATGCAAAAGGTCTGGCAGTGTTAACAGGGGCATGATTTGAAGAAGTCAGGGTGGTGCAAGCAAACAGAGGCTTCAAAATGTAAAGTGGTCTTCAGTGGTTGCAGAATATGAAGATGGTGTGTCAATAACTCAAATCATAACACTCTGTGCATTCTAGGGGAAGTATTAGGAAAGTATTAGGAAAGACAGCTTTTTAACTTATAAAATGAGCACTTCTGCAACAGAACAACTGTCAGACAAATATAGAACCCTGAAATGTCATTTTTATGGTCTTTTTTTTTTCAAAGTAACACTACAATTTAAAGTACAGCAGAACAAAATTACAGTTTTAAAGAGAAAAATAACAGATTTGATTTTAAAGACTAGGTATAGGAGAAGTGAGTCAGACCTGATCTTAGTGACACCAGAAGAGATTTGAAGTTACTGAATTCTGATTATGTCTGATGTAGTTGAGTATGACTGAAATCAGGATCCAACAATCTCTGGAATAAACAAGGGCAGAAATTGCCTTCATTATGACTTGAATACAGTCAAAGGGAAAAAAAAAAAAGTAAAGTTACATAAACCAAAGGGTACATAAGCACAACACAGAACTCCTTGAAAAGCTGATGTCTGACCCAAGCTCAGGTACTTTCAGCCAATGTGAAGAGAGGCACAGCAACTCAGTTGTGTCTGTTGAATAAATCCCCTAACTTGGAATTACTGCAAGGATGTTCAGGATGTTTTTGAAGAAAACTCTGGATGGAAAGAGCATGTAAAGCTACTTATAATGCTCTTCCTGGCAATGCTTGTATGTATTTTATCAGGGGAGAGAATAAATAAGCAGGAAGTCAGAGAAGCATTCTAAGACAGAGCAAGCAGAATAATACATATTTTTGAAGTTCTGATTTGGAATTAAAGCTGCATATAAACTTATTTATTTGTTTAGATGGAAAATTACATGTGACCCTATTCCTTGTCTTGCTAACTTAGCAAGGTGGCTATGGTGCTTCTGTCAAAGGAAGTCTTTACTCTACTAAGGTAGTTGTTGAAAAGTAAAGGATTTCTTGCTTTAGTGATTTATGCAAAGGGGGAAGGACACAAAACGAAAGCATAGGTTTCCAGGTTAAAGATAGAAAACATACTCTTAGGTAGAAACATACTCTTTTCAACACCATACTTGACCAAGCTGAAATATAACATATAAATAACAAAACGATGATTCAGTAAAATCATTGTATAGAATAACAAGTTCACCTAATCACAATCCTATAAAATTAGGAGTATTTGGCAAAATTTGTTTTGGAATGCTTTCTTGTGATTTGGCATATAAAGGACAAATGGTAGAGACTGCAGCCACAAACAAAGCCCTTAGCTTTGATCTATGTGTGTTGCTCATCTATTCCAAAAATGAAAGGCAGGGAAGTGAGCCTGCTTTAATTTGCCTGCATTGCTGTAGCTTCCCGTATCACACACTCTATTATAAATGGGCAAAAAGTCTTTCTTTAGTGGGCAGGAATTGCTTCTTTCTATTGCAGTTTTAATAACTGGCACATTTAATGAGAGGATAAGTTCTTCAGCTTTCCAATAATTTTATACTGCTTGTACCTCATATTCCTAAAAATATTTTAATCAGTCCCCATAAAAATACAAATCATCCTTTGTCATCAAATGTTGTAAGAACTGTTCCTGGCAGCAATGTTAACATTTTTTCTTACTCGGACTTCAAGAAACAGCTAGTCTAATAGGACCTGGAATTATGATAGGGATGTCGGGTTTTTGCAGTTCTATGCTCACTATATTCTGCTCATGTCAGCTATGTGACTTGTTACTCACTTTTTGACCTAAATTGTTATGCAATCTTACTTCATGTTATTCAAAAATTACCTCATTTCACCTTGAATACCACAAATTAATGACAGCTAAAGTAATTTCTAACATGGTTTGTACTTAATTTTTGGAATCTATTCAGGTGACAGGCCATACCAATGTAGGGGTGTTATTATCTGACAAATTCCTGTGTGCTTGGAATAAGTCTTAACATCTAATTTGGACTTCTGAAACAGTCACAGTTTTCAAGGGATAAGTAGTGACCGAACAACATAATAAATACAAAAATATTATTTCAGTATTATCTAACATAAGGATTTATAATTTTTTTAACCAGAAATGTAAAGCTATTATTTGACATCCTCTAATAGAGATATGCAGAGAAACTGGTGAAAAATGTATGTTTAATAGTATGGTATGTAATTACACAATAGAATTTAATCATGTAGGTTGTGAAAACAGTTATGGTGAAGAGACACAATTAAGAGGTGTCTCAGTCCCAGGGATAGTGGGATGAATCCTGCTGTCCTTGCCAAGTAGTTTTCCTAAGACTTCCTATTGAGCTAGGTACACCTTTCTCTGTCCCTCTGCTTCAATGGGACAGGATTGTTCCTAAGCTGTTTTGCCATATATAGCAGTTATAGGTTCCCTACACATGGTGCTGAGAGCAAAGACAAAGCCAGTCATGGGTATAGAGCCAGCAAGTTCTTGTCATTTTGCTGCAGCAAGCCAGTCAATTCTAGTGATGGCAATGCAGGGCATTCTGCCTTCCTCTGGCATAAATCACTGCTGAAAAAAAAAAGATGATGGCATGGATTGACGCTTGGTATTTTAATCCCCAAGAAGCTTGTGGAAGCAGAAGTCAACACCAACGGGCCAACAGAGATTGGGCTCTTCTAAACATGCAAGAGGGTTTCCTTGGCACAGGACAGAAAGTCTGGGAAGGGGAAAGAAGTCGCATATGCAGTTGGACCCTCAGGAAACTGGCCATCAGTATGTCAGAGGACAACAAGATTGATGCCCTTGGAGAATGGTTATTTGAGGACCTTGATTTGATTTGAATCATGATTGAAAAGTTCAGTGTGGTACCAGTGACCTACTAGGTCTCTGTGGAGTTAGGTACAGAAATGCTCTGTGGTTACATAAGCCTCCATAGGGCAATATTAAGGCACTGCTGGCATTTGCAAAACCAACACCTAGTCGTGGAGCCGCACAAATTTTGATGGCTAAATTTCAGTGGCAGTCCAGAATGCCCATATAGCTACCAGCGTGACGCTTCTAGTTACACAGTGAGTTTCAAAGGGCAAGAGCTCAACAGGGCTTCACAAAATAAAGTCCTTCTGGCTCTTGCATTTTGCCATGGATATGATCAAAACTTCAAAGCATAAAACATTCTGTTAGAATCATCTCTATGCTGGTTAACCAGGGGCTAGAAAGTAATTTAGGACATCTAAGAAACTAGGAATTCTGTAGCCCTTTCCTAAAAGAACTGGAATTTTCTCCAAGGCAAGGCCTCTAGCAACACCACAAAATGTGGCCATTTTGCCACAGGTCTCACTTGCTTCAACTTATTCAGTACTTATTGAATCCAGAACATGACAGCAAAGGGTCGAGAGATCTCCATCCACATTGTTTGTGACATGACTACACGCAATCAGGTGAAAGCTTTGATCATATTTATTTTTTAAAAATGCCAAAGAAAAGCTCCAATATTTTCCAGCCACACTACCTTCCATTATTATTTTGTAGCTCCACACAAGCCAAGTTTCACTGCATCTGGTAAATGTCTGTGGGGGCAGGATGACTCAGTCACTTAAGTACGTAGCATGGTTTTCCCTATTTCTGCATTACAGCCACACCCCAATCTGTAACTGAGCAAGTCACAGGCTCTCTTTCAGAGGGTATTTACTGTGAGATTCTCACTGCTTGCTAAGAAAGATTCCATGGCACTTTTTGCAAAAGTAGGCCTATTAACCTCTTTGACCCAACCATATTCCACTATGTATTAAGCACCATGGGAGGAAGAACTACTTTAGTACTGACTGCGAAGGAAGAGTGCCACCCACTGAACCAAAAACATCACACTTTGCAGCAGCATGAGTATATATGTACATTGACATATGTGTGTTTTTAGTATATATACACACACAGCGTATGTTGAATAGAAACCAAGGATTAGTCTGATGTGTTAGCTGTAATTCATCGTATCTTAGATTAATCTGTTACATCGTTCGGTGACAAAACTGACAAGATGTTACATGATCATGTTTAGTCACATTAGGTATGTTGTAAACCAAAGACAGAATTTTCTCAGATTCAGTTTCAGCATCCAGGGAGAAATCCCTAATCCATGACTGTAGCCTTAAACTGGTTGATTTACACCAGTAGAAAAATGTAGCAGAGGAATGAGTCCCACATTATTTCTCTCATCCCACTGTTTCCTCTCTACATTATGGCTGCTAAGAACAACTTTCCCGCTTCATATGTTTTTCTTTCTGCCAGCTGCCACCTTAAATTAGCCTTTCTTATGTCATTTGGTAGTAAGGATCTTTGAGTTCATGTCAGGAGATGCATTTAACATACTTCTGATACTCCAGCATAAGCAGCTGTGACGTGGGCAACTCTGAATGTCCACAACCATCACCACCAATTACCCCCTTTATTAATCTGACCTTATAGTGGATACCCAGGGAGAATTTTGCTGTCAGTCTAACATTTCACAGCTTCCTGTATTTCATGAATGTATACATGCTGTGTTTCACATTTCACTTGTTTGCTGCCCTCCCAAACACCAGCTTCTTAATATTAGCTGCTTTGGTACTAACACATAAATCACTTTTTTATGGCTGCTGCACCATTTTTCTGCTAACAGCTGCCATATTGCATTAGGCTATGTTGTACACAATGAGGAACGACAGAGAGGTGGAGCACAACGTGTGCAGCCTAACAAATTTATTATGCTGTTCATTTGATAGACCTATTCATCTTTCAACGCTGAGAGTACAGTAAGTCCTACTAACCCAAACTAACAGCACTCCAGGAAAATGTTAAGAATGTAGACTATATACAAAACAGTAAACTCTGATACTGTGTATTCAGCTTGGATAATCTCCTTCTTGATAATGGAGCTGATATATTTTAGGCATCTGTAACCCTTAGGGTGCTTTTATAGAAAGGTATTTATAATTCCATTTCCAAGCACAGCACAAAACCGTATTGAACAATGAAACTCTTTAGCTTGTGGTTATGTTTATACAGCTCAAAGACACTCAGGACTTGTCTACACTGCAGGCTGTGGGGTGACACAGAGATACCGCATCCCAGCTGAAATAGCTTATGGCTTCCTACTGCAAAGTGAGCATTCCCTGGACCCACATTTTGGAAGAACATTAGTACCCACCTAGAACAATGCAGGAAGACCCTAGGGTGTCAGAATTGCTGCTCTCTCTTGCCTGAGATGTCAAGACTCATTCCTGTGCTTTGAAGAGGTCATCCAGTCTGAAGCATCCCATGTCATGTTGATAATTTCAGTGCAGCTGGGCTTCTTTGGCACTAGCACATATTTTTAAAATGGGCTGTAAAACCTGGCAAATGTGAAAACCAGTTTAAAAGCTCTGACCTCAAAAGCCATCAGGAGTTCTTACAGCTATTTCTATTAAATCCTGAAAATGAAATTTCCAAGTGCAATTCTTCCAACAGAAGAAACAGTCGTTTCTATGAGAGAAAAAACTAATTAAAATATGTAAATTTGGAGTTATAGTATAGATTATTTAGGTTATAATAGTACAGACTATAGAGGATTTCATAGGTGGAACAAAGTTTTAAGAAGCTTTTAAAAGAAATACTATTCTTCCTTGCCCATGCAAAGCCCCCTGCAGCCTCTGCAGTTATTAGGAGATCTTTAAATCATAGCATTGAGACTCTGTATTAAGGAATACACTAATTCAAATATTTACAATTCTAACTTTTCTCTAATTATCTTTACAGCAGCATTCATAGTGTGAGGAGTACAGTAAAACATGTGGTAATATTAATTATGTGCAAATGGCAATTGTAAAGGTTTTAATAGTGACCTCTGCAACTAGAAACCTTATTGATCATTTCTATATGTATAATCACATAGTGCTGGCTAAAACACAAAAATCCTAGCCTGGCTTGTACTGAAGTCTGAGTAAAACCTGGACTGGACTCCTGAGGAAAAAAAAAAAATCTTATTTGAGTGCCTCTCAAAAGACATTAAATATTTCCCCCCTTCCCTCAATATTGGAGGGAACTATTGGACAATGAGTTTGAATTATTTTATAGAAGTATGAATATGTCTGATTGAATCAAAAATTCATACAAGGCAACCCATGCTGATTTGAATCTAAAGCATTTGCAAAACAATGCTTGGAAAAAGACTTTGGCAGGTGTCAGGTGAGGGTCCATAGTGACATAGAGTCCCCAGGAGATTTGAGTAACCCTAGGGTGTCAAAATTGCTGCTCTCTCTTGCCTGACAAGTCAAGACTCATTCCATATAACACGCAGGTCCTGTATTCTCTATCAGGATATCAGGACTATTGCATGAGGCCCTCATTTCTTGTGTGTTCTGAGACTTATATACAATAGTCTTTTGCTATTAGTATAATTTTGCTATTATTTGCTATAAATGGTTCTGGGTTTTGTTTGCTAGGTTTTTTTGCTGTGGTGTTTTTTTGTTTTTTTTTTTGGTGTTGTTTCATTTTGTTTGGGGGTTTCTTGGGGGGCAGTTTCTGGTCAATTGGTTGGTTAGTTTGGGTTTTTTTTTAAATAGTCTGTAGACTTGGGAAGCTGGTGATATCTGTTTTAAAATCCACAATGCACCAAAGCATAGATTTTGTGCTTTTCATCTCTGTTACCCAGCTGCATGCACAAGATTTTCTTAAAAATCATGAAATTTCTTAAAAATAATGAAATTTCTTAAAAATCATGAAATCAAAAAAATTTCATGTGCCACCAATTAATTGTACACAGAGCTGAATAAGCAAGGCTTAATGCCATGTTGCAAGATTTAGGTAATATCTCAAACAGGGCTTTCTTCTGCACACGGGAGTTAATATTCCTGAAAATATAGATGTTTTGCTAAGACTCAAAAGCACATTGGCCACCACTATGTCTGGTCAGCTTTGCTGGCTGCAATAAACAGTAAATGAGACCACATTTTTTGTTCTCTTCATCTTTAAAATTAAGTTCATGTAAGCTTCACTGTGTATCAGCATATATGCTCAGCAAATACACAGTTACAGCTTGCCACTATATAGCGGTGTTATCACTCACTCCCTCAGGGCAACCATACAAGACCTGGCCACATTTTGCTTTGAAGAGGTTAATCTCTGAACCTTATGAAGTGTTTTGAGTGTTAATGGTCTCTGTTCAGTTCTGTATTGCTTTGAGATAGTCCAGCTTATTAATCTGTTTATTTGAACTTAAATTAGCTAATGCAGTTGTTTATTTTTCCTTAACCAGAGCACTAAAACTCTTATTCTATATAGTTTTAATCATTGGTTCCTAAGAAATACATTTTTTCAGCATAAGAACTTGGAAAAAGTTCTTCACTTTGGGTGGGAAGAGTGAGATGGATTTATCCACATTTGGGTCTTATTGTTTTAGAAGTGGAAGAGAAATTGCAAAATCTTGAGACCATTACATATGTGCAAAATTATTTGTTTATTTGATTTTTTTAACTTAGTGAAATGCATGAATTTATTTAAATTTTGTTTGGATAAAACTTTCCCTTGACACTATAGGCTGCGTATTTTAATTTGGTTTCATGCCTGGATCCTCTGTGTAAAGCCAAACCCAAAAAGTACATTCTCCAGCTATACCTAAGAAGATTGCTAGTTAACCACTTTTTAACCTTTCCAGTTCTATGTAAGGAAGCATCTCTGGTCTCAAAAAGCTTGCTCAAATTTCTTACAAGGAACAATCTTTATTGCAGCAGAATGAAACTCTTCAGTCAGAAGAAACATTTTGAAATGTCAAGTGAAATCATACTGATGTTCTCAAACAGAAACTTTCCAGTTCTCATTTTATATTAAGGGTTTATTTTGAAATTTACCTATGTTTATCTGTAATCAATGTTAAAAAGCCTACTTGAAATGTCTTCTGACCTGAAATGACATTTCTTTCAAATTTGTGTGCTGCTGTTTGGCAGTAAAACTTACAGATTTTAATTCTGGGTAGACCAAAAGAATTTTTTATTTTTGTTGCTTGGCTAGCATAAAAATACAAATACATAAATCCTTTATACAGCTCTAGTCTTCAGCTATAACTTGAGCAGCAAAGCTGTCCTTTTATTTTTACAGACGTAAACAAGGAATCATATTTGTTTTCACAGGCTTACTTCATACTTATGCAAGAGAAAAAGGAGCAAGATTTCCTGTCAAAATAGTAAAAAAAAAGGTAAAAAATAAGGAAGGAAAATAAAAACAAACCAGTGCAATAGAGCTGCATCTCTCCTGTGTGTTGCTCGACACCAGCTGAAACAAAACTGACTTGAGACTCTGCAGAAGCATAGTTTGGAAGCGAGAAAAATAAATTGAATCCTGCAGCAGAAGAGCAACTCCCCCAGACACCGCACTGGGAGAAATCAGGGGAGTTTCAAGGGGCTGTGGGTGGAAAAGAGGATTAAGAAGAGCCAGCGGGACTTGGCTGACCTTTGCTAACTTCCTGACCCCCACTTTTCCCCACTGGGAGCTGGTTTCTGGTCGTGGGAACACCACCTGCCTTCTCCATCTCCATCTCCACAGGGGTTGCTGCCGCCCCACGGGTGCCTGGGGCCAGGAGTGAACACAGCAAGGGGAAAGCCTCCTGTGCTTCATCAACCCTGCTTTGGAGCCACAGGGAGGGGGTAGCAGTGGCATGAAAAACTTCTGAGGGATCGTGAGCAATGTGGTTCATTGCTGAAGATTTTTCTACACCCTGCTGAGGAAAGCACCCAGCTTTCCTTTTCCTTTTCCTCCTTGGGTAAGATCTCAGCTAATGGGGTCCTACGACCCGAGCCAGAAAGACAGCTCACAAACTGAAGCCACTATCAACTTTAACTATGGCCTGTGCCCCAAGGTATTTTGGGGTGGACAGCAGAATTCAGTCACCTATGCCTATACCATCAGTATTTCCATTACACTTAATGTTTAAAGCATCAGCTACAGAAATAGGCAGGATCTGAACAACATACAGGAATGAATATTGAATACACTTTCTGTATCAAACTGTATCTCTCACTGTAGCGCAGAGAACTACAGTAAGTTACACACATATTTCAATACACGTGTTCTATGGACTAAAAATGTATCCACACTTGGGGCAACACCTGCACTTCTGTCAATTTCTGTGCAGACAGATTTTCATCTATAGTATTACTTATGCACTCTTGAGCACATATGTGAATCTGCACATATTTATCTAATGTGCACATTGGTTATCCCTAAATTCCTGTTCAGAGGAAGATCACTTACGATACAGTAGTAATAAATCACATATCACTTAATATGGTGGATAAATCACCTCTTAACATGTCAACACAGTGCTCATAAATGACCCAGTGTCCATACAAAACACAAGGCTAGTGACATGACCACTAGCAAATATTTTGGCCCTGCAAGGTTGATTGCAGGCCTAGGTCAAAAGATGAGGGGATTTCTGTTGAGGCACATTTTTCTTTTTTCTCAGCTATCATTCCCCTTTTTTTGCCCTTCCAGTTTCCTCCTTTCTCCAGCTCACCTTTTCCTTCCTCTGAATAATACAACCATTACATATTTTTCTAAGTCTACCATGCCAAACCAAATTAACCAATCTATCTCGTGACATTACCATAGTCCTTTTTATATCTCTCTTGTGTAATATTGCTCTCATTCCTATGAATTACACAGAAAGAATAATTATACTTATTTGCTTGGGTTTTTTTTTCAACAGGAAACTACTAGATTATTTGTCATCTTAGACAGGAAATACTTGTAAATGTCCAGATACAGGAGAAATAAAAATAACATAGAAGTGTTGTGATATAATATACATACCCATACATATTTTGTTTATTGCAGTATGAGGAGTAGATTCATAAACCCCTCAGCTCTTAGGAGCTGTGGGTGCTACAGGTAGAGCAAATAAGGGGAGGAAACTTGCTCCCACCTCACTTGTGCTAGTGGCAATCTGGATGAATTAGAAAGGAGATAATGAACATCCAGTGTGGACATGAAGAAACTCACCTAACCTTACACAGATCTTTGTAATTTACTATTTTATTATCATGTGTTATAGCTATAGGTCTTTTCTTTTAAAATGTAGAATGCAATAATGCAAATAAGATTAAGTATGAAACATAGAGTTATTCAATATTGAATTCCACATGAGGGTACTAGAACTTGAAGTGGAAATTTATTAATGCAGAGAAAAACTGGACAGGTTGCTGTCTGCAGAAAAGTACAGGTTTTGAGATAAACAGTGAAGCAACTCATGGTCTGAAAAATCAGCAATAGCAGGGAAAGGTCTGTCTCTCAGAATATCAGATCTTGTGGTTACTGCAATCCCTATTAGGTAAATAAGATGTGGATCTGTCTAGAACTATACGAGAAGCAGGAGGAGGACACCTCCATTCTGATTTTGATCTTGCATCTTGAGACGTGTCCATTTCAAGATTCTTTTACTTGATATATTTCTCTTTGCATCTGCTGCCCCCTCCTCATCCTTGGAAGGACAGAAGGTGGCAGAGACAAGCACTTGTTTGTGGTCCTGCCTGGTTGCTGGACCCCTTCTGCATGAGGCCATAGTTCACACAGGCTGTGATCATAGGTCTGACCTGGGAATGGTGCTTCCATTGTAGAACAGGAGATCTTGACAGAAGTGAGTTGGGGAGTTCCCAAAGTGAGCTGCTCTAGGTGGTAGTTAGGCTAACATCATAAAAAAGAAAGCTCTTTTTTATGAGCCTTTAGTGAGAAATAAAACCGAGTAAGTTGCTGAGATTGTTTGCAAGAAAGCAGCTCCAATAAGGTCTTATATCTCAATTTCAATAACAACATGGAAACCTGCTGTTTTATTGCAATGTGTTTTTAGAAACTTTGGGATGCTTCAGGTGGCTACAAGTAATGCTGGAGCTTTAAGCAACAAATGCTTGGATGAGCTCAAACATTCCGGGTTTTCCTGTGCTTAATATGTTGCATTGCTATCTTGATATGTAATGTCACAGATGGTAATATTAGTCATGAAAGAACAAAGAAGCCAAGTTCACAAATTAAGGTGGTGGAGAGGCAGAGAGAAAGAAAGGAAAGAGAGGGAGCAGTGAATGCCTGCAGCAAACAAATTTTGTTTTAAAGATTCTTCATACACACTGAATACCTTCTCAAGATCTATGTGTTGCCATAGAAGCCTGTAAATCCCCAACCTGGCTTGTATCCATTGCAAAAAGTAGAGTAAGTAATGTGGTGAAAATGAATACTCTTGGAAATGAATAGATTAACTTAATTTAACAATGGGAAACCAACCCACAAATTCCCATGCAAACTAGTGGTGGCTTTTGTTTTGGGTTGTTTTTTCTTTTCTTAACTACACAGCCCTTCTCCAACAAGAAGATTTAGAATGTTTGCCTGTTATCTTCTTTGCACCTTTCAAATGTCTTTTTTAACCATTTGTATACTGGCCGCATTACTGACCATGAAGAGCTTAAGGGAAACACTCAGATAAATCAAATGGAAGTATGAGAAGAAATAATAATGCAGTGATTGAAGGCACAAGTTAACAGACAAGTTATAAAGCCCAAGAAATTACATTTACTGTGTGGAGTTATGGAGGAACATGCTTCAGCTCAGCACACAACATGCTACTAAGGCTTTTGCTTCTTAAATTAACTCTTTCTAGGAACAGAGGAAGACATTGTTCTACTACCATGGATCCCATGTTAAACGAGGTAGCAGACTTCTATGAAAGAAACACACCTCTTGAGCAGTTTCTAAAGTCAAATTTGCAATACTATTGAAGTAAGTCCATGTGTAGAACTGTACCAGTGATAGTGCTCTTCTTATCTCTGTCATCTAAATGTTCAGGAAGACATTGAGAAAGGTAAGAATTGGCCCAAAGAGCTTTGAATTGATACAACTGTGAAATTTTGTGAAAGAGAAGGCAGATATTTCACCTGTAGTAAATGCAAACAGTTTGTCTGGAATTTCAGCTTAAAAACAGATTTCCCATATTGCTTTTCCACTTGTTTTTCTTCACAGAGTTTGGAGTATATACCACAAAAACTTTAGAAGAGTTTGATAGTTGAACTATTAAGAAGGAAGCACAGAAAAGGGTGGCTTACACGTGTGAGCAAGGCAATACAAGAGAACAAATCTATTTTTAGGCTGACATGTAGGGAAAATTCCCAACACTGATTTTGTTGTGCTGTGGAATAGAGTCCTCAAATAACAGGCTAGGTGCCTGTTAGCCTGAGATGGAAAGCTCTGTATATTGGGAGCACACTTCCACTGGCAAGGAAATGCATTGTTTAAAAGGTCTTTTCCATTTCTATGATACTATAACTTGGGGTTGTTCCAATGTGTAAAGTAAAAGGAAAAATACAGTGAACTTCTGCATCCCTTTCATAAAGCACTTGACCAATCTTGGCATATAGAGGGATATATATCGAAGCCATTTTGTTTTAAATATTTTACTATTTGGAAGGAGATTTGACCATTCTCCAGAGACTGGAAAAATACAGTGAATGCAGAAATATGGCAAGTGTTACCTTCTCCCTTTAATGCTATTTATTTTATAATCCAGATTTGACAGTCTTTCTGCTCTGCTTGGATTTCCTTGAAAAAGAAACAGCCAAGTAAGTTTGCATTGCACATGAAGATTTTGTAACACATTCATCATATGTCACTTTCATTCTCTGTATTCAATGCTTTTACATAGCCATAAAACAGAAAGTCAGATTTTCATTTATTACTTTGTTTTACACTATACCAACAGTCACTCCTCAACTACTGCACTAACTTGAAAATACACAGATATTTGGCCCATACAAACCTTTTTATTTAATTGAAAGTCCAGTGTGTGGCCAAACTTTTTTAGACTCAATACTTTAATTAACATTTAGCAGAGATGTATTTTACAGAAATAAACTCAAAGAGTTTACATGGTTACAGTGATTGTTTCTGAGTGATTTTTGGGCAACATAAATGTGGTCTCAGCCTTCCTGAAAAACAAGCATTCAGGACAATTAATCTTTGGTCAGCTGCAAATGTATTGCAATCAGGTAACACAACATAGAAGTCCATTCCATGGGATGTTTTTTCAACCTGCTAGATGAATAGGCACAAAATTTGACTGTTCAAGATATTAACACAGAGGATCCTCTGCCTCCCAACATTCTCTCTAATTGATGTAATCTGCACAGTTGGGTTAACTCTGATGTATTTTCCCAGACCACCAATCTCGTTAAATATAATTCAGCACCAAGAGGAAAAAGCATGAAGGACACCTTCTGCTCCACGAAAAACTTCAATCCTCGGACATTAATGTTCTTATCTATTTAGGATTATACTTCTTTCCAGTGAAAATTCTTTCCAGAATCTTATTTTTCAGAAGAACAAAATACTTAAATGTGCATGGAAAAATATCATTATTCTCCTTCACATTAGGATGTACAGTTTGTAACAACTATACACACACACATCTAAAGATGTGGAAGGGTGGAAAAGAGTTTTTATGTATGGCTATCTAAGCAATGCAGATTTATGAAAATTTCTCATAGAGAAAAAAAGAAAAAATTTGAGGACAAGCAAGAAGAAACTGTAAAAAAAAAAAAAAAAGAGGTGGTTTTGACTGCCTTGTGGTGTCAGAAGCATTTAATGTATTCATGGCCAGCTGACTGCTTAGCACAGGTAGAGGGACATTGTTCTACCACCAAGGATCCCTAATTCCATGATACCGTAAAACACTGTAGTTGCATATTTCAGTAAGTTCAAGAAATAGTCTTTCTGTAGTTTAGGAGTGAATACTATTACAGTTCTGAAGGTTAGGTGCCAGAATTAACAGTACATGGCAGAATCCTGTTAGAGAAAGTGTGCTTATGGCACATGAAATGCAGTTATCCACTGTAAAGTTTACTCTAGGCAGCAAAGAAAGTTAAATATTGTCTTTTTGACATTTGAGGGTTTGATACATGTGGAAAATATCCTAAGAATATAATCTTTACTGTTCCAAGTTGTAGATAATTTCCTTTTTTTGAAAGGAATCTGAGCCTTCTGTTTAGGCGTTTGTGTTTGTTTGTGGAGAATTCATCCCACTGGTTAGACTCTATTAGTTAAACAATGGCCTTAAAAGTATACATAAAATAAATAGAAACAAAAACCTCAAGCTCCACAACATCTTCTTCTTTGTTTTTTTCTTTTTTTTTTTTTAATTGGGATCTACAGAGCAATATTAGTTCATTTACTCATTACTTTGAGTCTACCTGGTCCCAGTGGGAATATGGATGCTTTTCTTTTCTTTGGCACTTCTGAGATTAAAGACCTGTTTTGTTTATGACAGTCATAACCCCAGAGACAGCATGGCACAAACAGCATCACCTCTTAATCTCTTTGCTATTTCACCATCACCTTGAGGAACAATGGAACTGTGAACACACAGACCAAGGAACTTTCTGAACTTTATATCATTTATTAACTCACCTGAGAGATCACAAGATACAGATGGGTTGCATGATGTTTCTTGTTGACTATTCTGACAGCCAAAGAGGTCAGTTGCCAGCCCACAAAGCTGTGCAAGAAAGGTACCTCCGCATGCAATTTTATGTCTTAGTGTCTTTCTTTTCTCTCAGTAGGCAGTCCACACAGAGATAGGACACATTCTCCACCAGAAGCAGGACAGTTTCTCTTGGAGATAAAGCTGATTGCTCTTGTCTGACTTGGGTGGGAACAACGCCAGACACTCTGAGCACCATGATGGGACAGTTGATGTCTGTGGAAGGGGTAGTGCCCAAAGACCTTAATAAATTTTGTATTGAGCAGTCACTGCCTTACAACTTCCCACTCCTTTTTGATACCAAAAACAGTCTGCCAAAAAGGTTCCTTTTTGCCTATTTTTTTCATCTAGGACTTTTGTCCTCCACATCACAGACATATGGAGTGGACACAGAAGGAGGGAGATAAGCTATTCCAAGTATATATGGCAGCATTTTTGGACCAATACTGTGAGCATTAGACCATAGCAGTCTGCAGTTAACACCTTGAGAACATGCAACAGGTAACTAGGCACATAAAATATATTAATTGCATCTTTTAGGTACATCAGGAAAACCCTGATGTTCTTCCCCATAGAGGACAAGGAACTACTGACTTCTAAGATGTGTTGGATAAAGTTCAAGCCTTTGGCTGTTTGATTATTTCTAATCAACATCCTAAGAAGCTAGAATATTTTACTCTTTTCTCCAACAGGGACAGCTGGGATTTACTTTACTAAGAGAAGGAATTGCTTTGACAGAATTGGAGTGCTGTCTGTGTAGAGGAATCATCAGATTCGAGGCTTTGTTGTTTCAATATTGATCACTCATATTCTAGTCCACAAAGGTGTTAAACAAAATACCATTGATTGCATCATTCTTTTATCTCTTCTCTCTGCACTCTATTCTCTCACTAAATTGAACAAGAGAAGAAAACTAAGCTAAGAAAATGCTCTAGAAATATATTCAGGACAGATTTTTGCCAAAGAAACCATATTGCATGCTCCACATTACTGATTATTAACTAATGGGCCTAGCTTGAATTTGAGCAGGAGAATGGACTAGATGACCCTCTGAGGTTCCCTTCCAACCTACATTAGTCCACTGTTCTATGTGATACAAAGCCCCCTGTATTTCACAGAAGCAAAGTGGGTATGTCTCTCCTGGAGATGTCAGTTTGTGAAATGATTCAGCAAGGGACATGAAAAGTTACAAGATGTAACAGGTCCAAGGCCCTTTGCAACACCTTCTGGCTTTTTCCACCCCAGAGCCCCCTGGAGAAAAAGATGTGGAGAGATATAGTTAAAGGCACAGCAGTTCATACAGTCCTTGAGAGATGTCAGAGGTGTCACAAGAACAGAGACTTGGATAGCTTTGTTACCTGCATTGTGTGGCAATTCATCCATCCATTTAGGGACAACTACTGCACTTTTGCCCTGTCACACGACGTTTTATAAGAGAGGGGCTGGCTGACCTGCAGCTGTGGCTTCCACAGCTCCTTATGTCTTAAAATGCGATGAGGGCCAAGGAAAACCCACCTGCTTGAGACTGTCAGCTGAGGGACCACTGTTGAGAGATCAGGGCCAACCTCCATGCTGAGACTCTCAACAGAAGAGGAAGCAAAAGGCACACATGGTTCATATGCTTTTGGCTTTTCTTGGCCTAACTTGATCCCTGAAGTCTGCAGGAAAGCAGAGCTGAGGAGGCAAACTGCTCCAAAAGTAAATGCCACCTGGGGCTTGGCTGGGAGTTAGACAGACATGTTGCAGAGCCAAAGTGTAAATCTAAAATTTTTAAATAAGATTTGGAATTTTCCTCAGAAAAGCTTGGCCACCAGGAGGTCTGGCTGTAATGCCAATGCCAGAAGAGGCAGAAAAAGCTGGACTGAACTTCAACAAGCAAGATATTCCCTGATTGCCAGTGATTGACAAGCCTGGATTCAGTCCTACTCCTTGAACACAACACAACAGCTATGAGAAAAAGGCACCTACTACTAAAAAATACAGGAGTTCAGTGGGTCATAGGTCTGCTTTTCACTCAGGAACCACTTAGTCAGTTAGGAGCAGCACACGGGTCTCAGTAGCAGCAGAGGCTTATACAGTTGAGAAAACAAAGTGGAAAACAAACAGCTGCATAATGTATTGCAGTAAGGCTTTCATAGCAGAGATAGTGGGTCATAAACAAGTCCCCCAGTAACTGGATATTATCCAACAAGGCACAAGGCCTAAAAAGAACTATTTGTTTTTATACTCTTCGTGAGATGAAATGCACACTGCAGGAAAATCCCGTGCAAATCAACATAGCGTCATGGAAACCACGAGACCATCAATAAAAGTAATAAATGGAAAGGGTTATAATAATATATACTTAGCACTTTACATTTTCAAAGTGCTGACAGGACATTAATCCTCAAAATACCCTTGTGAGGGCAAAAGCAGCTTTAACATTTTAAGGTGGGCTTGTGAAATGATTTTTGGTCTCAAATTGTCTGACCTGACTTCTGCTCACTAGGATCACAGTACTCAAAACTAAATTGGAGTATAGTTTTTTTTTACACCAGATAACATCATGCTTCATTGTTTCTCCTGCTCTGAATATGAGAAGCAGAGCCCAGTCAGTGTTTTCTAGACTACATGTTAATGCCAGCAGTGTAAAACTGTTTTCTAAGCTCAATTCTTCCTTTCAGCTTGGGCCTAGTGTTTATTATCACTGGAGAATTTTATTACATTCTGTTACTTAATTAACCTTTTTCTCCATTTAAACAACTATGCAAAACATAGTTGACAGAAATTCATATACCAAAACATGCAGACTAGCCATTTCCAATGAACTGAGAGAACTGCCTCCAAGACAGCCAGAAAGGAAAAGAGATCATAAGTAGAATTTTATAACTTCAAAAAGCTGCTTTTATCTTCCACAGATTATTTGTTCAACGGCAGTTTTGAATTAGCTCTGCCTCTCCTTAAGCTCAGGTCAGGGACATGGGATGGGGAGTGCAGTCAGTTGTTAATTTTGTTGCACATTTTTCCTCCTATTTCCAGTTGTTTTCATTGGGGCATTGATAATTCTACTACCTCTGTTACTGTTCATGATCTCAGCAAGCCAAAATGTCATAAATGCTGTATACTCCTGTGTAGCTGTGCAAGATGGGTTTCATTAAAATCATATGAAATTAAGTAGATGGCTATAAATAAAGGATCTGTGTCAAAAGCAAAAAAGCTGGGAAAAAGAAATGAAAGAAGGAAAAAAAAAGTCCAAACTAAAATTTTCAGGAGAAATTATGGCAATTATTAATCAAAACCAAAACTAGGAGAGGTGAGTTGGTAGCTGCAAAAAGATGAAAGAGGAAGAAAGAGTAGAGATTTAGAGATTACACAGACAATGTACTTCCTAAATATATGGAATAACCAGCAGTCCAGTGGATATGATATTCAGCCCAGCTGTATGATACTTTATGTTCTGCCCATGTAACCTCAACACTGAATGAGGAACTATTTGAGAAACAGGTTTTAAAAAATATTGAGAATGATAGCATGCACTGTTCAAAACTCTGCCATGTACAATAACAGAGCATGAATGCTCACCATAAGCAATAGGTAACTACGACCATTTAAAAAACCCCCCAACATTCATGGCAGCACAATGCGAGATTTCTGGATAAAGGAAAGACTTGCTCCTGAAGCTCATTTTTAGCATACATTAGAACATTCTTCTGGGGAAAATAAGTCTGAAGGAAGCAATGCTCATCTTTAGAATCATGGACATACATTGCATTAAACTGCCATTGACCAACCATAAGAACGATGCATAAACAATACACTGTTAGCAGGAATTGTGGAATGAATATGTGCTACCGAATTTTGGCACAAGCAGATGTATTGTGGAGGCTCGTGGGAGGTGCACGCATGGGCACCTAGGAGAGGGATGGAGATCATAGTTAAGTTCTGCCAGATCTTGCTAAGCTGGAGATTCCTAAAAGCATCTGTAACATTACACAAGAGATTTCTAGCAGACATCTGGGTTGGGCCCCTCTATACAGCTTGACTAAAGAGTTAAAATCAGAGCTGAGAATTTACTATGAAGTATGCAAAATCTTTTGAAGTCCTCAAAATGACTGAATTGCCTCTTAATTAGCAGTGATAGTGAGAGGTTAAAGGTATTTGAAATGACCAACCACGTCACATCACGTATTGGGAAATCACCTCAGTGAGCACAATCCAGAAAGCTAAATGTCCCGACAGTGTCCCAAATTTCCTCTCTATTGTCAATTAGATGAAAAGCAATGACAATTCTGTCTGCACACAGACAGTAGTAAAAGATTTCAGTGACCCAAGTACATGTCAGATAATAACTACTGATCTAATTTCTCCAAACTATGAGTTCAGAAGTTTAACCTGATACAGTGTATTCTGCCATTGTAAGCTCTCTCTTCTGCTTATCTGTATGTTTTATGCTATGCTTATTACAGTGATATTCCTCCTAGGCTACTCTTCCCACAAAACACTCTTGCCAAACTCCTAATGATCCATTCAGCCTGTGTCTTGATGTAAAAATCCTCATGCAAGACATGATAAATACTAACACAGCTAGCTGGACCACCTTCCCCATTCCACCTACTTGCCTGATGCTACAGGAGAAACTGCCATGACAACAACTACAAATCTGGATCAAGACCCAGACCACTAAGATGCCCTTCTACAAACTTCCAATTATGTTCATTTTTGGCTACCAAATAAGACAAACTTCTTTCTTGCACCCTATTAGTTTCTCCCAGAAAGTATTTAAAACTAGAATATAGAAAAGGTTCCCTTAAAACTATCCCAGAAAGATGAAATTATAAAAAAACACACCAAAACACATGAATTACAGAAAATCACGTGCTCTTCAACCAGACTGACACAGGAAAAATGCAGGCATTCCTTTGCAAAAAAAGGGCTTCTATTTTGTGGCAAAACTGAATATATAACTCATGCTTTCCACTATGTAAACCTTAATCACTATACATAGTGCCTATGCATATTTGAGGTCTTATGTTATGTGGGGGATAGAAAAATATAACCAACAAAACCAGACATTCCTTGCTATAAGATGGAAGTACCTATTACTGCTTTAAGAGAGAACAATTAAAGATCTCCTTCCTTAAAACTGTTCCCACAAAAAAATAAAAAAATTAGCACAGCTAGACCAACTTGTTTGCAAAAAAAGTGGAACAGAACAGAAAAATATAGGCATTTAAGACAAGTATAGGGTCTTCTACTTACCACTTATGGTAAAAAGATGGTTATTACTGCACTTTGTATTCCTACCCAGTTACTGCTAGTATCAGTGAAAACACTTCCACTGCTTTAAGGTATATAAATCTGAATCAGGAAAATATTTTAAAGTACAGAGCTTTAAGAATTTACATACTTTCAATGATTTCAGTGAGAGTCTATGACAAGCATTACGCTTCCACATAAGAATCCTGCTAACCAGTAGGCACAGTGAATTATTTCTTTAACAAAAGAATGTAAATAATACTCATATTAGGCTGAGTACTGTAAAATTCAGTGGCTATTCTATTGTGGGCCAGCTAATGTAAGCCTACTTATTTTATTTTCAGTATTTTCTGGAGAATCTATGTGTGTAATGCTATTTAGATTTATGCAAGTACTTAAGAGGATTATAATGATACTATTTAACATAGCACTGTAAATACTGGATCCACAGACATGTTATCTTTATGTCTCTGTTACCATGGCACTAAAATCATGGAGCAAATTAAAATGCTCTTGTGACAAACCTTTAAAGAAAAATCTACCTCAGGAGCAATATTTACTTTTAACACTTTGGAAAAAAGTATGAGCATAGTACTTAGCACTGTTGAATATTAAAATTTTGTTCAGCAACCAAATCCAAGGTTTTTTTCTTTAAATATAGTGGGAAAAAATACTTTTGCACATAAACTTTCTTTCATTTCCTAACCATAACAGAGAGTTACATCAAATGTATACTTAAATTGTCAATTTTTTGCAAAATACTCTTATATTATTAGTTGCCTAAACACATTAAAAATTTGTGTATATGGTGCTACTTTTTGTAGACACAGTATAAATCTCTGGAACATTAATTGCAAATTCAGGAAGCCTCCCCAGGAAGCCTTCATTGTTGCATCGCGATTTCTTGTTTCCACTCAATTAAAGTTTCTCTCTGAATATCAAATTAGGACCATTTCTCTATTAATCACTAGAAGATGACTGGACTCACATTGAGGCCAAGGAAGTTTGGCTACAGAAGTGAGGACAACTGTGCCCAGTGTTGGATCACATGGTTTTCCCTTTGCAGATATAAGTGGAAGAAAAGTCAAATTTTCATAGAATCACAGAATGACAAAATTATTTGAATGATTAGAATGGTTTGGGTTGGATGGGACATTAAAAATTATCTAGTTCCAAACTCCCTGTCATGGGCAGGGATACCTTTCCTTGACCAGGTTGCTCAAAGCCCCATCCAACCCGGCCTTGAACATTTGCAAGGATGGGTCATCCACAACTTCTCCGGCCAATCTCTTCCAGTTTCTCACTAACCTCACATCAAAAAAAATTATTCCTTATATACAGACTGAATTTACCCTCTTTTGGTTTAAAATCATTGCCCATTGTCTTGTCACTACAGGCCTTGGTAAAAATTTTCTTTCAAACCCCCTTTAAATATTGAAAATACCCCAGTAAGGCCTCCCCAGTGCTTTCTCTTCTCCAGGCTGAACAACCCCAGCTCTCTCAGCCTGTCTTTGCAGGAGAGGACCCTTGGATCATCTCCATGGTCTCCTCTGGACTCTTCCTAAAAGGTCCACATATTTCTTTTGCTAGGTACCCTGGACCTGGATGCAGCACTCCAAGTGGGGTTTTAGGAGAGTAAAGGTATTGTCCCAAACACCAGCATGAAGACATTGTTTCTATGAGTCTGACAAAGACGTCATTCACTGTGCAATTATTAGCCAGATCTCCAAAAAAAAAAAAAAGTACTTTTTAATCTTTGTTGTTAAGTGGTGTGTGCTCCATTTCCCTTAAGTGAGATTTTTTTGCATAATTTATGCTAAACAAAGTGTTCTACAATTCATGATGGATTTTTTCATAAAAAGAGGGGAAATGAAGGGGATGTTCTCATCCCTCTGACCAGTTCACATCTGATGAGACAACCTGACAACAACCTGACAACCTTCACCTACAAATATCAATAGTGCTATAGCTTAGCAATATTTGTTTCCAAATGTCTATCCTGAATGCAATCACCAGGCAAGCTGTGCCAAGAGATTTTACTCCTTTATAAATATGAATGGCTGAAAGGAAATGTCAACAACAACAAAAAATTCCATGCACTTGCTACAAACTCGGATACTTTTGCAGATGACGTAAATCTTTTGTTCTACAGCGGATTGCAACTATCTAAACAAAAGGATTACAACTGCCAAGTGATTTTTGGTAGTAATACTGAAAACTGACAGAAATTTCAGTAAGAGATTTGCCAATTGGCACAATAAAGTAGGGAAACCCCTCTAAACAGGCTGCACATGATACTCCCAAAAACACAGAAGCTGCAGCTCTTACTTGGGTCTTTCTACTTTTCTCTTCCTTACATTGAGGCAGAACCCACAGCTTATATTCAGATCCTCCAAACCCTGCTCTTGTTATAGTGCTACGAATGCAGAACAAATGCTTGTGTGAGTGGGCATTAAGACGATCACTTGGAAGAGTGGACAAACTGAAAATAGCTTGTTTTCCTGATTCATAAGCTCATAACTTAACTTAAACCAGTTACTCCGGGCAAAACACCCTTTCCATTCCCCATGTGCATCCTGTGAGATGATTCCCACTACCATGCAGCATCACAGCCAGCCCTGGGAAACTCACGTGAAATATTTGGAGTTAATCAGCAGAGCAAAGGGTGGCATGGGTCTGCTTAATTTCAGAAAATGGCAGTGTTGGAATTACAATGTGGTGACAAGACTCATCAGAAGAATTTATTTCCATGCTATGGGCCTGTGGCCTAATGAATTGGAAAATATTTGCCTATGTTCTCCGTTTATGGTCTAAATGAAACTAACACCTTTTATTAAAAATGTCAATTTTGTGAACTGAAATACATGACATGCTATTGCCTCATTGATAATGTAAATTTCCTTGTAGTTCTATGTATAATAACACCGTTTTTTCTTGGCACACATGGGGGCTGTAAGTTCTCCACATGTCAAACTCTTATGTCCTGAATAGTGTACTCAGTGCACTACTTAGACTGTTTCTGTGTAACTCAACAAGTAAATTGTGTAAAGCTAGCAGGATTATAGTGCTAAAATGGTATACTAAAATAGAGATTGCACTCTTACCTGTTTACATTGCCTTAAAAACACAAGAGCCTTTTGCCTATTCTTTTATGTTCCAGCTGATTGGGTAGGGACTTGTTCCAGGTTTCAGGAAGAGCACGAAGGATGACCCTGGAAATTATAGATCTCTTGGTGTCTCTGCAGTGATCAGTAAAATTATGGAGAAGATTATCCAGAAATACAATGCAGTCATTGGTCACAGTCAGCATGGCTCCATGAGGGGAAAGTCCTACCTGACAAATTTAATTTCCTTTTATGACAATGTAACCCACCTACCTGATCAAGGGAAACCAGCTGATGTAATCGTTTGGATTTCAGTAAAGCTTTCCATACTGTCTCACACAGGATCCTTCTGGACAAAATTTCCAGCCCACAGCTGGATAAACACATCATGCAGTGGGTGAACAACTGGGTAACAGGGTGGGCACAAGGGGTTACAGTGAATGGGGTGACATCAGACTGGAGACCTGTTACTACTGGGTTCTGCAGGGCTCCATCCTTGGCCCTGTGATCAACATCTTCATAAATGACTTGAATGCAGAACTTAAAGGTACACTAAACAAGTTTGCCAATTACAGCGAATTGGGAGAAATCATTGAGTGTCTCAAAGGTATGGATGCCCTGCAGAGAGACCTGGACAAATTAGAGGGCTGGACAACCACCATCATATGAACAAAGACAAATGCCATATTCTGCAGCTGGGATGGCACAACCCTGGATATATGGAGAGACTGGAGAACAAGACACTGGAGAGCAGTACCACAGAAAGGGACCTGGGGGTCCTGGTTGGTGGCAAGTTGAACATGAGTTGGCAGTGCCCGCACAGCCAGGAAGGCCAACTGTGTCTTGGGTACATCAGGCACAACATCACCAGCTGGGCAAGGGAGGGGATTGTCTCACTCTGCTCTGAACTGGGGCCACCTCCCCTGAAGTGCTGGGGGCAGTTTTGTGTGCCACGATGCAAGAAGGATATTGAGCCATTAGAGAGTGTTGAAAGGAGGGCTATGAAGATGTGAAGCATCGTTGAGGGGAAGCTGTATGAGGAGAGTCCGAGGTCACTTGGTCTGTTCAGCCTGGAGAAGGGACTGAGGGGAGACGTCATTGCAGCCTACAACCAACTCATGAGGGGCAGACATTGACTTCTCCTCAATGGTGTTCAGTGATAGCATGCCAAGGGAACATTATGAACCTCTGTCAAGCAAGGTTTATGTTGGATACTAGGAAAAGATTTTTCACCTGGAGTGTGTTTGGGCACAGGAACAGGCTCCCCAGGGAAGCAGTCACATCACCAAGTCTGACAGGTTTCAGGAATTGTTCAGACCATAATCTCAGGCACAAGATGTGACTCTCTGGGTGTCCTGTGCAGGGTCAGGAGTTGTACTTTGATGATCCTTGTGAGTTCCTTCCAACTCAGGACATTCTATCATTCTATTATTAACAGGCAATTTCATTCAAATAGGTCTTTCATTCTTGGGTGTCTTGGAGGACAGAGTATTACTCGGCGATCTTTTAAGGCTCTTTAATGGAGGATAACAAAACTTTGCCTGTGCACGGTGCCCTCTTCTGACTCCATGCCACCAAGAAGAAAGCAGCATGACCTGTAGAAAGCTTCCCCTAAAGGGTTTATTGCAGCATCTGCTGGAGATCTTCCAAAGAGTAATGCTACCCTGCAGTGTAAAGAAATGGTTTGATAATACTCCCTCTTAGCTTGGAGTGACAAAGGCAGCAAGAAGAGATTTAATTTACACTTCAGAGACTCACAGTTGTCTTCTAATGAAGTGGTCTGACTCTGTTAGCTTTTCTTGCTAAAAAATATAAAAAGTAATAGGTCATGTTAACAATGTTATTATCAGTGGCTCAGGGATGGCAAACATATTCTCTGCCTGAGATTTTGCCTAGAGCTGTATTAGTCTAAAGAGTCAAGTAATAAAATCCAGCCAATTGCATTCTAGAGTGGGGTAAAGGAAAAGTGAAACCAGCAGCATTACGAGTCATGAAAGATTTATTTTCTAAATTTCTGTTTCCTTAAATAGATTCAATGGAAATTCTTGCAATTACCAATTTACATCAAGTGATAACAGGGTGAAATGTTCTGACAGAGAACAAAATGATTCCGTAAATCTCCAAGTATCTGTGCTAATTTTGAAGTAGTTGCCAAAACCTCTGCAGCTTCCTCATCAAACTGTTATTACTTCCAGTATGCACGTCCAGTGTTCATGCAGCTTAACCTGGACATTCCATAGCACAGAAATGAAAAATCTCTAATCAGAAGCACAGCATTTTTCCACGCTTGCTGCATATTGCAGGTATGAGGGTAAGAAACACACACCATGCACAGAGGTGTCTCAACATGTGAATTCTGCTCTCCTCATGAACTGCCTTTCTCCTCCCTTGTGTACTGGTTGAATTTATTTTTTTGACCACTTAATATTTTTTGTTTCCCCTTCCCTCCTCTGCCCACAACAGTTCCTAAGATCATTTTAGAGAAAAAAGTTTTCATTTTGCTCCACACATTATATGCAGATATGCAGACACACTCATTTCTCACATAATGGTGTTTAAATTGGTGATGCTATACCAGTGTAAAGGTGGTGTGAAAGGGCAATTTGGCTCCATCTAGTCTTCATCTGTTCAAGCTCATACTAGCACACTGAGTTCCACATAATTAGGAGCTTCTCTCCAGCTGGTGTTTTGGTAAAAAAGGTGGTTGAGCAACCAGTCTGGATTTTCCAGATCTGAAAGAGTCTGAAGATGCCTTGAACATTACAATACACTTTCCTAATATGTTTTCAGTGTCAGCTATAGCACAGCAGTGGGTGGAATGACAAATAAGTATTCTTTGGTAATGAATTGCCACTGTCAGGGTTCAGAGGAGTTCAGAGCATTAAATTTGTATTTATTTACTAGTGCTTTTCACTGTTTACCAGGATTTCTCTCCTGTCCAATCAATTCAACTATATTTGAGAATAACTGTGTTGTTGCCAGACCTCTCTTGGACTTTATCTTTTAAAAAGTCTGCACTTTGATGAAGGAACAGAGGAACTTTGAGTAATATTTTGCACATTCAGGTTTCACTTCTGGTCCTGTTAGGGATCTCCTGTGCCACTTTTTAATGTGAGTTTTTTGGAGACAGTGTGAAGCACAAGGTTAGTGGTGTGTGTATAATGTAAGTTAACGTTACTGATTAGATTTATTTATTTTTAAACTAAGTGATATAATTCTCTTTAATAGGTTGTGAAGTAACAAATGGATAAGATGTCAAACATGCTCACCTCTCAACCTCTCCTTAATAGTATATTTTAAAAGTTAAAAGGGAATATGAGGGCTGAAACTATTCAATGGAAAACTTACCATGCCATTACAGAGGCTTCTCGATATTATAACTATTTCCATTGGACTTCCTTCCAAAAATTCAGGTGGTTTCTGTTAATAGCTAGAGCATAGTGAAGATTTCTAACTTAATCATCTGCAAGACTATTTTAAAGAATGACTTACATTAGAAAGTATTACTAGCTTCCTGCTCAGACAAAAAAGAACTTATTCTTTTAATACAACTAACTCTACAGTTGGATTTTTTTCCTGTCTTCTGCCTCCTCTTGTCTTCATTTCCTTGGGTTTCACAAATATACAGTAACAATTAGTTATGACTCAGACCAAGATGGTTAACACAGTACTATTAATAAAACCTTTCTGAGGAATTATAAACTACTTTTACATTCATAGGTAGCAATATTTATCCATGCATTATTCATCAGGACATGATGAGCTGGATAGGGAAGATTATTAGTGTGGATAAATTAATAACAGATGAATACCTCACCTTAAAAATCAAACTGCATATGGATTCCTTTTCCCTTTGGATTCTTTTAAGTGTTCTTTCCCTTTTCTCTCCTCACCTCCATAGTTAATTATATAGTTCTTGTTATTGGCTCTCTGCATTTCCAAGCTTCATTCAATTATAGCACTATGGGAGGAAAACTGAAACAAGAAGTATCACCATTAAAATCAAAATAACAACAGAATTGAAAAGAGTGGATATTTTAATTGCTTGATTAAAACAACTCCCAAAATTGTTATTTGCACTTCTGTAATTTATCTGGAGGGAAAACTGACTGTAGTTCATTGCATGCTATCCAGATACAAAGAAATATTAAGAAACTCTTTCCGCAAATACATTAGAATTCTTCAGTGGAGCTAACCTAAATTATTGTCCATAACTAGGGCTCACATAGCCCTTGAACATCACATCTTTGAACATACAGAAAATAAAACCACATGAGTTCACATACAAGTAATGAAATTAAAGTAATGAAACTCCTTAAATGATAAAGAACCACGAATAAAATCACAGAATGACATTAAACACCAGCTTCAGAACAGCATAGCTTACTGGTGGAAGAATTTATTTAGACATGTTGTCTCATCCACAACAATGAATTTATATGATGCTCAGGTCTTATCCCCAGAATGCAACTAGTTGTATTAGAGCATGGCCTCAACGGGTTTTACAATTTTTTTACTAAAAACACACACACACACACACACGCACACATACATGCAAAGACCCCAAAACTTCAAAATCTTGACCAGCTAAGATAACCTATTAAATAATGTTTAACAAGCCATCAAATAGTCATTAATATGCTGTTCATTTAATTTTAAATGAAACAGTATCAGGTCTGATTAAAAAAAGTGGCAATACTTTTCATCAGCAGTAGAATTTAAGTGGGAAAACGGCCTGTGTTTTCAATAAACATTTCAGCACAGTTGCAACCTTCTGATTTAAATATTTGAAATATTGGAGAGGCTTTGCTACTTATATTATGGATTTCACAAAGGGACTAGGAATTATCTGAAGGAAGATTTTTCAATTTTCCAAACACCTCTAACTGCCACACTATAAAGAGAAGTTTGCTCACTTTCTGATTTATATATAACTAAAACCTTTCCTCTGTGTACTATTGTTAAGGTGGGGCATACATCTGGAGGAGGAGGATGAGAAGAATAGGACATTAAGAAGAATTTCTGACATGACAAGTTATTGCAAAAGAAAAAGTAGGTATTGCCCATTTTCTGTCCTTGTTTATTTTCCTTTCCTTCTCATAACTAACTCAGTTCAAAAAGCAGTGCCTTCCTGCATGACATCCACTTCTGATTTCTTCAGAAAACTGTGAACATTTGCATCATAACTTCTTTTATTATTTTTAATTTTTAGTGAAATGACAAAAAAACAATCCTGTATTGAAACCATCATGTATTTGAAACTGAGTGTTTTTCAGTACAATTTCATGGAAAAAAATAGGTTTGATTATTATTAAGCTATATATATAGAGAGAGAGTTATATATACACACACAAGCACATGTACGCACCCCTTTCTGTGGCTGGAACAACTGCAAAGGACAGATGGACTTGGGAGGGTACTGCAAAAGGTCTCATGTACTCATTTGTTTACACCAAGTATTTAAAAGCACATAAATCAGCCACTTCAGGGCAAGCAAAGCAAAAAAAAAAGGAGGTACAAACAAAACACATTGTACAGAAAACTAACGCATCTGCAGTAACATATAATAAATGTGAAGAATATAGTCTGCTGTACCTAATGGTGCTCTTTATACCATGTTATCTTCCTTACAGCAAGGACTTTACAGACATCTTAGAAGGAAAGAGTTACGGTAACAGGAGTGTGAAACTGGTTTGCAGTCCTAAAAGGCCATAGCCAAAGAGTTCCTGTGCTCCTTAGAGGTTTATGTAGAGCCTGTGATTCAGCACAAGAGAAAAGGTTCCTAAAACAGTCTTGGCCCATTGTAGCACACAAGGCTTGACAAAAACTGAATCTAGTCAAGTAAAGGACAGAGGTATGCTGAAGAGTGGGATTACACACACTGAGTGAGAAACAGCATCTGAAACCAATAAATCCCTTGATGGGATACATGAGGAAACTTTGTAGAGACAGCCTTTTCCCCCTACCCAGAAGGCTTTTTAGCATTGCACTGTGTAGGAGGAGACATATATAATTCCCAGAGAGGCTGGAGGGCTTACAATTCAATTAACAGCTCTCATTTATGTAATCTTTCAAGAACAAAGTTTACTGGTCAGTTGTCAAACCTTTTCCTTCCACTTAGCTCCTGGCAGCCAGAACCTTGGCCCCTGACTACTCAGTAAATACCTGGCAGTAACTGACTCTTCTCAAAGAAACCAGTCTGTCTACCTGTTCTGTGCAAACAAAACCATCCTTTCCTTCAGAAAACAGTACAATTACTCAGCTCCCATCTTCTCTCTTCTTTTCTTCCCTCTCCAGATGACTTCTTTTCTATATTCCTCCTAGTTGCTGAGATTGCAAGTCAGCTAATAGAACTGTAGGATCAGCATTCTCAGCATAGTATGAAGCAGAAATGCCTATCTGTCTGTATTTGAAGAAGCTGCACTTCCAGTGCATACTTGGATTTCTGTGGCAGGGTGCTGCACACTCCAGAAAGCAGTTGTTCCAAGTGAGAACCTCGGAGAACTTGAGGCAATCCACATATGAAAATGCATATCCTGCTTTTAGCTTAAAGCCAGCAGGGTTTATCTAACCATCAAATTTACAAAGCCATTTTTATATATTTGGTGAAATATTTATGTGGTTAATCAAATGTGTAAGTCCATGAAGTAGTGTAGGAAAGGATCTAATTATCCCAGTTAGTGGCTGGATCCATTCTTCTTCCTTTCTGTGGGGAATAGCTTCCACTAAGCTTGAGTTCCCACACTGTGAATAGGAGAGAAGAGGCCTGAAAATTTTGCACTTTCACAGTACACTCACTACTGACGTTCCTCAGAGCTTCCAAATTACGGCTTTCATGTGAACGCTTTTTGGGGATAAGCTTTTTTTCTTTCTATTCATTTCTGGATAGATCATTTGAAATTGTGCAAAATCATCTTTCCCCAGGCAACAAAAATAAATCAATATGCTCTCCACTCCCAATTTTTTGTATAATTCAACAATCCTCCACACTGCTACTGTGTGTTTTCAACAATATAAAACCACTTTTCAGTAATGATGCCACTGGTAAGCATTATACTTCTTGTAAGTTCTGCAGCAATATGAATAAAGGCATAGCAAAACTCATGGAATGTTCAGATTCACAGGTTGTGTTAGGACATATAAGGCTTTAACTAACATTGTGCTTGTAGTTCAACTGAAACAAGTTTTAATTTTGCTTAAATAACAAAAGGCAGGCAAAGCTTGCCTCCCATGCAGATCTGAATGCAGAAAACCTGACAAAAAGTCATACAACTTTTGTATTTAAACATGGTCTTAATGGCAAAGCTGTTCCAAACCCCAGCAACCCCGAACAACCCTACTGCTCTTTGAATTCAGTTTTTCATGTTTCAGCACAGGCCAGATGTAACAAGAGGGAAGAGCAAAGTTTGTACCGCTGCTGTGCGTGATGGATTTGCATAATGTTACAGTATGCTAGACAAAATTATCCATTATTCATTGCAAAGAAATTATCCAGTCATTCAATATATGCCAACAGTCAGAGCAAAAATATCAGTATCAAAATTTCCTTAATCCAAATCACTATTAACTTCATTATGTTCTGTCACATCTTGAAAAAGCTGCATTTAATTTAATGAGCTGTTTCTATCCCCTAAATAAAGAATTTTAGCAGCAGCATAACTGTAAGACAACACAAAAGACCCTAAGGCAGTTTCTGCAAGTTCTCATAACCACTACATATTACAATACCATTCACTTGCTGCAATTCATTGAGCATTTGTTTACGGTATCAGAGCTCTAAAAGGATTCATGCTTGGGTTCATGTATAAGACAAGATTGTATTGCTTAATATTTAAATGGGAAAAATTGCGTTAACGGGAATGGAGGTGCAATATCTTATCCTTCACCTACTTATTTGTTCCCTGGTTTTCTAAACATAATGGATCCATAAATTTGCTGGCCTGGTTTGCTAAGAAACCACAATGGATTGGCTTTTCTTCAGAGCTGCATCTGCTGTCAGTGTTCTCCACTGATGTTACGCTCTCAATTTTCATCCAAGTTTTTTAGACTTTCCCACTATGTGCTTTCTCTCCCTTAGTTTCTTCATAACTTGTTTAGTTTACCTGCAGTTAAGAACCAGTCCACAGGTTTAATTACTGCTTCTGAGCCTTCAAAGCAAGACATATAGAGAAAACACCATGAAATGGAGAAAATTAGTGCTTTGAAGGTGCTATTTAGAGAGTGATTGCATGGCATCTGGTAGGCTTCTTACTCTTATGGAAGTCCCCTGGCAATAGTGACACTTTACTCAAGTGACAGTAAGAAATTAAAATCCTGTCTTTCCAGGGACATGCACAGAATACTCCTCATCATGGATGTCAGCTGCAGTTTTGGTCTCTGATGTACACTGACAGGCAGAAGCCAATCTCCACAGACAGAAGGGTATATGTTTAAATCACACCAATTCATTCTGATAACATTGAAAATACAGGATAGTCAAAGCAGTGCAATCCAGTGACATGCAAGCTATAAAGAGGGTCTCTTCCATTCCAATGGAAACGGAATCAAAGTAACAGAGGCAGCTTATTACCTATCACAAGTCATTTGAAGATGCACTTAAGAAGCCCTATATTTATCTCATTTATAGAAGGTTTAGTGAGGGAAATGCTGACAAAAAAGTAATATGGGATGAGAATCAGGTGCTTAAGTAAAGCCATCTAGTGCCATGTTAAATACACCCTTCTGTCTGAGACATTCACAAAATACTTAGAGGAGACATCTGAACAGATGCTAAACACCAATACTGAAACACCCAGATATTTATCACAAAATGTGTAAAAAACAGAATAATCGGAGGCAGTAAGAAATAAGAAAAACATTTTAAGATGAATAAACAGATGCTTAGTTAAGGAGTCTACTCTTGCTTCACTGGCTGAGGGCATTGTAAGGCAGATTAAGGGATTTCTGCTTAGCAGGTTACTAGCTTGAAATCTTTGAAATTATATAATGGGTACAAAAAACAGGAAGTCACTTATGTCCTAAAACTCATCATCCTTCAAGTTCGTGAGGAAACACTTAGATTCCTAATAATTCCATTGCTGTCATGAACGAATGGGTCAGCTGATCACATAAAAAGTCTATTGATCATCATCAGACTCACCAAAACTTCATTTCCCGATGTCAAAACATCTAATTAAAAAACAAATTAATACGTGCCATTGCCAGCATTATCTATTTCTGTTCATACTTAACAACTGGAGACAGCTAATTCTTATTTTAATGTGAACACAGCAAATGCAGGAGAGGTATGAGAAGGATTCACACAGTTATATGTAATAATACCTTGCAGGAATAACAACTATGCTAAAAGTTAGATTTATGGCTCCTAGGAAGTTTGGAGTACAACTTTGGAGCCTGCTAAGGGTGGAACGGAGTGGCTGGAACATTTCACAAGGTAACTGGCATCATGCTGTGGCATAGATGAGGAGGATGGACGTTAAATGAAAGCAATTAAAAAGCATTGCAATCAAATGTGCGACTATTATGCCCACACTGCAGGAGACAGCAGGAGGCAGTGAATCATCCAACATTTAAATCAACACCCCCTTAAAACAAAATGTATTCAGCTCAACGTGGGTATCTCCAATGGGCTCCAAAAGTTCTGACAATGCGTGGCATGGGTTACTCACATCTTGCTCTGCCCATGATGCAGCCACCATTTAGTAAGCAACTTGATTCAGAGGCATAGAGAGTTTCTAATGAATCATAAAATGCTCAGTGTCTGATTTAAGGGGGTTTTATCACCAGTGTAGGTTTTCTAGTGCTAATTTTATGTAGAAAAGGGCTTTCAGGGACAAAATGATGATATTGTTGAAGGCTGGTGGGGAGAAAAAAAGAGAAAGTAGAAACAAATTCAAGGGTCCTGCAAAGTGACAGCTAAAGTGCTGTGGCAGCAGCATGTATGTTTTGTACATTTTTGATTTTGTTTTTTAAAAGAAGTGAATATTGAGGAGATATTAATCAAGTTGTTAAAAAACCTGGCAGAATAAATGTGTCAACAAAACTCCTTTTTAAATCATATTCTATTAAAACACTTTGAAGGATTTCTATGGAAACAGTAGGCTGTTGCAATGGGAAATACCCAGCATAGCTGAAAATGTCAATCTTCCTTTCAGCAGTGGACTGGCCATAAAAAGAGATTCAGTGGAAAATTGGTATCACTTGGAAGCAAAGCCTCAAGAAAGGGAAGTATAGCAATGCAGGAACATTAAATACAAGAAAGTGATTGCCTTGCTGAGTAGCAATAGCACCATGCTAACAATAAAATATTTAATTACACTGCCTTTTACTTTGGAAGAGTGTATTTGGATGCAACAGGATATAAAATCTATCCAGAATAGTTCTTGCTGCTAATATTTTTTTTACTTGGAGGTAACGTCTACCAACAGAAAAAGAGGGATAGCTCACAGATTGCCCATTTTATAGGTTTCTCTTGTAACATGACATTCCACAACACTCATGATCAATAGTACTGCCTCTGTCTTATCTACTGCCCACTTACGCCCTCTCTTTGATTGTACCACTTTCAGTGTTCTACTTAACCTTTCTATGTCCCTTTCCCAGTGCCCAGACTAGAAGTACTTATATGTATTTTAAAAGAAAACCCTAAAGCCACATTGTATTCTTTAAAAACTGTAAACCAAGAAAGAACTGCTCGTGCTCTTTTCAGAGGGCCCTCAGTTATGCGCACACCCCTTCCCACGCTCTTCCCACACACACAGATCCTATGACTGAAATAGTTCTTCCTAAAGCATGAAATATTGTGAAGGCTCACTTTAAGTCTCAGACTCTAAATCTCACCAAAATCTCTAAACCATATGAAAAAGGAAATTAGCCTTCTTTCTGTACTATACTTGTTTCACAATAGATGAGAAGAGCATACTGGTCCTTATTACCGACATGCACTCGGGTAACTTGGAATAAAGCAGGTTCCATAACGCTTACAAAAATGAAGATTCTTTTTCCCTACAATTTAAAAAAGGATGCAAGGAAGCACAGAGACATCATAAGCTTACTTTTTATGAGTGCTTCTTAAATTCTAACTCTGAAATTCTGGATGGCCACCTCTTGCTGGTCTTGCACAAAAACTGCGGTCAAAGGATTCTCTTGGTAACAACTGCAGTTTGGATAAATGAAGCACTGACTCACTGGTAATATAGGGAGTAGAAGCTACTGGTCTTGCTACCATAGTGCTGCTGTGTTAGACTGGTATCATTGCCTCCTTTACTCATCAAACACATGAATTACGGTCAAACACTAATAAAATTTTTTCCCTATACTTTTTATTTCCCAATAATAAAATGCATTTCACATATGGACAATGAAATCTGAAAGGGCAATGACATAACTTGAATGAAACGTTGCCTGTTGCTCCTGATTGTTATTTGTTGACAAGTCCATTTATTTAAGTGTGCCAAAGTAATAACAAGTTGGAATCTAAGATAAGCATTCCAGAACATATTATTGAAGAATGCTGTGGGCAGCATTGTGTTTCATGCCCTGTGTTGCCTGTTGTATCAGTAATGAGTTCATGACTAAATATGTTTTTGGGCATTTGCCAAACTAATGTGATTGTGAAAGACTGAGGACCACAAGAATGATGGCCTGATACCACAGAGCCCAGAAATGCAGAAGGTCTTTGCTAGAGCAATAGAGGATTTCTCAGTAATCATCTGTAAATTATGCAATTACAGCAGATTAGGATCAAACTCAAGTGGACACAGGGACTGAATCAACACCATACAATCACACTGCACAGAATAAAACAGCACTCTGTTACATTAAAATAGGACTTTAGCAATAAGGATGACATATCTGCTCCAAAAGTAACTATTTTAGGAATTATACCATTTTTTCTTTCCTTGCAGTCTCATCTCTCAATCACCTTAAAGATTAAAAAAAATAGCTTGGAATACATACCTTACTTTGGAAAAATTCCAATGCTCAGATGTTTATGAGGAGACAGAATATCCTGATCCTATAGCATCCAGCAAAAAAAAAAAAAACCCTTGCAAGTACAAGCTCCTTGTGAAATTTTTGGGAAGTCTGTCTCCAGCTGCAACTGGAATCATTGGTTTAATTTTCAAAAACAACTAGTTTCTTATGCTTGATTTGAAGAGGATGGAAAATTCCTAAGGGACAATACCTTCCAAAAACCCTGCTTCTCTGAGAATGCTTTCAACTGCATATCCCAAGTATGACCCATCTTTACCTAACTAGTCTCTTTTTAAAACTTAGGCTGTTTTCTTGCTGCTAATTAGAACACTGAGATTCTTAAGTATAATCAGAACTGAATCTTAAGATTAGTACAATGAGACAGTAAATAAAAGTCACTTAAAGGCAGGGAGTTTCTTTTTGAACAAGTTAAGTAACTTTTACCATGGCTAATTTGGGAAATATAGCAAATATGCAGTTTGAGGTATTAAAAAAAATAATTCACTGCATAAAATACTTCACAACATACAAGTATAGAAAATCATAAAGACTTCAGCCAAAAAGGAAAGAAGCAAAATGTCACCATTTTATCATTACTAGAAATGACAGGAGGTTCTGAAAGGTTCAAATGGAGAAACAAATTTCTGCAGCAAATTGTGCACCAGACTTTCTACTTTTTACACATTACTCCATCAGTCTAGCCATTCACTGGGTGAGTAACTGCTCATCTGTACAAGATTTGTGCTCACAACTGACAGTAACTGTCCCATGTCCAGAATGTGAAACCATTAACTCAAGTAGAAAAGAATCATGAAAATTTGTCTTGGGTGAAAATCTTGTCATTATATTGCAGCTTTGAAGAATAAGGGTATCTAGAAAATAACAAAGTAGTAACAATCTGTTGTGAAGTCTTCTGTCTGTTGGGAATGAGTTTAAATAATTTTAAACAAAAATAATAGACATGGTGCAATTACTGGCTGGAATTTCTTTCTAAAACAACATATAAAGATGATGTACATATATTAGGTACCATTCCTGACATCACAAGGCTAATGGTGCTACATCATTTTTTTGCTGTTGTTTTCTTGTGATATAACCAGAAAGGGAAATGTTCCAGTAAATCCCAGTAGATGTTTTACCTCTTAGATTTTCACCTTTGAGAAGCACTGGTATATAGTGAAAATGGCTTGCTTACAGATTGATGCTATTTTCTCAAATTGTCATCCTGACTTGTTTCCCAAACCTTACACTAGCAGCTTTTAAAATGTCATTCTAGCATGTGTCTTTCATTCATAAAATCAAAAGCACGGTATCTTTTAAAAAATGTAATCCTGAAGGGCTGATCTGTTTTGAATTCTACTGTTTTTCTTGTTGACAGAAAAATACATGCCTTTCAGATGGAACTACTGAGTCAAAGTATTTGATTGTGTTAATAGTCTTCATATGGGTGAAGGAAAATTAACTAAAAGAAATATATCTGTGCACAAAAACAAAACCAGCAATTGAGTATCTCGGGGGGGGGGAGAAACACCTTTGAAGAAATTAGGACCTATGTCAATTTTAGAGGTAATTCAAAGTCATTCTGGTACAGCTGAACAAATGAAATGTGCATCCTTACATATGTGTCCCTTCTGTCTCATGAAGAACTTCCCCTTGCATTAACCCACTTCCCTCTCATTTTGTTGCCAACACCCTAGATGGTGTCTCTCATCCACCAGAGAACGCATGCCACTTATACGGAGAGGAAGTGGGGTCTGAACCCTTGTCAGGCAGAGATCATAACACCTGTTCTTACTGTTTCATCCTTACTGCATCTTCCCTCAGAGCTCACTACCCAACTCAACTGATCACCTTCAGAAACTTGAACAGACAGACCCATCTTTGAGATGTCTATTTGCCTGCCAAGCCTGGCTGAACGTGTCCATGAGTTAAATAACAAAAATTTGTGGCAGGAAGAGTTAAGGATGGACAAGAGCAGAAAGCAAAGAGATCCAAAGACTGTTAGCTACAGACATATGAGTTACTTAATTCTTGTCTCCTTGCAAGGATGAGGAATCTAAAATAAAAATTAGATATCTAAACCAGTGAAGGGATTTACCAGAAGAGGCTATAATACATGACCACAGTCTTAAGGGTACCCAGCTGTAACACAGCAGAGATGAACATATTTAGTAAATCTTTGTCTTAAACTAAGTGTGAATGAAAGGTTATTTCTTTCTATACAATTCAATAAATAGGTATCCTCTGTAAGACCACAAGTTATCTTCCATGAATTTGTTTTAACTCAAGAATAAAGGATTTCAATGTTACTTGAGAACAAAACAGGATTTTTTCCCTGTATTACTCAAAACTGGTTTCAGATACAGTCTGAGGTAAGGAACATTAACCAGGATATAAATGGCTGATTCTATTTGGCAAAACATTTAACTGAGGTCAGCATGGTACTGAGGCAGGATCTGAAGTCTCCCTGCAACCATCCCAAGGCCACTTGCACAAATATATGTGAAACTTTTGATGGCTGCTTTTATTTGAGAAGTGTCCCTTTCATCAGTCAAAGACACTGTGCAGGAATCAATTAAAGTTCAATGCATTATTCAACAAAGATGAAATTCTGGAGTATAAACCCCTCCAGACTCTCTTAAAAAATCTGGGACCACTTCTCTATTAATCTATCAGGTCACGTCAGGCTTTTTCATCCCATAATAAACATCCTCAGTGGCGTGCTTAGTAACCCAATAAAAAAGAATAATACCAGTCTGCTTGCATGAGCATTGGAGAGCACTGAGTACGGGAATGTTGGAATAAAAAAAATCTAGAGTATGAAGTAAGAGTATGACAGGAGTGGCTAAGGAATTTACCAAAATCCAATTTACCAGATGGTGTCAGAAGTAGAAAAAGGAGGGACGAACATGGAAAAATATTCCTCAGTGGGGGTTTCCTAAAGATCTCATGCTGCTATGAAGAAGAAAATTGCAAAATTCCAGATCAGTGCAGAATTCATACTATTTCTGCCAACAGAAATGTGAACACGTGTCCAGGGGCAGGGAATTTAAACTTAGAGTAGGTGTTGATGCCAGTATTTTCAGCATCAACATCCTCCTCATTAGAGAAGTTAAAATATAAAAACAAAAAAAAGCCCAAACCTACAAAAAATGAAATGACACCACATTTAAAAGACTGATTGATATGAACTGTAAATACTCTCATTAAACTTTTAAAAAAATTTCTTTTGTTTTGTTTACAACTAACAGCATACAATTCACGCATAGGAGCTACTGGTACTTTAGGACCATTTATAATTTTTCTACAATTTTAGCAAAAATAAATAAATAGTCAAACCTTTTAGATTATAATCCAGGGAGGAAGACACTTCTCTTAATGGCATTCAAATGGTTTAGCCAACAATGACTATTTTTATAACACTGGTCCCTTTGTTAGAGATAATAATACTGGTAAAGACCTAGAGAGGTAAATCACACATGCAATTGGTTCTTAAGATTCACTGTGGTGTTTGCTTCTGTGTGATCTTTGTAAAATATGGGGACGTAAGGTTCAGTGTTTACAAAGATCACTTCCAGCTTGGACATGACTGTCTCACTGTTATTTCTGTGATGCTTCTTGTACTCAGGCATTTGCCCTTTAATTTGGTAGTCTTGAAAATGTGTTTTGTTGCTCAGCCTCCCAAGTTATTTTCTCAAGTTGAATTCAGCATGGTATAGATGAGGTATTGAAGAGATTGACTGGTGTGTTCAGAACAGGCTGTCAAGTGGTGATGCTTCCATAGCCCTGAGCTGGCTTACCTGTGTGTTGGACTCAGGAGAAGATGGCAAGAGAGACTGCCACTGACCCAGGCACAGCCTGCAGGGAAACAGGAGAATTGCTGTGAGTCATTGGAGCCTATTTCGCTGTCTATATTAACTACTTCTTTGGGATTAACAGGATGAGCCTGCCAACCTCCAAAAAGAGCACCCTAGGTTTTGCACCACTTTGCCTGATCTCCCTTGCAGAAAGGATTTTAGAGCTTGGAGATGCATAGGACAGGAGAGACAGAGGGCAATCAACTATTTTCTTGCCAAAGAATTATTAAGTGAGTATGGGGCATCACATGTATTTGAAGTAAAAATATTTCACAGCTTGCATTATTTACTGCTTCCTTTTATTCTACCTCTATGCAAGTAATTTTGTTTTCTTTTTTCCAAGTGTCCATTAAATGGGCTGTTCAGTTTTCTGTTTACAGGTTTTTCCTTTTACTTCTCCTGAGTTATTTCCTTCAGGGAGATACTGTAACCGTTATCTAATAATGGTTGCTACAAACTTTATGATTCTTAACCTATAGATCCTGCAGAAAAAGGAACTGCTTCAAAAATGGTAACAGAAGGCAACAGCAGAATTCTTGCTTCCAGACAATGATAGATTTCTCAGACAGCTATCACTAGGATTATAGTTTCTGAGTCTCTGGCTGCAGGTGATTACATTTAATTTTTTTTAAGGGGTGAACAGTTCAGTGATTGTAAAAATAAAGGGAGAAAACTATAGGGAAAGAGGAAAATTCTATCTCAGGAAAAAAAAAAAAGGCTCTTTTCCATTTTAGTGCAGCAAGACTTTCTAGAAGCAGCTAGAAAGTAGAAACCTGGGGTAGAAACAGTCCCCAGCAAGAGGATCTCACTCTATTTTGATTTTATCTAATTACAACACTTTGAAACTCTGATTTTATGCATTTATAGTAAAATAGGTGTAACTTAGAATTTCTCTTGGGAAAATTACAACTCAAGAAAAAACTCTGTACAAGAACACATGTATTTCTAACTTAGCAGCTTTGTGAAGAATTTAGAAAGGATACATAGTAAAGTAGGCAGGAATTAGACATTACTTATGTAGAGATATGAGGCCTTGGGAACACCTCTTTTGTACTCCATGATGGCTTGATTCCAACTCCCTACATTAATATTTCACTGTTCCTGAGAGGGACAACTTGTTTTGGTGCCATCTGCAATTAAAACTGATTTCTTCAATGCTTCATTAACGCACACCAAACTTCGAAACAGCAGGGGCTTCAGTAATTTTTAAATATCTGTGAGTAGTTATGCAGAGCTAAAAGGGAAGCCTGTCTGAATTCCAATCTGCATCTCAAAGTTTATCAGTAGGTTTTTAACTTTCTTAAAATTTCTCAGGAAATCTCACAAAAGAGCTTTTCTAAGCTTTTTGAAATACAAGCCTGAAAGTTTCTCTGTGTGGGAACATGCTTATGGATTTTACATTAAGGCAAACCAGAAAGCTCTCAACTCTATGGGGATTAATAACCTCACAAAATAATAGACTGTCATGTGTATATTATTTACATGACATAGTACTTTCCACTGAGACTTCCATCACAGGAAGAAAACAGAACAAGTGCAAGTGAAATATTGTAGGAAAGAACACATGGCAGCTGAAGAGTAATAATTCCTAAAGCAAGAAAGATGAAAGTTATTAATCAAAATTTTTAGTCTCTTCCTTCTTCCCCACTCACTTCAAAATACACAAATTGATAAATTAGTAGCATGTCAACACAGAAAAGAGGCTTTCAAATTTGGTCACCTCATAGGACATAGAAATGGATTCAGAAGAAAGTTTAAAGGGCTTATGTGAATGTAAGTTTCTCCAATTTACAGCTGCTTCCAGCCTTTCCACATGTGGAAATTCACTTGGAAAGTTCCAGAGATATAATTTTCACCCTCCTACACATCACCTCTCATACAGTTCACAGTTTGCAAGAATGTGAGGGACTAAAACGTTACCTGACATTGGTAATTGCAGACAGCCCAAACCAGAGCAGATCTACTTACCTCGGGGATTGCAAGAAACCCATGCCCACTCACTCTACCCCCTTGAGACAGAGAAGTTCAGGAGTATGCAGTTGAGAAAAACGACTTATGAAAAATGAGTTTGCGACCTCAGCTGGGCTGGCCAGTTGTAGCAGAGAGGAAAAGTGCTAGGATTGAATTATGGCAGTGGATTTGCTCACTACTGTGTTACAAACTCTTAAAGCAGTCCAAGGAGGAAAGGAGAGGGTATAGTCTCCACTTAGTTTTTCTAGAAGAGTAATAACATAAACGATGAAACCCAATACATAAATTTTGCCTCAGGCTTTCTGTTCTTCTAATGCTAATTTTTCTACTTCAAATCCTACCATTTTATCATTTGCTCGCTACCACTCATATACAAGCATCAATCCAACTGAAGAAATGCTAGTTTCAGGGGTTTTTTTGTGTTGTTTTTTGGGGGCTTTTATGTTTTTTTTCCTTTGGAAGATGGACTGACCATATTTGGTTTTGGTTACTGGTCTTTGAACTTATTTTATTTAAGCGCGGTCATTTTCTGAATATATCACTCCGTAAATATGTCACGGTAGGGTTTCATGTTTACTGTTTCTCAATTACTTCCAGATCAAATTTATTTGGTTTGAAACTAAAAAGATGGTACGTGTGCTTGGTTTTAGGCTGGGGTTTGTTTTGGTTTGTTTCTTTTTAGGCATGTGAAGGGGAATGGAAATGGAAGGAAGGTTAACCAGTATTATACCATCAACCACGTCTCTGAAAGTTAGGTTGTCTCATGCACCCTCTCTATGGCAAAAGATTTTGATGCTGGGATTTCACTGAGGAATCTGCTTGTGATGTGCAAGAAAGCATTCCATAGTTTGCTCCCAGTAGGCCTGCAGGCACTCCACAGGCAAAGGGATTGAAATGTAATGACAGTCCTATTCTCACAAGCCAAGCATGCATATGAAAGTGGTAATACACATAGGGAACAGATCTGTTGACTAAGAACATGCCATTTTCACAGTCACTTTTTTGACTGTAACCACACTTTAAACTCCAGACAAAGCTCTGTTTTTCTCTGCTGTGGTACAGCAGATGTGAAGCATTTAAAACCTTTTAACAGGACCCAATCTACAGCTAAATGACAAAACCCTGACAAAATAATCCTTGAATTCGTATCCTTGGTAATTTTAATGTCCTGTGACAGGGTCAAAAATCTTGATAAATCAAAATTCTCACACTGGAAAAGCCAAAACAACACCAAGTAATGACTCATTGAATGGCAAGAGAGCAGATGCATCCATGTAGTCTGGATTGTTTTAAAGTTTTCAAAAGTTTTAAAGATGCAATTTAAAAAATACGACAGCTTCGCAGCTGTATTTGCCCACCACAATATAGTGGAGGAAGAGACAACATACGGGGTTTGGTTTTTGGGAAATCTCAGCTGTGTTCCTGCTGATAGGCATGTTTCTTCAGCTCAGGGTAGAATCTACCTCCCCTTTAAAGTGTCATGTATTATACCTTCCTTATAAAGTGAGGCAGTGGAACATGGGACACTTCAGAAGATGGCTGCATCTTACTAAAACGAACATGCCAAAAGGGGGTGTTGCTGGAGAAGTAAATTGGAAAATGAGAAAAAAGTTCCTCTATCTGCTAAAAAACAAGAGCCTGTTTGACTCACCAGTCGTTTTTCTTGACCTAGCAGAATACCACTGGCACCGTAAGCATCATGTGTTAGTCTGTCTATGACAGTTCCTCGTTTTTAAAGGTAATAGTCCCAGATTCCTATTTTACAACACACCCTGGAGACACAAAACAAATCAAACTATCCATATTTTGCAATAGTTTCTTGGCATGATCCATGTGGTAATTAAAAAAATTTAATGAAAATTGCTGCCACAATTTGCAGGCTTCCTTAATCCAGCTATGCTATTTGTAGCACCTCCAGGCACTTGTCTTATTCTCATAATACAAAATCAACAATACCATGGCAGGGCTTGAGGGGTTGTCTGATGATGATGATAACTTAGAAAGGAATGCCAGTATGAAAATTTGCCTGATGTTTGGCAGGTTGGGATTTTTTTCTTTTTTCTTTCCTTTTTTTTTTTTCTGTTGTTGTTTATTTATCTAACTATTCTCTTATCAGGAAATATCACATGGACAAATGAAGTCTTCTATTGTGAAGGTATCTGGGCCAAGTAGCTCTAAATGATTTTAACATAAAATTAATTAAAACAAAAACATTTAAACACTGTAATTCTAAACATGGCCTTCAGCTACATACATGCCAAGCTACAGCAATTGTAATGCAATAAATCACTGTGAGAAATATACTAATGAAGCAAAAAACTGATTTTTGCCAGGACAAGTGCAAACCTCTCTTAAATATTTTGAAACTGCAGTCTTGAAATGATCAATTATCAACAGAGAGTTGCATGGAAGTTTTTTGTTTGTTTAGTTTTTAATGAAAGTTAGCCCTTCATTGCTGTACTTGGAGTTGGTAACTACCATTTGTTTGGTTCTGATTTGAATAACCCAACATGTTAATTTCTAGTTTTCAAATTCTCATCCTGTTCCACTGCCCAATTTTCTCTTCCTCCTAGTAATGACGTCAAACCTTTCAACAGGAAAAGTACACAATATCCTTCTGAACTAATTCTATGTATCAGTTTTATGAGGACAGGAAAATCCAAATTATGTTATGTACTCTCCTATGAATACAAAATTTCATGTGTTTCTTCCATACTGGACACAAAACTCTTTAGCCCATTCATATGAGAAATGTCACACCATAATACCTGGACTTGGAGTATTCAACTTTTTTTTAAAATGTAGTATCATTCTGGGGAGGTGCTCAAGAGTGCAGGGAAGTGGGGTGTGAGGGCACATAGAGGGAAAGGAGCACAGTCCTTTAAAAGGAGTTACCTATATTTGTTTTTCCAACTTATTGCTCTTTTGCATATTAGTGGCACAGTTCTCCACACTGGTTTGCTGCCCACCAAAGTGCACCGAAGTATAACATAACAAGTCACCCTCCACTTCACACTTTCCCTCCTGGAGGGCTGCAGTTTCGCAGAGGTCAAATCTCTTTTGAGAAACATATTCCAGCTGTTGTTTAATATTAATGCTTATCCATCTGGTGGCGTACACTATCTCTGTGTTTCCACCTCTATGGAATGTGAACACAACCCCAAATCTACCAAACAACCTGTCTGACAACAGCCTCAGCTCATCTTTCAGACTCAAAGATTTGCCTTGTATGGCCTCTCTTTTCAGCTCTCTAAGGTGGCACTGGTTCTGCCTGGATCCCCATTCCCTGTAGTGAGACTGCAACTGCTCTCTGTCAGCCTTGGAGGAAGCTGACAAGCTGGAACAGGTCCAGGAATCAGTAGCTGCTGACCTCCTGCCTCTGCAGGTGGAATGGCTGTGAATCCAGGAGCATGCCTGCCCCCACGGTGCCAGCTTGTTTGTGCCGGGGCTGTCTTTGAAGCCTACAGCCAAGTTACAGAAGAGATCACCTTTTCCCCTGTATTGCCCAGGGCTGCCTCAGGTCTAATGCTGTTTCCCTTGGTTTCACTATACATAGTAGGCAAGGGTGCTCACTGGGAACTCCCCAGCCTCTCCAAAATGCTTCATCTTAGAGTGGACTGGAGCACTGTCTCAGAACAAGCTTAGGATGCCAATCAATGTGGGACTGTTTGCAGAAGCCTTTACAAGAAAGACAGTAGAAGCTGGGGAACTAAACAGTTAAAATCAATAGCCTTTGTTCAAGACTAATTAATGATTACTTGTTTTAAAACTCCATCAATCTGCAGTCCACAAAAATAAATTTCTGATATTATTCATGCCTGTATCTGCTCTATCTTATTTGAAGCAACAGATTAAACATAAAGCAAGTGGCAGGCAATTTAACCTTGCTCAGCAGACAAATAATGTTTATCTTATCATGTAAATTATGAAAACAGACCTAGAGAATTTGGCACAGGAAACTTAACACACAATAGAATAAATAAAGCTTTAGGAGAAAATACCAAGCAGTCTATCATTAAGACAAAGGGGTGAAGGGTTGGATGACATGCATTTGAACTACCAGTGTCCATAACGAGACTGTCAAACTGAACACTTATAATAATTTACTGCTCTAATGTTAATTGTTAAAATACAGAAACCTGTAAGACTGAAATTTCCTGAAATACTGATTTTTAATTTTTTTTAAATTTTCTCACTTGACATATCTTTATCCGAATAAAGGATGTGTGAATTAATTAATCGTGGATTTTTCAAATCCTCTGACACCACTACTCTGAATTAAGTGTTACTGGTTTCTAATTGCAATCAGAAGAGCATATTAAGAATGGGACAATCAAGACATCACAGAAAAAAAATCATTTAGAATATAATCAGAATATAATCAGAATTCAGATGTTAGCATAAAAAAGGAATGTAGGCTAGGAGGAAAGAGTGAGAACATGTTCTGTGAGAGTAGAACTCAAAAGAGATTTGTATCATCCCCTTGTGACTGAGTCAGCATATGGCCCTTGATTAAATTCCTAATATAATACTGACAACACTGTACATGTTCCTCATACTGCTACTATGACAAACAGTCCTGGCATGAACCAGGACTGTGAGGCCCGCCCTCAATCCTAACCTGTCTTAAACAAAGTTACAGTACACCTTGCAGGCACTTGACACATTCTCCACCTTATTTTCAAAATCTGCTGTCTGAACATGTGCAGTCTTACAAACGGGAAGTTTCAAGCTTCTCAGCCATGTAGGCAAAAATTTTGCCATTCTGTGGGTAAAGAAAAAATCAGGGCCAAAATATCTCCAGGCACTAACAGGGATACACCAGCAGCTTGGGACTGAGCTCCCTGGCCAAGACCAAGGCGAGGGAGCCCAGTCTCTTGCACTGTCTTTCAATAAAGACAGAGAGTAACTCATTACCACTGTGATTTTGCCTTCATGAGTCTGCTTTCCTTAAACTAGAGCCTACCTTGCTTGAGCCTGAAAAATTTCTGCCACAGAGGTGCTCCTTCCAAGAAGTACTGGCAGTTGAAAGTGTTTTGTATTATATTTAGACAATGCCATCTCAGACAAAAAAGGCCTCCATGACCATTCTGAAATCTTTAAACAAAAGAGGATTTCCTATAGCCAAAACCTGAGAACTAGGGGAAAAGAGGAAAAGCATCCCTACCAGGCAGGATTCATGCTTACCAAGTGAGGGTTAACCATAAACTTTATACGATTATATTCCCTGCTACAGCTGTGAGACTCCTACAGAAGGATGGCTCTGTCTTGCAGGATTGCGGAAGAAGCCTGGATGCAACAGGCAGTCATGAAGCTGTAGCCCTCAGTGTGAAGGTGAACCAACAGGTAAAATACACCCTCTGAATAGGTCAGAGCACACTGATCAGCTGAGGTGAGCAAGAAGTTGCCATAATGTTATCGGCTGGTACACCATGCTGGGCTGGGCATATCAAAATTTGAAACTAGAGATGGCGAACTTTTCTTCCCACCAGACATTTATTTTGCAATGCAACATATGAAAACAGGCCTTTGCATTGTAAATGCCCTATTTCATGTAGTTGAGAACAGAAAAGCAATTTGTTGACTTTTTCTTTGGTTTTTATTTTTTTTAACAGCTTTGGCTAATATTTGCATGTAGGCAGAAAGCACGGTCAAATCACACTGCTTTAGAGTGTGCAGTAAGACAGCAGGTCAGAGCAGTGAGGTTTTTGAAAAGGTGGTTTGAATCATCTCAAGTTGATGCATTCCAAGCTTCAGAGGTAGGCAAGGGTATGATGGACTTTTCTCAAGGTTTCATATTAGTCTTCAGCAAAATAAAGGCAGACTGCTGAGTAGAAAGCTTCTTGTGGTATTCCTATACCTGTATATATATATAAATTCCTCATAAAATGCAAAATGGGAAATTGAATTGTCCATAGTTAACACAGTCACACTACTCCCATACACTCTGGGGTTTTGACATGATACTGACTTAGAGGAAATCATCACCATAAACTCATTTCACAGATGAGTAAACAAAGAGAAGATTATCATAATTTCATTAGATACTGGTAATTAAAGATCTTGAAAAATAAAATGCAATTTGGAGACTAAACAAAAGCATCGTGTTGATTTAGCACAGATGGTTCGGAGCAATTGGTGACTTCCTTTGAAATTGACAACTAAAATAGTCAGTAGAGTGCAGGTATACACTTCTGGGCCACACAGCCTTAAGAGGTACAAGAAAGCCTGGGATTTGTCTCTTCCGTCTGCCCTTGTAGGAGGTAAGGCAGTCCCGGCTCTTTCTTTTGGGGGAGGCCGCGATGGCCCGGCCTGCCGGGCCTGGTGCCTCCCAGGCCAGGGGAGGGGATGATGTCCGCCCGTCCTCGCAGGGATCGGTTTTTCCAGCAGCGGCGAAACACCGCGCCTCTCCCGCAATGGGGGGGAAACTGGCCCGAGCCCCGGATGAGACTGAGGAGTGGGGACAGGAGGCGTCCATTAGACGGGCTGCTCTGAAATCCATCGGCCGGGCGGAGGTTTTTTTCCCATCCCTGAGGCCTTTGAAATCTTTGTGGCTGCCGTCCGGCAGACATCACGTGACCACCACAGGCCTGGGCAAGCTTTAACTCTTTCCTGCCAGGAGATGGAACTTCTAGAGCACCGGCTCTTCCCGGAGTGAGAACAAGTTGATTGAACATAGAGAAGACTTAGCAAAACAGGCAGATGGAGAAAGCGAGAAAGGGATTAATTAGAGGAAAGATGAAGAAGTTGCCTGCTGGCTGGACTTTCTTGTTTCAGCTATGGAAATGGACTCTATAGGTAGATTGTCCTTTAAATCATGGAAAATATGCATTTGGGGAGATGATTTGTGGATTTTTGAGCAAAGGTGTTTGTGATGAATTAAGTAATATTACATCAGAATCTGTCATTCTTGTGGTCCCATGAGATGCCTGAACAGAGAGAAAGAGATGAGAATCTCCCACACCAGCAAAAGAAGTGAGAAGACATCTCTGTTCCTTGAAATGAAGAATCCTTTGCCTTTGCAGCTGCTTATCTTTAAAAGATGACACCCCAGATGGCTGAGTTCCATGACCCATGAGCAGCTTTAAAAACTGCCAATGGGAGGAGACCACCCGAAAGCAGGTTTCCCCCAGGTGGGGGGAAACCCACAAGAAAACTGTTCTAGGTTGTCAGTGGAAGAAAGTTCCATGGTAAAGGAAGAGACTCCTCTCCTAAAGAATTGATGAAAGACTATATTTAAATGGTGAAACTGACTGAAAATCGCAGGTTTTGTTTGTAGACAAGTAAACACTTGTGGGGGGAGGAGAAGAGTTTTGAAACTTTCATTTTTTTTCTTTTTTTTTCCCACTCTCTTTTCCCTTACTGTGTGTTAATAAATTATCTGTTTACCTTAAGTTAGGGCCTGTTTTGCCTTTTTATCCAAAATCCTATCTCTCAAAAGTAAAAATGAGCAGACAGTAAATTCGGTGAACGTGAAAACACTACATTAAAAGGTGTTTCTGCTCAGTTCTGAACCAAAACCTTTACAAGCATATATAGTTTTACAACACATGTACATAAAATGACAAGACTTCATTTCTTAAGCCTTTATTTTATGTATAATTTATGTAGATATACAGTACTTCAAGTTTTTTAGTATAGCAAATGGTTAGGCAGAGAATTCTTTAAATGTAATAAAGCAAAAGACAAAAATGGACAACATAGGCAAAATCCACAGTCCGTGCCATCTTAACTCTTTTCACCCTCCCCCTGCAATTAACTTTTATCTGAAAGGACCAGCTAGGAGTTAATTATTTTATATAGCAGCTGACACAAGCACATCCAATACGATCCACTGATGGAATCATATAAACAAAACGATTCCACATGCTTAGGAGCAGGGGTGGTATGTGAAATGAAAAAGTAATATTTACTTTTTCATAGCTTTTAAATGCTCTAAGTAATCATTATATGCATTTATTAAAAGGAGAGGCTTTTTTGTTTTTATTTCTTTGCTCTGATCCCACTTACTACTGCTGTCTTTGAAACTCTACAGATACTGCATTTCTGTTACTGACTGGACATTTTTGAAATAGTACCACTATCAGGTAGATCAGATTGTTGGCAAAAGCTTTGGCACTGAAGAGACTCAACAAATAAATTTCATCACACTGACCCTGTACTAAACAGCAACTTTACGTGGATAACCTCATGGGAATGGAAGTTGAGACAGAGCTATTTCAAGGCCTCCAATAACTTAATTTCTGTTCAGTTCATAATGCAAAGCCATTTCTGTTTCCTTTGCTCACAGTACTAAAGAGTTTTTGGGATACTGTAATCCTAATAAGATAGGGAAGGCAATGTGGGGGGTAGGGGGTTGCTGGAGAGAGAGGAGATCCCACTCAAATTATGTTCCATTTAAAAAAAATTTAAAAAAAAAAGAAAAATAAATAAAAGGCCAAGTTTTTCATCTTGGAAATTCTCAGCCTCAGTTATGTGAGTGCAAAAAGTAACTTTTATTTGAAGAACTAACACTCACTTCTTTGTTAAGAAAACTTAAGGCACCACCCAGCAGACATGAAGGCTCCTATGTTATCAGCAAACTATTTCCTGGGTATATGTTCACCCTTTCCATGCAGCTTGCTTATTTTTTCAACTCAACTCTACTCAATTCAAANAAAGGGCAGTGAAAACAAATTCTGTAACACTGCTGAATGATCTGTGTTTTGTTGCAACAACTACTATATTGATGTAATGGAAATTTCATAGGTGTCCAGTTTTGCAGAAACAAAATTGGAAAAATGCCAATGGGAAGCCCTGTTGCAACCTCAAGAGTTCTTTTCAAGGGATCTGCATGGTGCTGCTGTCTGCAATCATCTGAGAGCAGTCCCTGAGAGGCAGAGGCAACATTCACAGCTGAGAAAAGTAACCTGAGTGAAAGAACATGAACCCTCATTCCCCTATTAATGCTTAACCTAACCCCTTACCCACAAATGTAACGTTACACTGCAAATTCAGCATTGCAAGCTTGAGTTCTGCAGAGGAATAAGATTGTATGATTATGCTCCCTGTGCATCTGCCTCTCCTCCCAGTTTTGAATCTTTATGCTAGTCTGAATTATATTTTGACAGAGGTGGGAGACTGAAAATATATCAGGTTCTCATAAATTTCTGGAAATCCAAGGGTGGAAGGAGAGCAAGACAAAAGTCTGGTCATGACTGCACAGCAAGGACATCCACAGCAGTTCCCAGAAGCTCTTTCCTTCATGTCCAGAGGATCCGGCAATATCTGATGCCTCGCACCCCACTGTGAAACATTCAAGGATGTTAAAGAGATAGGGGGACGAGAGGGTAATGGATATGTAGGGTTCAGCTCCAAGGAGTGTGAAATGAATACTGGATATACTGTGGGAGAGCCCTTCAGGACTACAGGGGAAGGGAGGCAGGTTTTTGCTGGGGACATAGCTTCCTTTGTGCCATAGTTTACAGTACAAATTGTCTTCATATTGGATTCCCCTTCTCTCCCAAGAAACATTTTTGTAAGAATGGTGAGGAAGGAAGATTATACAACATTCAAAATCAATAGCAGACATCCCATGTGAGAAAGTATTCTTTTCTATAATCCTGAGGGTCACCTCAAGTTACAAACCATGCAGTGATATGGCAAAATCTTAAATCCAAAGGACAGAGATAACAGGACCTGTAATAATGCCACACATGAATGAAGCAGTTTTCACTCCCTAATGTTGCTGTAAATTGCTTGTCAGAAGCTGCAGTGTTCAGGGATCTTCTCCCCAAGGTCATGGATTGCTGTCTCCACAGCATTGTCTGGCAGCATAACCCAGTGCTTGCAACAAAGTCCCCTCCACCCTCCTGCACATGAATCTCACTGATTCCCAGGAAAGCAAAGCAGAAACCCAGTAGCCGCTGGCAGCAAGACACTGTGGTCTCTCCTGCAGACCCATATTCCTCCTGCTGGAGTGGGATAGCAAAACCTCTGCAGAGGGGTGGGGTCTCAAGTGTCAGGGAGCTGTGCAGACCTTGGTAGGTTCACAGCTACAGAATAGCATGAAGAGCAATATTAATATAAAAACCAGATAGTGCACTGCTTTTTCAGTTGTGCTGGTCTGCCTTTGAGAAGGGTGCTATTGAGAAAGGTGCAGATGACCTCTATCCCCCTGCTACTCTGACTAAATCTTCTTTGCTGATTTCTGACTTCTTTTAAAGTACAATGCACCTTTTCATGAAGCTGCTCTTGGAAACCAGCTATTCTGAATGTTACTGTATGTCAAGATACAGTACAGTGCATAGGCCATGTTACTTTCTATGAGACTGAAAGAGGAGATGGAGTAGTCTTATGAAAGAGGAAGCTATTTTTGACTATGGCTTTAGTCTATGGATTTCACAGATTTAACTAGCAGCAGCCAGTTGTAGCTTTGCTATTTCATCAAGCCAGAGCTTTAAACACACCTTCACATTTCACCAAGTTTTGTCCTTGATAAAGTCATCTGTCCATGACTGGTGTATGCAGACATTTAACCCAGTCCAAATGGAAAAAACCAAAGAGCTGTTGTGACAGAGTAAATGCTTCTCTCTTGCAGTTTCACTCGCTTTGTCTCTTTAAGGTCGTTGCCCTGTTAAGGTATCTAGCAGCCAATGAACAGAGACCAACATTTAAGATAGCCTGAAAATGCAAAGCTAGCTTTATTTGAATATCTAGTGAAAGAAGAGCCCAGGCAGCCTGCCATGAAAATCTAGCAGAACAAAACAAAAACAAAGGTTAAAAAATTATCTTCTGGAAGCCTTTTGCACCCTCGTCAATGACTTTGTTTTTCAGGGCCTTTTCAGCTGGTCTTGTCCTGCCAGAAAGACCTCTACACAACCAATAAAATACTCTCTCAAAAGACCCTGAGACATGATAAGACCTCAAACCTCAAGTTTTAAAGAAACAATGACAACAAAAGAGCAAACAAGCAAAAGAACAGAAGATTGAGATCAGAATATGAGCTATGTGCAGGAGGAAATGGGCCACTGACTAACAACCAATATGATTCCAACAGAAGCTGTTTATTGTTTACATTACATGGCAGATAAAGATTCTAGGTCTGCTGTCCATGTGGGCACGCATCTCTGGGTTGGCTGAGCTGCTTCTTCATGAGGCAGGCACACATCCTTCAGGACATCCAATTGGTCAAACGTCCATCCTCACGTTGTGCTTCCCCTGTCTAGGGTTTACATTTTTGCAGACATTTTCTCAGGCTCTCTTCTTATTTTTGATCCTGTTGTCTTCTCAGTAACCTTGATGAATTCCTGAGAGCTCTAACAACAAAACTGCAGGTGCTTGGATAATATTACTCACAACCAGTTTGGTTGGTACATCAGAGTGGCCTGTTATACAGATACATTGCTACAGCTATGAGGCAAAATTACAATGGTTTACATTTTTAAAATATCAGTGAAAACATTCAGTTGCAAGAATGATTTTCATGTTTGTTTTCTAGCACCCCCTCTCCAAGAGATTTCTTTTTTTCCTTTTCACTTTGGCTGCTCAAGACAAGGATTTTCCCCTCAAATGCTTACTCTTTCACTCAGTCTTCAGTATAATGTAAACAAACAATTGTCATTTGGTATCTGTAAAAGATAATGCAGGTGGAAAGGGGAATACTGAAATCCAATACCTCCCTGTAAAAACTTACTTTACTATCAACACCAGATAACTTCCTTTTCTCTGCTAGAAACCTGACCTTGTAAATATACTTACTAGGATAGTGGTATGGGAATACCTATCCAGCTTGTTTGGGTAAGTTATCAGCAGGTCTTCCCTCTCATAAACCAGAATTTTTCTGCAAAGTAAATACCTGACCCAACTTTGCAATGCTGCCTTAGAAAGCTTTTCTCTCAATCTTAGTATGAAACAAGTGAGGTTGTAAGACAGTTAGAATAGGTCCTGCTCTGAAGTGCTGAGCATGAATAGGCATTAAGGTCAGTACAGCATATTCACCCTGATTGAAAATATTTGAAAAATATCACGTCTACTTAGCTTTCTCAGCACATCACATGATAAAGCATTCAGTTTGTCTTTTCAGCTTGGAAATATATTCTTATCAGAATTGCACTTTAGATTCTAGAGTTTTGAGTTTTGAATGTATTATTTACAAGATGATTTAAGAGTAAATTAAGGAACCACTCCTACTGATCACAGAATGTTGAAGAAAAATATGATGATATTTTGATATGATATGATTATACGGTGATACATTTTTCAAGTACCTCTTTGGAAGCTTGTTGACAAAAGAAATATCTTCAAAAATTAGGGTTCTTTAAGTCACATGGAAGCTACAGGAACCACCCGCACTAGCAAGAAAATCAGGATTTGGCCCTGAATGACTCCACTGAACTCCCTGCTATCAACCTAAATTCTATATGAAATTCAAGTTTGTCACTAAAGCAGTGTTGTTTCAACAGAGGCTTATTCAGATGTCAGAAACAAAGACCATAAAAATGTCACTACTATACAGCTGCTGATCTTTACATGCTTTGGAACTTTTCAGGGGGAAAAACTGTTGTAAAAAACTATTTTCTCCCCTTCTTTTATTCTCAGCTTTACACTGAATCGAAGTATCACTAATTTAAGTATAGAGTTTTGAGTAGACATCTTATTTATGATAAATGACCAATAGAAAATTAAAGGTCTATGGTACAACATTGTCAATCCTGAAACAACGTAGGATCGTGAATCCTAATATCCACATCCAACCCTCAAATCTGTGTTCTGAAGTATAAAACAGCTCCAACAATCTTTTCATCTTACACAAACATCTACGTGGGTCAGATTTTAAAGAGCTGGAATCAGTCTATGCAAAACTTGGAAGTAATAAACATATTTGACAAGGAACTTTGACATGTGCCTTATGGAGCTTTCCCTGTTTAGTTCCACCTGCCTGAGTGTTCTGCCTGGTACCTCTTTTCTACCTCTTGATCGAGTGCTGCCATTTGTTGCTCAGAGAAGAAGTGGAGTTTGTATCTATGGAAACATTAAAAACCTGACTGGACACAATCCTGGGTGACCAGCTGACACTGTGTGAGCAGGGAGGTTCGACTAGATGATCTCAGGAGGTCCATGTCATCCTCAACAATTCCACCTTTCTCTCATCTTACAGGAGAAAAGGAGGAGAACACAAGGTAAAAAGCAGTTTCCTGCACTATCATGCGGAGTCCCCCACTCTGAGATATGGTAACAAGCTTCTGTATTCTGTACTGAGTAGACATATTATTTATGATAAATGACCAATAGAAAATTAAAGGTCTATGGTACAACATTGTCAATCCTGAAACAACGTAGGATCGTGAATCCTAATATCCACATCCAACCCTCCTATCCAGCTACATATTAACAAGTTTTTGTAGTTGCACCTTCTCCCCCAACTGGGAGGCTCAGTGCTATAATGGTCAGGAAACTTGACCTAATTTCCTGTCTAAATTTATCACAAGTCAATAATCTGGTCCATCTTAATCTTGCATAATTCTTTATTTTCCACTTTTTTAAAATCTACTGGATTCATTTATTAGGAAAAAAATTCTGATTAGTTTATGGTTTTTCAGATTGGAAAAAGATCCTTTTCTGCTCTTCTAATTTTGAGGCATCTCCCTCAAATTCTGTGTAAAAGGCTTTGCAGCTGTTTACATAGCTTTACAACAAAGACAAAACTAGCACATGCTGGGTAGCACCACACCATCATCATTTGTTCTAGAAATGCATCTTTCAATGGACACAGACTTCATACATTTTTTTTTTATAGCATTACTGGTGGTATCTCATCAGCCTGTCCGGTTGGGACATTTGAGCCTGCCTACATTTCTTTTCTTTGCATGAACTTCCACTTTGCACTCTGAGATCCTACTTTTTAATTTTTTTCTTTCCTGGAAAACCAGCCATGAAACCTGAAACATTACTATGGCAGATTCTAGCACTTCTAATTCACTAGACTCAGGACTGCCTTTTTCTCCATTTTCCTTTCATCAATCTTAGCTTTTTCCCCTTTACCAAAGTTCATCTTAGCAGTTCCACCCAAGAAAAAAAAAAAAAATTAAAAAAAAAAATCTGGATTAACATTCATTTCAGGTTATCCAGTACTTTGGAAAGCTGAAAGACAATGCAATTATGACCAGAGTATGAGTATGCATGCATTCAAGCATTGATTTTTAGAAGAAATCAGCTTCTGCTTCTTTATGAAAGCATAAGAAATTCCACTGAATTCAAAATGATCCTGCATTAAAAACTAACCACTGAGACAAGCAAAGAGGCCGCTTTTCTAGCTGTATTTCTATGGACAGCTTTTTAAGAGATCCCACAGGCAAAGCAACTGAATAATATATATGCAGTCAGAGGCAGATAATGCATATTTGTTGATAAAGCAGCAACAAATGTCTTGTCAGCAAGACAAGAACAAGAATTTAAAACTTCTTTCAAAAATAGGAAGTGGTTAAAAGCCCCAAGTGAAAGATAAAAAACCTCACTCCAAAACCAAACCTTATTGTTAAAGTCATAGGCAAAACTTAGTAATTCTTGCTTTTCAACAATCTTCTTTATAAGGTATCATTTCTGAGACACACTATACTCAAGAAATAAATATGTCAAATATTTGCACTGTTTCCTGAATTTTTTACATACCAAGCCAACTTCTGTTTTAGACAAAGATTATAATCTCTTTTATGAACTATGTCTTTTGATACTCATTCATTTGGAACTTGGACAGAACTTCACTCTGTATATGTTATATTATGCTATGTTATATTGTATTATATTATATTATGCTATGTTGTATTATGTTATATTATATTATGNTATTATATTATATTATATTATATTATATTATATTATATTGTATGGTATATGTTTTCATGTACTTACAAATTGTAAAACCAAAACCTGACAATCAGAGTTATCCCGCACATATTTCAATGCCACAGTGCAGACTATGATACAAAATCCACTGCAAGCAATAGAAGCTAATACTAAGAAATATAAGCAATAATAAAACCTATATAGTTTATTAAAAGGACTTGAAAAATGATATTGTGAATGATGCTGTAATACATTGGTCTTCTTGAGTAAATAAAGTTAGCAAAGAAAAGCAATTTAGTATTTATTCAGTGGTTATAACCAGGATGCAACCAGAGGTATTTACACTCAGGAATCAGGTTAAGTAGTGAAGAAATGCAGCAATTTGTTTTAGTCTGATATATGTATTTTTTACCTAATCTGCTTCAGAAATACCATGTAGAGGTAAATATGTAAGGAAAAAACCTGTTATGATATGATTATCTATAACACTGCTCTCAGAATACATTCAGAGACAACTCTCTGAAGCAACCAGATCCATCATTTTGTTACTTTTTACAAGGAGACCACAGCTAGTCACTGCAGAGTTGATACTCCTTTTCCTTCCAATAAATCATATAAACTGACACATAGGAATAGCCAGAAATACCACCTGAGGAAAGGCACAGCGTCAGGAAAGACCTGCTTGGAATTTTTGATGTCTCTTAGTATTGCAGAATTTGCCTTTCTGAACAAACCAGAGTTTCTGTATTCAAAACAGTTGCATGTAGTTTGGTTTCTTTTTTTGAAAACCCTTTTAATATAAGACAGTATGGCTTGGCAGTCTGGAGAAATAGAGGTAGTGGCAAATGTTTTAATGCAACAGATTATAATGGGAAATGTGGAGTAAGTTCATTGAAGCTGAAACTCTATGGCAGCATACCAATTCTCATGGTTTTTTTCTAAGGAAAAACAACCTTGGAGTCCCAGTGTGAAGCTGTGAAGATCAAGGACAGCCAACAGCTCACAGGTGATTTCTGGGAATGTGAGGCCTGGCTTCAGAGCTCTTTTTTAGATAGTTGCTCACATACTATGTAAGACTTAAAACTGGGTCACTCATTCTCACTGCAGTGGCCCCATTTAACATTAAAAATATCAAGCCAAGAAAGAGCTCCTGCAGCTGCAAGAAGAAGCCTAGGAGGGCCCTATGCTAGGATACCCATCATGAGGCTGGTGAAAGACAGCACAGAGCTGGATATGTGCCCCAAGCACAGAGGAGTTGGCTGATCTGCATGTTTGTGCTAGTGAACAAGTACACCCACACCTTCTTCGCAAGATGGAAAACTTTTAAAGATGTTTCCTGCCCCCCCACCCCATGAAACAGGAACATTTTTTATTACATGAAAATTTTCCCAGAATAGAAAATGTATTTGCTGCCCAGCTCTTTATACTGCATTTTCCCCCTCACAGCTTATACAATCACTGTTGAAAACTATTACTTGTAAAAACAGTTCCTACTCCTATGACAAGCCTCAATGCAATCTGTGGTATGTCCTAAGTAAAGACAGTTTTTGTGAAAAATGGCCAGAGGAATGGGGCCCAATGAATATTTTGTATGTACAGCATTTTTTGCAAACAAAAATAACGAAGTGTCACTACTAAAGGTGGCTAATTTCTGATAAAGTTAGTAAATTTGACTTCTGCTTCACCTTTAAGTATTTTTAACTTTGTAAACAACTGCCTTGAATTTTTTTCCCACTAGTTCTGACCACCTTTGCCTCAAAAAAGGAATTGAAACAGCACCTCCTCATTTCTCGCTGCTGTTACTACATCAGAAAATGCATAGTCTTGACTCTTTTCATATGGCTCAGCTGACAGAAATACTGAAGAAAACCTCTTTGCAAGGAGCATTCTTGTGTTGAGGGGAAAATTGACAATATGACCTAATAGGACTTTTCCATCTCTAATTTCCCTGAGTCTACTACTCCTGTGGGGAAAAATAACTTGTCAGCAAACTTATTAAAGAAGAAAATATCATAGTAAAAATAGTTACAGAAAATAGCCCACCAAATCCTTGATGTAAGATATGAATATATTTATTCTTCTTCCTTATTCCTGAGAAAAATATGTTCCCAGATTCTGTACAGTCAAAAATCTCAAGTAGCAGCAGCAATCAAATAAATCCACTAAATAACTCTCAAATACATGGGAAATTGAAGAAGTTCAATCAAAACTTTGTTTATTTACCTGCACAGTGCAATTTTTAGTCTTCTAGAAAAAATGGTACATTTTTTAAAAACATGGAATTCAAAGATAAATGGGTAATGCCAATATTTTTCAATTCCCCTATGCACCACCATTTTTGTGGAAGTGGGGAAATGGATTAAGGTCAGTCTAGTAAAATCTTTTCTTCAATTCAGACAAATTTTAAAAGGCAAAATAACCAATCTGTTGGAAATACCTAAAGAGATGTCTTTCTTTCAGACAAACGTCTAATCAGAAACCTGCATTTAGCAACGCAAATCTCCCAAGAAAGGGTGTCCAAAGCTGGATCCTTCCCATAACAGTGCTCTCACCAACAGCTACCTTTAGTATTTTACTTATTTCCTGACATTAGGACAGTGAAGAGGAGAGCAATAAATCAGTATTATATCTAACACTACCCACAATGACAACAATCCTTGGACATCACTGCTGGTGAAACAAAATTTCTTTAGGTAGAAAGGGAGAGCATATGTTGACCCGCCTTGAAATTTTTCTGACTGTCTATCCATCCACAGATACCATTATCCCATTTTTTTCCATCCTACTCTCCTGTCTCTACCAAATCTGAATCTCTTTTTGTGTAGAGCAGACAAAGCTATGGTGTCTTTCTCAGTCCATCTCAGTTATGGGCTTCATTATCACAGAATCATAGAATAATAAAACACCTGAGATAGAAGGTACTCACAAGGATCATCAAGGCCAACTTCTAGGCCATGCACAGGCTAACCACAAAAATTATACAATGTATCTGTGACCACTGTCCAAAATCTCAAAACAAGAGAGGTTATGTATGATGATCTCTAATCAGGACATATTTTCTAATAGAAAATAAGATTTGATTTTCTATAATGGAGCACTTCATATGTCTATCTCATATTATGAATTCATGAAGTCCTGTTGCATCAGTATTGGTCTGAGAAGCTAATATTCCTCTTGCATTTGTTTTTTGAGTTTTTTGGTTGGTTGGTAGTTTTGGGGTTTTGGTCTTGGTGGTTTGGTTTTGCTTGTTTGGGGTGTTTTGGTTTTGTTCTTGCTTTTGGTTTTTGGGGTTTTTTTGCTTTTTAGCATTGTAAAGTCTCAATCTAGACTTTACCCAACTGAATGCATGAGGAAGATAATGAAATACTGTACTGTCTGCTAATGTGATTAATTATGCATAATGATTATTGGAGACCCATATTTCATGACTCTAAGATCCTTCCTGTGTTTATCCCATTGCCTGGGGATTACCACAGCAGTATATCACTGATAAAATTGTCACGAGCAACTTATAAAACTGTTACATTAGGTACAGGAATCTACAGAATGGTTTCTATATAGAATCTGTACAGAAACTGTAACATATTCCATTGTATACCTGGCAGATAAGTTTCCCTGTTTTCAGTTGGGTATGATTACAATGAGTAGCATGTGAAATTGAAGTTGTATTCACAACAATATATGAGCATCTACAGTCCGAATCAACAACATAACTCAGAACTGTGAGATGATATGAAATAGAGTCTCAATAACTGCCTCAATAAAGTTCACATTCATCTTTTTAGCGGTGTAATGTGACCTATACTGTAGTCTTTAAGTTTTCAGAATACTCATCATGGGTGGAATATGTTAAACTATCAGCCAGTTCTGTAAAAAATCCCCCATTTTTCTACACATGCATTTATTTCTGTGAAAGTATATCTCCTTGAAAAAATATCTTGGATACTATAATATTATTTTTGGCAGTTTATTTTTGCTTTGAAGTAAATTAAAAAGCAAGTCCTCCACATTTTTTCCTGTCTAAATCAGTCATGTCTGTTGCATTTACATGGGATCCAAAACTATTGACTGGGTAAGGGTGAAGGAGAGGGAAAAAAGACCATCGTTGATTGTTGGTTTTAAACACATAATCTAAGAATCCAGGATTTTAATTCTTCACCTTTTTGTTTTTTCTTTTTTTTTAACTTAAAACACCAAAAATATTCTATGCATCTGGAGGTATAGATACAGGCTGACTTCAGAAATGAGGGCAATTTCAAACACCAGCACAGACCTGTGGGGAGTGACCATCTCGTTCAGAGCTGCAAGTACAACTAAGTCAACAGAATCACAATTGCAAATCTTGCTCACATCTTTGAAATGGCATCATATAAAGAGATAAAGGCTCAGCTAGACAGTACATGGCTGTATTAAGACAAAAATGTCTTCCTTCACAGGCAATTCAGTAGTCTCCTTCATCTGCAGATTCATTTTAGAAGTCAGTAGAAAATATTGTTAAGTTAAAAAGTTGAATTCTTTAATATAGATTTGGTATCTGTGATCTCATGTCCCCACAGGGTAAAAAAAGAAAAAAAAATACCACAAACAAACAAAAACCTGTCCAACAACTCAACTTGAGAGGAGAAAATGGAGAAAACAGGTAGTCTTTCTTCTGCAAACCACAGAAAAAGCCAAACTTTGACAAATGGAGTGATACAGCTCACTGTGACATAGCTAGTTTTTTTTCTTACCTTGCCTTCAATACTAGTCAAATATACAAAACCACATAAAGTAAAAATTAATTCATGCACTTAAAGGATTAAAAGATGGAGTCCAGAAATTTATAGGAGCTGCTAATAAAGCACTTTTCTGCTCAAATATGTGTAACGGGATTTTTTGTTATTTACAGTACTTCTGGCTTCATCACTTCCAAGTTACAGACCTTTATAATTCTCCTGTCAGGATTTAAATATCAAACTGTTGTCCACAGTTAGTATTCCATATCTATAAACATTTTTTCTCATCTTATCAGAACCTCCTTGATTTTTAAATCAGGCCATGAACATGTCTCACTAGGCACAGATACTAATAGGAAAATCATCAAGAATAAGTTTTCTCTTACACTGGAAGAGACTTTTTCTTTTTCTGTATTTCAATGCCATAGACTGTCTTCCAGCTATGGCACTATTGGTTTCCAGCTAATAAACCTATCTATGACAGTTTTAGGAAATTTCTACACCTCTGAGCAAGGACTGTAGCACACTTCATTAGGAAAGCATTCCTGCTCTGCACATAGGAAAGAAAGCTTTCTTGCCACATACACATTCATATATATCTTCCTCTACTAACAGAAAATTTCAAAGCAACTTGGGATAAAATATTTCCCCGTATGCATCTACCATCAGTAAACTGATCTATGAATTAGTGATGCCCAAGGTTGGATTCACCTTTTTGTTGAGACCACTTCATATGAGAATAATTTTTAACATGGGGTCTCCAACATCATCTAGCTTCTTCAAATGTGGAAAATAAAACAAGTGTCTATTTTGCATCCTGGTAATTTAAAAATTGGACAATCTACAAAAATGTTGTGGCAGGCTGTGCATGCATGTTTTGGGAGTGGCAGGCCAACTCTTTATTTTCTTCTGTATTTTCTTCTTGAAACACTACCTTTTGTCCATAGCCAGTATTGTTTCAGGAGTGATTTTAATATGTTAAAGATGGGCTTGCAACAAATGGTCTCACCACTTTTTAATTATTTCAATTGGATTTCAAAGCAGTCATAATGCAATTTACAGGAAAAGAAGATTTCTATAACTGTTTGAGAAAGCTTTATCTGTTGCACCACGGACATTTGGAAGTTTAGCGGTATAAGTAAAAAATACTTTATTCACAACATCATGTGTCAAAATTAGAACCAGCTAAAACCCCAAAGAAGAGCATGATATGGCAGAAAGCTCTAAGGTAACAACCAGGTGAAAGCCTGCACTATTTGTGCAAGAGTGGTTCATTAATATCACATCACTCACTGAGGGCAGATGGGTATCAGTTTATCAGAGACCTACTATATTGCCTTTTCCAAATAAGGAAGAGAGGCCAAAAAAAGCATTTGATTTAAGACATGCAGCAGATCAATGCATTACAATTTGGAACATTAAAAATAAATTTTGAAGAATAAAGTCAGCAAGTAAGATGAAAAAGAGTAAAACAGAAGCAGGTTAAAAAAAAATCATTTGAAGGAAAGGAAGAACTATCTGTCAAGGGAGCCCCCTCTATCCCTGAGCTGGGTGAGGAGGTTGTGGGAGGCCTTTGGGACAGGGCTATCCCCAGCTAGTGGAAGTAGCAGAGAGGATGCCAACCTTCACTACCCTCTGGTCCTAGTTACTGCTCTTCAGGAGTTTTGGATCCATACACTAACCGTTACTTCCCTGCTAGCTCCCAGGCTTTCTTCCCTGAAAAGATTAAATGCAAACATTTCCAGCATTCAGTTCAACTTCACCTTCCAGGCTACTGGAGGCACTATAGCTGCTGCACAGCACATCTTTTATCTCTGACATGTTTATTTGCAATGTATAAGTGCTCTCTATCCTCTATATCACAGCATGAGGATTTTTCCTAGTGCACAGGTCAGCGTCTCTTTTGTCATTGAGAAGTTATGTTTTGCAAAGATTTTCTTTCTATTGTGAAGAAATCCAAAGTATCAATGATGCCTATAGCTACCATGATGATGCTGCTATATTTTGAAACCAAAGCCCTTTATTAAAACTCAAAATCTAGGTGCAAGGAAATTGGCTTAGAAAAATAAAATTATTAACAGGCAAGATCTCTTCTCAGCCAACTGGCCTGAGACTGGGAAGAAAGCAGAGTTTTAATTTATACTTTAATTTAAGAAATTAGACTTTTAATGTATACTGAACTCAAGTAAGACTACTCATGTATATCACAGATAGGATCACTATTCTGACTGTGCAGAGTTGATAAACACCAAATTTTATGATCATATTTGATAATGGCCTAACTGCTGCCATTGACATCAGGGCTGGGAGGAAGGAGAATCAGTGACTTCAGTGAAAATAAAGCTGGAACAGTAGCAGACACACATGAAAACTGTGATGTTAGTATAGATCATGTAAGTATAAGTTAAACACTACACTGAAATGAAGTTATACTTCACAAGGTGTCAGCTAAGGAAGACAGATGAAAACTGATGCTGGGACACCTAGAGAAGGGACAAGGACAGGGGCCAATTTAATTTAGTGAAAAAATAAGTCAAATAAGCATAATACTTTCATCTGGAAATACTTTTTTGGGTGAGGTTCATAAAACGAAAGATTGCAGGCTTTTTTTTATGCTATGTTCTAATTATCTGAGGACACATACTTAAAAATCTTTGCTAAAAATGTAAAACTCTACAATCTGCAAGCGCAAGATTTTTTTCAATGAAACAACACAGATCTTGAAATTTAAATTATTAGATTTAATGGTTGAAATATTTCACTGCAGAAGCTTTTGGTTATGGTATATGGATGAAAAATGATGTATACTTTAATCTTAAAATGCATCCATATTTTTTTAGTTTTTCATCAACAAATTTTAAAATATTTACAGTTATTCAGAATATCCCAAAAGCTCCTTTTTATTGATTTCAGACGTTACACTAAATCTCAAAATTTAAAAGTGAGAATGTCATGCATTAAAGAAATTGAACGTGATTAAAATTGAGAGGATTGCATAACATTTAGAAAGAGTACACATGGAAGTATCAAAATCTTCTAGAAACAGTGTCGAATGTCTACATTTTTTTCTGCAAGTTTTGTATCTAAGAGTTAATAATGGTACTGATAAAAAATCAAATAAGTATGTTGTTCAGTGCTTCTTCACAGAATTTAGGCATTAGCATTTGGCTTGCTGATCTCTCTTCCACTTTTATAGGCCAGTTATGTTCCAGGTTATTACAAACAAATACATAATATTTGAATAAAACTCCTTGTAAAAGGAAAAGAAATGTATTGGAGTAGGATATTATTCTGCTTTCAAGCCAAGAGGCTAACTTTTATAAATTCTGATTTGTGCCTATGATAGCTTTGTTAAACAATAGTATATTTTGTTCTGAGTTATGCTGTATTAAAAGGGTTTCTTAAAATATGTTTTGCCTTCTTTGATGATCGTTTTCTTATAAAGTTAATTCAAACCAGCAAGGGCCCACCCAGTCAGAGCAACAAAAGGTCTAGTCCTTGATGAGCACTATTTGTAAGCACTCACTACTAATATTAATTAAATTGATAATTTATCCTCTTTTTCTATTCATCAGTTGTCACCATGTGGTTTAAATATTCATTCTCTATCCAGAGACATTCACATTGGATGAGTATCATTCCTCTTTGGAGGACCAGCATAAGGCATATGCATCCTTTCAATCCTCTGAATAGGGTTCAAACAATTCTCAAAACATTATGCTGTTTCTCAGCTCATGAATAAATTTCACCATTTGAATAGATGTAGACTCTTTCTGAACTGCTTGCAAGTCACTCTCTGTGCTTCGGTTGTTGACGTGGTGTCTTAGATGTCAGCTCCATAGGTTCAGATGTTTATTTTTGCACTTAGTGGTGCATGCACAGCACTTCCTAAATACCTATCCCTAATGCACTGAATCAGCGATTTGAGCTCAGTTTACCAGACACATGCAGACCAGCAGCCTGTACCTGCCTGTGCTCTCCACATGCCCCATGGACTGATCACACATATTGCATCTGGGACTTTCAGACACCCTTAACAGATGTCAAAAGTCTTTTCATTTCAACAAGATTTCTGTTGAAAAACGGATACTGAGCGATACCCTGACAGAGGATATATTTAACTTTAGACTTGTAGTGGCAGGGATCATCATCATCATCTAGGTTAGAACATGGTTCTGCTACCACCAAGGTTGGGGTTCAATCCCCATACTGGCCATTCACTTCACTTGATGATCCTTGCTGGTCTCTTCTAACTCAGATTAATCTGTGATCCTATATCTTACACATATGCACCAAGCACACCAGAGCACTCCTTTGTGACTGGATTTCTTATGCCCAACTCACAAATGTACAAGCAAAACATTAAGCAGGAAAACATAAATAAAATTAGCTATTTAAAACCTGAACCAAAGGGAATTAGTTTAAGTCCTAACTTTTCTGTTTTTTGCAAGTATTCTGCTAATAAACTTCTTCCTAGATTTTATGTACTAAGCAATCCCAAAGGGTAAAGTCAGTCCCAAATTTTAAGTAATTGTAGAAATGAAGAAATATTTTTCCAGTTCTAGCTCTGACCAAGCACTTTCTCATTAGGTCTTTTTTTTTTTACAGTTCAGTATCATAATTAAACCAAAGATGAAGCAAACGGTTTATCCTCTCTAACAAACAAATTTATCAGAAAGTTACTTTGAGAGTGGAAGATAAGATAAAAAGGGAGCTTTCATTAAAAGCTCAGGCAGAACTTCTTCATTCATCGTCCAAAATCATTATGTAGACTGGCAAAGAATGAAAGATAGCAGTGGGAGGAATGAAAAGACATAATTTTTATACAATAAATATGCTACAGAGATAAGCGACAGAAAATGGTGCTGTATATACTTAAAAGTTCAGCTAAGAAAATCCTTTGCTATGTAAAATTGACACAGATTAGCCTCATTGCCTATTAATATTACTGGAAAGTTTTAAAAGATATGGCTCTGAGAACACTATGTCAGATTAGGAACTGAAATTTAAACAGATGCAATGTACAGAACAGACAAGGCCATTTCTAATTACCTTTGCCCTTTGCCACTGCAAGCTTCTATGAAGTTAAAAAGACCCTATGGATCAAAAAGGGAGCTCAAGAAAGTGGCTTTCATTTACATCTGAATTATGTATGGGCAGTACGATGACATACAAGTACTCAGAAAACAAATAGCAGAGTGCTGCATGCCCCCAGTACATCTGGGCTATGTCCCAGGGACACAGACCAGCTACATTGCTTTCTCTGAATAAAGTGTACTCTCTGAGCCAGGAATTATGAGAAACTAGCAAGGAAATGATATATCATATTCTGAAAACACAGCCAGTGTGTCCATGCCTAAATTCTACCTGATCCTGCATTCTTTGGGCTTTCAAAAATTCTTCTCTGAGAGAACAGGGGTTTTGTGTGCCGAAAGAGAGCACAGAAAGAAAACACAGTAAACACTGGATATATGTTCAAATAGTGGACCCTTGAGAAGTGCCATTTTACCTTTTTTTGCTGAAGCAATTATCTCAGTTTGTTCAGCAGAAATGCAAAGATTCAGTATCTTTTAGTTGTAACTGATTATCCTTACTGTCAACTTAGAAATTAGTTCATACTTTGATTTCTAATTCTGAAAATTAGGGGGTGAGACTTAAGCACTTCAAAGAGGAGATCCTAGCACTAACCAGGATTTCACTGTAGTAGTCTGTTTTCTCCCTTGAAGCGCAAGACTTGTTGATTTATGCCACATAACAGGAGGAAAGACTTGCACATCCTTTAAAATCCCCATCTTCCCTCGACAACACAACACAACACAACACAACACAACACAGAATGGTGTGTGGCAATTAATGAAGCTAAGTAAATTAATTGGTGGAATGGAGCAGGCACAACTCCTTTGAAAATAATGTTTATCCCCTCCCTATTTATCCTGAGATTTAGGTTGGCTCCCACTGTCAGCTATCAGTTGAGAGTTACAGCAATTGCAATGACAGCATAAATCATAATGCAAAAAACATGTTACATATCGAATGATAGATGAGCCAATTTCAAGCCAGTTCCTACTGGATCATTTTTTGAAATACACTCAAATCACAATGTCTCCTGACTTGAATCACACAGCTTGGTTTTGAAATTTTAACTACTGAACGGAGGCAGTGTCCCTGTTGCCTGTGACATGGAGGAGCTTGAGTCAGATGGCCACCTGTCATTTCAAACAACAAATCCTGTATTATTTTCATGTGGGCTCCTTGTCAAACTGCTTTCCCAGATGCATCAGTGTCAGGTCAGTTCAACAATCAGTGTCTCTAAGGGGCATGAGGAGCTACAGCATTACCATGCCATCTCTGCAGCTTTTGGAATAAGGCTATAGCTTCCCCTATGCCCCACAGGCTCCATGGTCTTTATACTTACTGCCAAGAAAATGGAAGCACAATCCCAGACAAATGAGGCATGTTCTGTCTAAGGCAGCAAGGTTCATAGAGAAATCTTTTAATACTTCCTTACTTAAAATCCATTGTATTGCTTATGACCTCCAGAAAACTCTGTCAGGAGTGGGATAGAACCGAGATCCCACAGCAAGAAGTTGTTCCCAATTTCTCATGCTGTTTACAGGAACATAAACACTCCCACACAGCATAAGAGAGAGGTAACTTTTTTCCTATGATATTTTTCTAGGGTATTTGCTTCAATTTTGATTTTTTTTCTCCTCTGAATAAATGAGGAGGAAAAAAAGGGTATTAAAAAAGTCTGTTTCACTGCACCTTGCCAAGTCCCATATATTGTGTAAAATAATACTTTACCTCACTGTGTTAGAATATGCAAATTCCCTAAGCTATGTCAGTGGTGATACAAGACGATAGCACCACCTCTTATTCTATGATTCTTAAATTATACACTTGAGGAGGCACCAGTCATCAGAACTTTCACTTTCACTTTCCTTAGGTGATTTTGTATTACAGACAAGAGCAGTGAAGAAGGTTAACTTTGGCAATTATATTTACAGTGTTCTTTGCATCCAAAGCACTTCAGCCAGTGTCCCATTACAATTAAGACACTGAAATTCCTAACAGTCACTTAAATCTTATTATATAGTAGTACTCTTAAGTGTGGCTCCTCCTTTTCCTACCTCAAGCTGACTTGTCTCATTCTCAAAACAATTTGAAAAACACTGGGAAAATTAGAAACATAACAAAAATCTTCAGTTTCATCCACTACACGGAAGTACTGATAATATATTCTTTTAGGAAGGGTTGCACTACAGCATATATTTCATGTTTTAAAAAGTTACAGCCAAAAAAGGGATGAGGGTAGGTAGGTGAATGAATCATGCACAGTAACTGTAAAATTATAGCCCTGTTGTTTTGGATCTGGTTGCTAATGTGCTCAAAAAGATCTGTGCTTCATCATATTTCATAGGGATGATATACAGTATGTGCTCTATGGGGAGCCTATATGAGTCCTAACATTGCTCAAAAGGACAGTTAAATAAATTACTCCACCAGTCAACTCTCTGAAAAATTTGTATTTCTGCCAGCTTGCTTCCAGCCTCTTTGCATCGGTGGATTGTGGTGACAGCAATTATGTCATGCTTAAAGTTAAGAAGCTGGCAATCCTTACATCAGCTCTCAGGCTTGCTTTATTGTCCCTCCTACAGTTATCACTTGTTATTCCCAGAATTACCATATTTTCTAAGAGACTACGATAACCAACACAAGCACTATGAAAACATGGTCCAATTTAAGCTGCTCGAAATTATCATAGTATTCACTCTCTAGCATGCTTCATGCAGGGTAGCGAAGGTTGGAATAGGATGTGTGGCTTTTTCCTTCTTCTGTGTGAGCACATGGAACACTTCTTAAAACAATCTATCCCATTCTGCCCTTAACTGCTTATATTTTGTACCCATCTCAGCCAAAATACAGGTTGTTCCTTGTAACTAGGGTGATTCAGCTAGAGATCAGTTGTATGAATCTGTTGACTTTTAAGCAGTGAAGGGGACAAGTAAGCAAATAAGGGCAAATGAGATTATTTTTCTGGGTTTATCAGAACATCCTGTATGAGTGAAGTCAAAACTTGACATTGTTTGAAGCATGGATTTATTTTTTCTACACTGCCTCTTTGCTGGAAGTCCCATTTTAGTAGTGACCTCTGGATAACTTTGGAAACTATTTTGTCAGGATTTCCTTTATTGTCCTAATGTCCACAAAACATATTTAAGAAGGCTACTGCTCCACAGTAGAGCTGCTGAGAAGAGGAAATAATCTAAAATAATGGCATGATGATTTTTGAGTGCCAAACTTTAGTTCTATAATTGAATCCAGCATGTTCCACCTTAAAAATTATGCAAAACTCTGTCTCTTATTGGCAGAGCTGTTGGCAGAAATCTATCTCTGCTAGGTGGGTGATACATTCATGGACAACAATTTATGATTCTGACACTGCTGTATTTTATGGTTGTCATAGAATGAATCATGTTATTTTCTATTTTTTTCCCCAAACAGCATTCCAAATCCACTCAAATGCTGACTTCAACACAGCTCTGGTTTTGCAATCCAAGTCCTTCACAAGGAGCAGGTATCTGATTTGGCTTCTGAGAGAATGCCAGCAGTGGATACAGTCAATTGGGTGACTGTTATCCGAGGCCAAGTTAACCAGCCACAAGCTCCAGCGAAGTGCTCAGAAACACTGGAAGGTTGCTGTGTCTCACTGGCAGGGGGCTTACTGCTCTCTCCTCCCACCTACAGAAAGGGTAAATCAGGTAAGCTGGCTGCATCAGCCGAAGCTGCCTTACACATTACGTGAGATGAGTAACAGGCTGCAGTCCACAGCAGACCTTGCAGGGTCAGGCCTGAACGGCTCCGCAGCCGCATACTGCTTACAATTGTTATTCCTACTGGTGGGGCTCTGAGCAGGGGGAGGAGTACTCCAACTGTATCTCATGATATTCAACACACACAAGTTAGTTTATTCCTTGGTACTAATAAAAGGTTTCCAAAGAAGACTGACTCCTGCGCAACATGCAGACTTCCCTTGCAGCACTTCCAAGAAGGCTCCATGCTCTTTTCACAACTGGCTTGAAATGACACTCTCTTTTCACCTTGTCAAGATGACATGTACTGCAGAGCCAGTATTCTTCCCATCCTAAATTCTCTCTGGTGAACATGACTGCTGTATATAAACACCAAAAATGAGAACATATTTCAGAAGAAAGCTCTGAGTCTATTTTTTCCTTCATCGAGATGTTTTGTACAGTCTTCTATCCTAAGTTTAGATAGCATTACTCCTCACTTAGGTTTGCCAGACTTAACAGACATTTCACAATAAACTTAAAATAATTATTTTGGTTAATCAAGTCCTGTGAAGCTAGAAAGGCTGAACTAGGGGGACTGACAGTAAAATCCAGCAGCTGTGTAATTCAGAGGCTGGACAAAGTTACTAGCATTGTAAGACTGACCAGAAAAAAAGAAAAACACCTTGCATGGTACCAACAGTTTTCATGAGGAAAAAAATGCTTCAAACAATAATGTTGCTGTTTATACAAAGTACTGGTTTGGCATTCAGATTTTAAAAAAACCTACATGAAATTACATTTGATTTTTAAAGTTAAAACAAAACTAGAAAAACAAACATGTTTTCATCAACACATTTTGAAAATTTTAAACCTCTCAGATGTTTTTTTTTTTCAAAGTCAGTTTTTCCAAAGAAAGGCTAGGAGTTTAGATTTGAATATGTCTAATACTTGGGAAAAGCCAAGACTAGCTCCAATAAATTTTTGTGGTTTAAAGCTCATTTCTATATTTATTAATAGGATTTATTCTCAGTTATTCTTTGGGAAGCTTTTATGTCTTTCCCTGTCTATTCAGTGCATTGAAATAATTTCACCAGCATAGCTGTCAACACACTTTAACACAACAAGAAATTGAACAGAGCAGATACAGTCTAAACAAAAATATTAGTAAATCTAATCAAACTACTGTAAGAGTTACATATTTCTACTCTATAATGACTAGTCTTTTATAAGTTAGCTAAAATGATTTTTAATAATTTTTTTCTAACAGTTAGTAGATTTTTGGTTACTTCAAAGAATGTTTTGCCTAACTCTAAATATTCCATGTCAAAGGACAAATGACTGGATTGTCTTCCATGAGTCTGGAAGTTATTTCTGCACATTCCACTGGATTTCCTGCTAATGGACTTGAAAGGAGCTATATAGGAAAGAGAGAAAGGTAATTCAAGAGATGACTGTCTTGGATGCCAAAAGGCATGGACTTTGAGAATGCTAGGACTGTAAGTATAAGGAAAGGGATGTCTCTCTTTTTCTGTAAGAAAATGCTGAGCTGTTTTTGATATCTGTTTTTGATTTCATAGAATCATAGAATGGTTTGGATTGGAAGGCACCTTAATAGTCATCTAGTGTTTTAATGCCCCTGCTATGGGCAGGGATGCCACCCACTAGGTCAGATTGCTCAAAGTTCCATCCAACCTGACCTTAAACACTTCCAGGGATGGGGAATCCACAGCTTCTCCGGGCAACCTGTTCCTAACCACCCTCACAGTGAAGGATTTCTTGAAGGATTTCCTTCTATCATCTAATCTAAATCTCTTCTTTTCAAATTCAGAATTGTTTCCTTTTATTTTGCCAATGTCTGCCCATGTAAAAAGTCACTCTCCCTCTTTTTTAATAAGTTCTCTTTAAGTACTTAAATGCAGGCCACAATGAGGTCTCCTTGAAGCCTTCTCTCCTCCAGGAAGAATGCCACTTTCTAGTCTGTTTTAATAGGAGAGATGCTCCAGTCCTCTGCTCACCTTTCTGGTCTCCTCTGGACACCCTCTAACAGGTCCATGTCTTTCTTGTGCTGAGGACTCCAGATATAGATGCAGAACTCTGGAAGCAGTCTTATAAGGGAAGAGCAGAGAGGAAGAATCATCCTCTTTCTACCTGCTGGCCACCTATCTTTGGATGTAGCCCAGGATATCAGTGGCTGCCTGGGCTGCAAGTGAACTCTGTTGTCCTGTGCTCAGTTTTCAGCCAGAAACCCCCAGTACTTCTCTCAAGTGCGGCATCTTGCACTTTATATTGTTAAAGCTCATGATGTTCTTGTGGGCCCACTTCTCAGGTTTGTCCAGGCCCCCCTGGAAGTCATTCTGTCCCTCTGTTGTGCCAACCACAACACTTGGTTTTATGTCATCTACAAACCTGATGAGGCTGCACCCAATCCCACTGTCTGTGTCACTGACACTAAAGAGCACCAGTCCCAAGACAAAGCCCTGAAGATCACCAAACTCCGCCTGGACACAGAGCCATTGACCACAACTCTCCATCTGTGTCTGTCCAGCCAATTCATTACCTATCAAGTCTGGGGATGTAGTTTAGAGCTGAGATCCCAGGTAGTCATTTTTTGGCAGACACAAAAATATTGTAATGGCCCTATCAGTTGTTTCACATCATGTGTCATCTCCTGCTAGTTTTCTTGATTTTAAAAAGGCCCAGCTCTGCTGAGATTCTGCTGGTGTGCATTTTTGGCACACCATCTAGCAAATATCAGCTATGAAAATTCATCCCTCAATCTGACAAAAGAGAATACTCTAGTGCATTAGAGGCACTTTCCTACTGTCCATGGTAGGATTGACTTAAGGATGACTCAAGCCACATCACAAAGCATACCAAAAGTGAGCTTTGAAGTACTAGGCTCATGTTCCTTGACTAGCAGAGTCTAAGATGAGGTTTAGCCTTCTTCCCAACAATTGCCCCAGGCATGCATTCCAGCTGCACTCACTGCTGATTTACATCTAGTCAAAGTTCTCATCTGTCTGGTCACTCACTAGTGGCTCAAGCTTCTCCTGAACCTTGTGAGTGCATCCTGACTTTTTGCCCTCTCTGTAGGGGATACACTTTTGATCTAAATAAACTGTGTATTTGACAAAGATCTAATTGGCTGCTATCAGCAGACCTCAGGCACTCTGCGTCAGTGTGCAGTATTTTAGGCCTAGGATTTTAAACAGCTTTTGGTGTTTCCTATCTCAGCAGTGCAAGAACCAAATGAATATTTTGGATGAGATCCATTTGAAAAAGTGGCTTTGGACACTTTGACAATCTCCACCTCAACACCCCCAGAGGTGTTACAAAATCTAGCTTTTGGATGTCCTGTGAGCTACTGGAGTTCCAAGGCCTGTCTCAGTGCCTGTATTACAACAATACAGTGCAGTGAGTATTGCCATCTGATGAAAGGTATGTGTACACAACTTTTAACCTGCTTAAAGCTTATGGCCTTAAGACAGAAGTAAACTGGAGCATTTTCAAAACAGACAGATTCAGGAATAAAATGTATTCCTGAAAACGGAAGGATTCATAAAGAGGACTGAATAAAATCAGTGAGTTGAATATCCAACCAAATGTATCCAACCAATTACTTCCTAATGAGGACATACTCTAAATGTGTGCTATGACACTAACCTGAGTGAATATATTTTCTTCTAAAAGAGTTCCATTCCCCAAAAGTAAAATAGCACACAAGAATCACAAATATTTTCACAAAGAGAATGTGGATATAAAGGCAGAAATGTGACTTGCACTCCTTGGAGGAAAAAGGCAGCACTCACTACTGTGTCACCTGGATTCCTGACACTCTCTACATTTATACTTAATCAGCATCAGTCCTGATAAATTATTTTACTCTGGAGGAATTTAATGGGATGGCAGTTTGTCTGTGCATATGCTCTTATATTCTGCTTGGTGAAATAAGCAGCCTTGGGGGCTGGGGAGAAAGCTCTGATTTCTGTCAGTGGATCCTTTCTACACTCAGTTTTCTTTATACAGTACTGGTGTTCCCCTGTAACACAGGCATATTTGATACACCCTTGACATGAGTATCCTTAAAGTTCAGGGTAGTGGTCATGCTTCAAAGTATGTAAGACACAAGAAACAACAAACTATCTCATAGTATGGTTGATAGAGAACAGAAATCTAAAGGGTAAGGGAATACGACTCAGCATCCAGAGCAAAACAATAGCATCAGTATCTCAGACAGCATAATCTTGCATAGCTTTACTTTTAAGGACTGGGCTTAAGGCTATAAAAGCCAGTTTTGATAGCAGAATTGCATATGCTTATGCAATGCATTGGCCACAAACCGCAGCAGCATTTCTATAGTACTGGTTACATGGCACAGATTGCTTTCCATGAAAAAAAACTTAGAGAATGCTGGAATGCCTGTGAAGAGTTTCAATAACTTTTGTTGAATTGTTTAGTTATAATTTTAATATTAAATTTAACCTAGGTCTTAAGAGAATTCATTTATAGACCAATTCCAAGTAAAGAGTTGCACTGTAGAGCAGCTGATTTAAATAACTGGATGAAAGATTGGACAGCATAGTAAAAAGAGTGATTTAAAAGTTTTAAAAATAAAACTTTAACGATAAATGTAGACAAAACCAAGTACCCAATAGAAAGATGCAAGGAACAGTCTCCACAGCTAATGCATAGATAACTGGTAGATTCTGTGTTTCCATTTTATGTCTTTGGCTTTCCATATGCTTTATGAAATGAAGATTTACAGACAAGAATAAAACAACCCCAGTTCTCCTTACAACACTGTAGCCCCAAAAAGATGAAAAATGTGTTGTGAAAAGGTGAAAATAGAAATATTTTTTGGTTCCTCATGAAGAATAATCTGGAATCAAAGCTGTTATGGCCAGAAACCTGACATTTCAAAGGCATCCAGAAATGCAACAGCAGCAACACTTTTGGGGGAACTCGTAATGCAGGCACATTGAAGGCTGAATTCCCTGCTCAAAGAGCATCTTTCCCCTATTAAGATAGTATTGTCATCCTTGGGATAAAGATTACTCTAGCAAGCCATCTCTTCAGCTTTTAAAATAGATTAAAATATATATATATCTGCTTTTAGGACAAGTTTACTCTCATTCGACTTGAATTGGAGGGTGGGAAAGAAGATATTGCCTACCTCCTTCTAGCTTTGGGTTAACACATCCTTTTTCACAGTGCCTAGAGGAAACCATTTTGGTAACCATCTCTTGTTGAAATAAAGACAACATCTCCTTGTGGAGGCTGGGAAAGAGAGAAAAGAATTAGCCCAGCTAGAAGAAAAGAATGAGGGTGATGAGATGAAAAATAGCAATTTTGATCTGGATTCAGTGCAGGATCAGAGATGGGAGGGAAATATGACTCTAAATCACCCATCTGCTCTCCTAATTCTGGTACAGAATGAAACTGTACCCAGTCTGCCCAGACACAACTCCTACACGCCTGGGTGAGAAAAGTGTGGAGCATATAGATGACTCCATTGGAACCATTCCATTTTCACTAGGAGAAATTCTGCCTTGTTAGGGCAGGTCTTGATTCCCTGAGCAGCATATTTCAGGGGCTTTGTGTGAAAAAAGGGGTAGTTTTATGATCACAAATGGGAAGGAAGCAGGTCCATTGCACAATCTCTGTTAGAAACCCTTGATCTAAAGTCTGGGATATTATAAGTTGGCACCAAAATAGAAACACTCAAGTGATAGACGAACAGACAAACTGCAGGCCACCAGATAGGAAAAAATATGATACCCTAATGTGAGGCCCCACAGGCAGGAAAGAAGATCTGGATAATGTTACCAAAAGGGGGGAAAGAGTGAGACAGGCAGAGAAAGGAACCACAAATCTATATGCACCAAACCAAGATATAAGGCATTTTATGTCTGTACCAAATGTATACTGGTTAGCTTAACTACTTCTTTGATTCTGAAAACTTACATATGTATCCATTTGTTTGCTTATATATGAGCTGCAATGCCTTGTCAGTCTGATCCAAACCCAATGGATTGATATTGATGGGAGAATAATTGGGTATAGACAAATATTGCCATAGCTAAAATGTGTTATTTACTGTTCAACTTATACTTGCTATTGACTCCTCTCTTAATGTAATTCTAAAAAATGCTATCTCATCATTTTTCTGGTGCCATTATTATGGAGACTTAGTTTTCTATTAGGCTGTAGTAAAACTTGAACTTGCACAGTGTCATCAATTTCTCCTCTTCATGAAAATGAAATGGTTTGCGATCACCATGCAACACAACGTGTTAACTTCATACTTCATTTGATGATATATTGGAAGCCTCCCAGAAAAGAGTTTATCTAGGTACTTGTATGGCACTTATCACTGTGGTATCTGGTGTCTTCCAAGATTCAGCCCTTATAAATATATGTGCTTATCCACAGTCTCTGTGTCTGCAATGGAGTAATACCACCCAAAATAGCCCCTTCCCTCATTCTGAGCTGCAGCTCTTCAAACCTGGCTGCTAAGATATCACTGCTGAAATACTTGGTGATGCCAGCCTAAGCATAGAAGGGCAAAATCCCTGTGATTCTCTACAGCACTTATAAGCAAACCAAGAAGCTGGAAAGCTGGCTGATGAAAAGGTTTGCCAAGAAGTTAAAACAATGCTGAATGAAAGTAAGGTGAAATACCAGGTGCTTCTGTTGATGCACACTACCTGTGCTGTCTCTGCTCAGCTTAAGAATTTTAAGGATGAATACAGCACAGAAAAATGCTGCCTAAGAGCACAGACGGTAAGAATATTGACTGAAGATTATGAAAGTACAAGTGAGCAGTGGAACTACCCTTTTCAACATCTGCTCAGCGTCAGCACTGTTATCAACAGTGGAGAGTTGGAATATATTCCTTGAGAAGCCTATCTTTACTCAGTAACTTACAGTTACAGACAAAGTCAGTGGTGCTGTAACATTCATGAAAGACAGCAGAGATGGAAATCTTACCTTAACTTACCTTACCTTACCGGGTCGATTAAAATTGACAAGAAGGATCTTCCCTTAGTCTCAGCTTCTACCATGGATGTTCTGCAAAGACCACACTGATCTTCCCATAAAACATGAAATGGCTTATACAAAATTTTATTCAGAAAAAACACTGAAAAATATATTTTGCAGTCATCATAAATTTTTACTTATTTCTCAGAAGACTTAACAAAATGATTTTACCTGGAATTTGGAAACTTGTGCTTAAAATACTCATAACAGGGTTCATGGTTCTTCACACAACAGAGAAATGCCTGGAAGAATTACATCTGAATTTACAATGGCAAGTAGTAGCAATCAACATTGCATTATATGATCTATACTACTTTGTTTTATGTTACATCAGAGCAAGACAACCTGAAAGCTTCAGCTCTAGGGAGACTGCCTGACCTCTCCAGACAAGACTCCAGGCCAAAGATAGCCAACTAAAATATCCTTGTCCCTATTTGTGGCAATATCCTCATAGCTCGTTCCAAACATCATCGCTTAGTCACACATCAGTTTGTTGCTTTGTACTTTATAAACATCAAGCCAAGTTTGAGGACAGTGAGAGCCTTTTAATACCTTTCTGAACAACCACTAGTTTAAATAAAAGCAAAGTGCATAGTACATGCCATAGGAAGAACATATACTCTTCGAAAGCATGCATCAGTAAAGATTCCTTATTGACAGGGAGTACTATCAAGGCCTGTGACAATACTGATGGAGATACAGGATGTGCATCCAGATGATGTGGCTGTCCTTTGGCATACTTACACCAGCTGAATCGAGCCAGCCTGGAAATCTTTCCGCAAGACTGAGAGCATCAAAGCTACCACATTAGCCATGCTTCTGTGCAGGCATGAGAGAGTACACTGTTATGAGTGATGAAGCATAGCAAGCTGACTAGCAGCAAAGCCTTGCTCTATGCCAGACACACATCCACCACAATGCACACAAGGAAATCCACTTACAACAGGCTCATGACAGAGTCCTCTGTTAGGGGGAGGATCCATGGGTAGCAAATTAATCTACTGGATCGTGCATGAGGAAAAGTGCATGTGGTCAACTGCTTGTCCACCTGCCTTGTCCCCCTTACTCACCCATGGTACCATCATTCTCAATTATTCACCCATGGTACCATCATTCTCAACTTCTCTATTAATGAACTTTTGGTAGAAACTGAAACTTCACTCAGTGGGTTCACTGCTCTTACAACCTCAAACATCTCCTTTGGGAAAAAAAAAAACAAAACAGGGCTTTGATCTCTGAAAAGGTCATTATACTTTATAGCTTTAAACATGACATGCAACCTAGAAATGAATCTTGGAAAAGGCTTTTGGTACATGTTACACACAGCTGTCATTTATTATTGTTAATAAAAGTTTATTAGCATTATTTCACAATCATATCCTTGTAAACAAAAAGGAACAAATCCATGGTGTTTGGCTTGGGTTGTTTTGGTTTGTTTTTCCCATCAAAAAACTGAAATTATTCAAAAAGTTGCATTAATTTTTGAGTTCTATAGTGTAGAATGTATTTTAAAATCATAGAAGATTTTCAGTAGCAGTCAGCACACATGTAATGAAGGAGTCTGGAATAACTTTGAATTTCACTATGTGCTACTGACGCAGACTCACACAGGGAAAAAAATCTGTAGTGGATAAAAAACTTTAATTTCACAAACCTGGCCCCCATCTTCCAAGACATTCCTTAGCAACCATGCAGTAAACAATAAACTAAACTGATCTCCACTGATCACCCATTTATTTTTTGCAATTGATTACACCACATTTTTCAAGGTGGGAAGGATGTGGTTTTCTCTTAACTCTCTCTCTTTTGACTAACCTCTGTATGATATCTCTACAATAGAAGCACAGTTAATTTGCTTCAAGAGGTTAATATAGTAGTTATAACTTTTTCCACTTGCTGCTAAATCTCAACTTTTAAGTGACAATGATTATCTTCTACTACTACTACAGTGTACAAATATATAATGTGTATTGTTAGTTACTTGTCCTTAGCACCAAGTCAAAATATCCACTTCCATTTTAAGTTCTTTTATATGCAGATTCAACTGCTCAGTCAAATATTCATGAGAACCATGACCATGCCAAAAAGGGGAAAGAGGCAAACTCAAAGTCAAGCCAAAGAAAATTAATAGAATATTCCAAAGGCAGGATTCCTCCCACCCTTCCTTCCATGTTCACACAATTTCATCCATTAACTAATGATGGTAAAGCAAGCAGAAGTTTAAAAGCCTCACCATATTAAGATATGGGCACAAATCAAAACTCTGGAAGGGAGTGACCTAAAATTCTCTAATGGTTTTAATTCACATCTATTTGGCAGCATGAACCTATCTTTACTTTAAGGGCTAAGTAACGAATATTTGTCTGGGAGAAAATGAATAAGCTGCTTCCCAAACATAGACCAGAATTCCTTTGAGACTTTGTACCACACAGTCTTGTTCTTCCTTAATGGACTCCAGTAATTTGTGAAACTGCATTTTATCTCATAAGTAAAATACAAAGAAGGATGCTTCCAACACACTAAAGTATGATAAGTTTTTGGGTTCAGTTTGTTTTTTTTTTCCCTTTTATTGCAGTGTAAATTTTTATTGGCATCATATCCATAAATCGACTATCTGGTTGAGGAATACAACATTTTCAAGATACTCTCAACACAAAAATTAATATTAGGGGGCCTATTCTGACTTATCTTTTTATCACATCGGAGTTCTTCATTAAAAACTATTCCAGCTACAGGTTAATAGCCTTTCCTCCTCATGTCAAATGTCACCTTATAGCACTACTTTTTAGTTTCCCATAGTTGGCTTTTAAAAATAGATAGGCATATAATATTGGAGGAATCTGAGTTTAAGGGAACCTGAATGTCTAAGAAAATAGAGGTTGACATCACTTAAATCGAAATCCCATGAAATCTATATTTTCAAGGTATCAATATATTCTTCATGAATACCAGTATGATGGACAAAAGCTGTTCTGATTAAATCAGCATAACACACTGATTTCAGTACAGGTTCCTTGTGATCAATGTTGAAAAAACTCACCAATGATACAGCAAACAATCAGCAAAAAGTGCTAACATTTATCTAGATTGAAGCATTTGCTTAGCTTTATATTTTGTCTTCTGGTAATGATCAGTTTTGTTTTCTATGCAGCATTTTTATTTTCTGTTTTATGTCTTAGCACTGGATTGTTGGGTGGTTCCTCTCCTGCCCTCCCCCACCTCCTTTATTCCCACATTTAATATTTTAGTTTGTCTGCATTCTGCTTAGTTATTGAGTTTAGCTGATTTATGATTCTGGTTTTGTTGTTTGTATAATTCTGTTGGAGTGTAAATAGCTGCTAGTTTTCAATTTTTCTTTAAATTTGTTGTTCCCATAGTAACTCTTTAGTGCATTTTTTCCTGTGGTTTGAAGGATGCTTTTGGGCTTTTCTGTGATGGTCTAGTAATCTTCATCAGACTGCAACGTCTTTACATTTTTCTTCATGTTTGGACTATCCCAGTTTCTTAACTCTTGGCTGCTTACACAGATCTTGTGGCCTAGAGTACTGCATTTTCTATACTGGCATTTAAATAAAAGTGAAGATACATGACATATAAAATTTATACAGTGAAATCAGATATGTGTTTTAAATGTAGTCTACAGACAGGTGTAAAGCAATCTATTCCTTTTCAGTCTAAACCTTCTAACATTAAGAAGATCTCCCATTTGGTGCGTGGAACCATTTTTTGTATATAATGGTCCTTGTGTGTGTGTTGGACCTAACTTGGCTTTGAATGTCCCAACCCTTTTACAACAGAAAAAGAGAAGAAGGACAAGTTAAAATGTAACCTGCATCCCTGAAAGGAATTTCTCAAGATATTTTAAAAAGTTATACAGGTAGCAGTGGTAACTCTGATCACTCAAAGCTCTCCACACAAAACGAGGGACTAAATTTCCTGACCACTGCTGCACTCAGCTCCTTTACAGCAATGGACAGGGAGATTCTGAGGTTGCTCTGGTTTCTTTTAAGAACTAGGTACATCTGAGGACAGCCCCAGACTTCAAAGGGATCTAAAACTGCCTCAGAGCTGCTCCTGTTTTTTCTATTTCCTGTCCACATACAGCTGAGTTAAAGCAGGACCTCAGGCTCACTGTGTAATAGTGATCTGAAACCCTCTGCCACAGAGCTTCCATCTGAGTCATGAAAACAGTGGGACTAGTTGTCCATATGTTGAAGCTGTGTTTTGAAAACAAATTTGCTAGTTTTGTTAAAAGCTCAGAATGCCTAACTATGCAAAACTGCAAATACACCTTACAGAAACTGTATCAGGCAGAAAAAAGGCACAGTACTGATTGATTCTGATTACATGTAGCACACACATATCACAGAATGTCTCAGTGCCAGAGAGGGGAAATTATTAAGCATGTTATGATAAACACAAAAAATGGAGCTGTGCTGAGGTAAATATGAAAATATAACTCCATTTTTCTGACTACTGTAATCCCATACATTTACAAAACCCAGATTAATTTTCTCTTTTCTGTCTTACAAAATTCAACTTGTTACTGTCATGCTAAATTTTTCAAGTCACTTGTCCCCAGTGTCCCTATGGCTTCTTTTCTTTGGTAATGTGTACCTATTAAACAGCCTTGTAGAATAAGTAATTCTTGATATAACTGTCAAAAACCAAAAGAAGTTATAAATCACACATATGATAGGCTAGCATTCTAAAATAAATTCTGTAAGATTTTTCTGTAATTGTCCAAACAGCCTCTGAAAAAAGTACTGATTGAAAATTTTATATTTTACTTTGTAAGGGCAGCTCTGTCACCATAATTCTACATCCATTTCTACTAAAGAAAATGTACAAAAGCAAACAATCTGAGGTCTCAATGCAGACTTTTGTTTTAAGAATGTGCAAAATTTGAGAGGGCAAAGGGTATTTATGATTGGACAGCAGAAGCTCAGAGCTTCCTGCACTTACGATAATGAGAGAACATTTGAATTCCTGAGGAAGTATGCAAACCACTTGCTAAAAAGGCCATTATGGAAACATTTAATAATAGAAACAATGATGTGCATCATCTTTTTTCAAAGTGGCAGGACAGAAGCAGCTTTGAGATTTGATTCAGGCCATCTGCAGACTCAGGCAAATCTCAATCACTTAACACTGTGCATAGTCAGAAGGTAATATTTACAGCCCAAGAAACTACAGGAGGATTTAAGAGATTTAAATTAGGGAAGTCTTTGATCATTCTGTATCAGCTTTGGAATAAAAAGGAAAACATCTAGAAATAACTCCACTAGCGATTAAGCCCACCTAAATTTTTTTTTTTTTTTTTTAGATTAGTCCTATTCTTTATACCTAATCTTTTCTTTTGGTAGAAATGAATTATGGTAGCGCAATTGGCTCATAAAAGCTGCTCTTGAAGGATATGCTAATTCTGGACACTATTTATTTAGATAATTTTGGAAGAATACTACCAAATTTAATGGAGAATGATAACCTCACCAAAAATTTTTGTAGTTTGTTTTCTCAAACATCCCACGGTAAGTGCAATTCTGTGTTATGGTCAACAGAGCAAAGAATTATAATTATGGCCAGCAAATTATATAGGATTTTGGATGAGATAATTCTATTTGGTTTCCATAGTAAAGGATGATTTCATTCTTACTACCATTCTGTAGGATGTTTCCACAAGGAAAATTTGAACAAAAGCAGAATCTCTACTATCTTCCTCTTGGCCTCTAGCTACTACAATGCATAACCATTATAAACTGATAAATCACTTGAATGGTTATGACATTTTCCATTGGCTACGAGGACAGTGGTACATACACACATACTGCTGCCAGCATTAAGTAACTGTCAACTGAATTACCTACATGATGATTTAAGCTCAGCTAAGCTTTTAAGGGCAATTTTTTTTCTCTCTCAAAAAGAGATTATGGTTGTGTTTCCTATATTCAGATCTTGTTACCCTTTTAAATGCCAATTAATGAGTTTGCTGATTTCACAAGGCATTGTTGCCCATGCTGACAGAGCAGAATATTGGAGCTGATTCCTGCTATATAGACCTAGGAGAAGGAAAACATATACCAAGTTTGTAAATCCAAATTCCTGCTAATGTGTGGACAAGAACAAGTTTCACATGGTACAGGTACACAGATGTGGTTTATTTCACATATTTTTACATTCTACAGAGCTATAAATGATTTCCAGTCTTTGGATGTATTAATTTTCTGTGTCTGCCCAAAAAAAAAAAAACCTTAAAAAAATATAAAAATGTTGACAGTGCTCCAGTAACTGATACGCAGTCTGAGTAGCATAAGTGTATTTGTTTAACTAGCAGTCTTTGCCCCAAAGAGAAATTCCCACTTATGCCAATACAGTTGCAATAATATTTGTAGAGGCTCACTAAAATATCTGGAGTTTGGTTATAACTTTTCCTCTTTGAGAAGGGTAAAAAGGCAAAATTATGTAGGTTGAGAGTGCAGAGATGGTCAGGATGAACAGGAGTACTTGTTAAACTCAGACTAACTACGGAGACAATTGTTTGCTTCCTGACAAAGATGGTGTCAGTTCTGTTTGCCAACATGCACTGCAGCTATATGTAACCACTAAAAAAACCACACAGACATTCAAGATCTGCCACTTTTGGAACAGGGACTAGGAAAACTGTATAATCCCAGAGTAAAAAACCGCACAGCAGATGGTCTTTTTTTGCTCATCTCCTGCTCCCTCTCCCTCCCAAGTGATGCTGACAGTATCTGCTGAGCAGACTGCCAGGGACAACCACATCACTCCATTTAGGCCACCTTTTTGGCACACCAGTCTTGTTTTAATTTTGCATTTTTTCTTGTCTTATTCTTACTGTGCTAAGACCATGAGTTTAACTATATATAGGAAAGCTAATAGATTTATTGCAGCTGTTAAATGACACTGTAGAAAAAAAAGGAAAGCTGAAACACAGAGTGGAGCAGATGGAGGAAACAAGAAAATGTTCATACTCCATGAAGAAAGATAAATGAAGCAGGGAATCTCATTTTTGGAAGGCAATTTTAAATAAGGTCATTATCATAAAGGTTGGCTCAAAAAATGTAACTTCATAATAAAAGAATGCAGAATGGACTTAGAAGTATCTGATTTTCCATGCTGATGAGGAGAGGCAAGCCTGTTTTTGACTGTATGCTTACCCAATGGCTACATTCGAAGTGTTATCACTGATCTTTTCTGTACTGCCTGTACATTATAGGCCATGGCTCATTAACTGATGTCATTATCACTAGATGAGTCCAGTTTTGCCTTCCAGTTAGACAAGAAAATCCCATTTGACTGTATCTCAAGAAGCAAACCAGAAAGAGACCATCCCTATATGTTGAATACCAGCATATTTTATTCTTTAGATACCAAAATATAAACATTTGCTTAGGAATACGGTCATGCAGCCAATTATCCTTTGTCTTGATGACAAAGTAAGTCTTAGTTTGATAGCAAAGAACCCTCTCTACCTCAAAATCATGTAAAGTAGTGCTTAGAGAATGCATTTTTCTATGTCACACACACCATAAATATATATTTCTCTCCTGTCCCTAAATTACTTTCATTTATGTTTAAGTATTAAAATTTTATGCAGAATAAATATATTTGTCCTCCAAATTATGCCCTGACATCCATATGATTTATGGACAAGGAGAGGGGTGCTGAGGTGTCTAAGAAAACTGGGGAGAAAACAGTATTTAAACTCTAAAAGGTTTCTGGATAGTCTAATATATATTCTTTTGAATGATTGTGTTTATAGTCCTCATACGATTAGGCCTATATTCTGAAACTGTTGCCCCTTATGAAATTCTGAAATAAACTCTTTTGCTGACAAATATTGAAACTGTACAATTTTCAGTGACATTTACCAGAAAGAGCTATATTCAACTTCACCATAAGCAAAGAATACTTAGTACACTTTCATTTATATATAGCAGATTAGCCCCTCTCTCCTCCCCAAATTGTCCATCATCTTCTCCTGTTCCTGTAACATATTTCTCCCAGTTACAGAGATTTTGCTCTCACAGGAAACAAACTAAAATGCATACCACACAGAAACAGAATAAACAAAAGACAAGTCCACAAGAGAAATCTGCTAGGACACTGGATGAAATATTTTCCCATGAATCTAAAAAAGATAACAGGCACTTACTTATACGTCTCCTTTCATCCCTGAAAGCTTTAAAGTTAATTCATGGTTTCATAACTACAATAAAGTAACCATGCAGAGATTAAAATCAGGGCCTATTTTTATTTGGATATCAACAGTATGAATCCCACCCAGGTCTTTCTAAAAGCAGCCTTGGCTGACACTCCAAAATGCTTCCTCAAGTTCATCTTCAGCCAAATAAGAAGTGGTCTGGAAAGGATTCATCCTTTTAGTGTACACAGAAGATCCTCGCCCTGGATCTATAAACCAAGTCTTTAAATTCCATTGTAATTACTTTGCAGTCATAAATAGAGCACACTATTTATGGAATCCCAGCTGGCTTTAGACAAGGTGCACATATCTTAAAACAGAACATTCAAAAAAAAAAAAATGGGGACAGTGACAGAGACACAACTGTGATAATATATGAATGCTCAAAAAGAAAACAAGTAAGAAAGGAAAAGAAAGAAAAAAATAATCTTTTTTTTTTTGCTTTTAACATAAAGTAATAACCAAAAAGAACTTTCTTTATTGAAGAACGTTTTCTCAGAAGCTGGATTCCCACCTTGATGGTTTGCTTTGAAGTAAGACAGGGTTGGTGAAAATGAAAGTTCTTTTATAGCAAAGTACTTTAAATCACTTAAGACATGATGACTTAATAACAGTCTTACACAAATAACTGTACTCTTCACTCTGAATTTAATAATCAAACCAAAACACTGTTTTCCCTGAGAGATACATTTTTGTAGAGACAGTCATGGAAATTCAAGACCATGGCTAGGGTTAGTGCTTGTTGAAGATTTCACCAGAGATTACAAGTCATTCATAGTGCCTCTGATATCTATAAATGCCTAGCTTCCATGGATGTACAAGGAATAGCAACAAGTCCCTCCATTTTAAGCTGGGGTAAAACTATTTTCATAGAGTTTGTCTGCCAGGGGTTTCCCGTGACCCACAGCATTTGCTGGCTCTTCTGTGGAACAGCAAATGACATGACCATCAGCAAGACAGCCAACAGTGCAGATTTCTCTTTATGAACTTCTTATAAAATGAACATTCAATAGGCCTTTTAACGTGCCCAATTATTGTACCAATTTTTAAAGCATTAAAGAAACATTGCCTGGAAGTTTCATATATTCAGCAGTAAAACATCACTGAAAACCATGGATTATTAGAGCATACAGACATTTTTGGTAATATCATCCAATTCAGTATCTAGTCTCCAACACCGGTATTAAGCACATGTTGAGGAAAGAGTAAATACTAAGTAAGGAGATTGATATCACTACTGCCAGCAGTGGTAAATCTCTTAAGAACAAAAAATACATCAGCTTTCTCTGTACTGTTGCTATGTATCATTTCAATAGCAGACTACAAATGAAGAGGGTTTTTTAAGAACTTAGCTTCTAGTACAGAAGACTGCAATAAAACTGATTAGTAGAATATATTGTGGGTAATGATAAAAAGAAATGCAGGGATTGGCTGAATGGAGCTTACAGGTATACAGGATAGCAATATGTATTGTCTGTAGAAACATCGGCTGCACAAGAAGACTGAAAGGACCGGAACTTTAGATATGCAAAGTGAAACAGCAAAGACATTATAAAATTTTTAAGCTAAAAAGCCCACAAACCAACCCACCAAACACAAACCAAAAACAACCTCAAACTACTGCAAAGGCAAGCTAGCAATCTGCTTCCCGTATTCCCAGTGACAAGAAGTGACAAGCTTAACAACAGAACTTTTTTAAACATCAGCAGAAAATACCCAAGAGTAAGTGTAGTGCAGGTCTCTAATAGGTTGCCTGGGGGCCTTAAAGAATATCTGTAAAGCTTTGGAACAGGTTAGACAAACATCTGTCAGGATTAGCTCATGCTGCCTTGGGGCAGGGTGATGAACTAGATGCACTCTTGTGCTCCCTTTTAACCCTAAAATTCTATCATCATTAGAAAAAAGCTACACAATTCCATGGCAGTAGCCAAAGAACATCTTAGTTCACTAGGAAACCAAGGACAGTGATTAAAAAAAAGCAGTAGTCTACTACTGAATTAAGATGGTAATTTTTTGATAATGCTGAAAAACAAAAGGTTCAACACATGTTTATATTCTTCCATTTCAAAGAAAAAATATCTGCTTTCATTACATTTTCAGATTTCTAGTTCATGGAAATAAACTAAGTTCCTCAGGGAAAGAGAGAGAGTCATCCTCTAAACCTCAATTTCTTGTGAATGGAGGCTGAAAGGTAAGAGATGAAGGATTTTTGCAACGTGTGGAACACCTGTGAGAAGGGGCTCAAGCTACACCTAATGAGACTCTGTTTTTTAAGCACAGACCTTCACTGTGTAAATGACTCCAGTGCAAAGATCATACCATGAACTGCATGAGATCTGTAACCAGAAGCTGTACAACCACATTTGTCGTGGGCCAAAAAGCAGGTATTTCACTGCAGAAACTGCACTGTACACGCTAACCAGGCGGGAGAGAGAGTGCGTCATCCTGCACCTGGTGTACGTACTAACCTAAATCAGTGTTGGCTCAGGATTCTCTTGGCTCTCAACTCTACTGAGGTAAGGCGAAAAGGTGATGGAAAGAGGCTTACATCAGTTTTGCTATTCCCAGCTAAATATTTTTCTACCTTATTATACATGTATAATTTCAGGTCATCATTAAGCAGTATTTGAGTTAGAAAATAACCTGACAAAGTCCTGTGCAATACTAAGACTGAAATTCCCTTTAATTTTTATTTTCTTCTTTTCTATAAACTGGAATAGTTCCACCCAAGGAAAGCCAAGGGTATAAAAATGTGGCGACTCACCTTATACATGGCAGAGATGTGATTTAAACTTCCCATATTCTAGACACTTACTTCTCATGTTGCACCAGCTATCTTTCTATCCAAATAGCTGTTTCTCTCAAATCAAAACTTGTAATGCCCTCAGAGAAAGCAGAAAAATTTTCAAGTTTAGCATCCTTTCAAATGTATGCTTCTGTTAAGAGCAGCTTTGAAAAATCAGCATTATTAAGTCAGATTTATACCTAAATATTTTTGTCACACTACACAAAATTTCTCATTTGGTTCCCTTTCTATGCAGCATAAAAATAACACCTGTGAGGCGATGCATTTTGAAGTCTTTCACAAGTGCTGGAATAGACTGGCAGCCCTGCTGCCCCTCTTCTACACAGTGCCCCTGTAAGAATGCTGTGCCAATTTTTAAAGACATTCCAGGGCAGGTGGTAATGAAAAGCAGCAAAGCCTACTCTGGCTCCTCATCCACAAGGAAGAAGAATACTTACAATGAGTGAGAGAGACAGAAAAATCATGCCAACCCAAAGGAAAAGCAGAGAGGTCAAGAGAAACACAGAAATGTGGTTTGTAGGTTTTTTTGCTTTGTCTTCTCTCCAGTTCTCCATCTCCAAGTTTACTGCTTGTAAAACTGCATGAAGAGAATGCATCTGAAGATTTCAGGACAATTAGTGTGAATGCAGATTAGCCCAGAACTCCTCCACACCTACCCTAAAGAATCTCCAAATAATTTCTCTTCCTTCTCATTCCCCTCTAGGACAGCACCACTGCTTCTCAGGGGAAATACAGGAAGTGGTTAACTCAGGATAAATGCTTCCTGACACCTGGTGCCATTCCAGAATCAGCAGAATAAAACTATGTTGGATACAAAGCTTATTTTAGATCTATATAATCAAACAGTTCATGTTTACAAATGCTACCTATGCATTAATAACACTACTTAGGGTACACAGTTGCTTTTTGAAACTTTTTAAATTATATTCTGCAAAAGTATTTTAAAAGGCTGTTGTCTATGTGAAAAACAGAGCACCAGCAGCTCCAGCATTGTATCAGATTTGCTGGAGGAATAAAAACTTATCAACACCTTAGAAGACAAGGGGCAGCCTCCTGACATGCAGGTAGCCCTCACAACATGTCATCACATTGACCCTCTGCCCATTGCTTAGAGCTATGATGTGAACGCAAACAGGGGAGGCTTTCATTTTCGTCTCAGGCCTATGCTAAGACCTTCCTAAACTGAAAACACAGCTGGTTATAGTGTGCAACTTCCACCAACTGACAAGGCTGGCATCCCTTGATGTAACAGAGAAATTTAATGAGGTTTCAACATGTCATACTAATAGAGCTAAATCTGAGCTACTATGACTGTCAATGACGTTATCCTAGTAACTTCTCACCCTGGACATATAAATGGCTCCTGAAGAACATGACTTATCTGCACGCTAAGTTGAACAGGGTTTAAATAGCATAATTAAAGCTAATATGAATCTATTCAAATTAAATATACTGAAATACTTCAGATACTAGAATAAATAAAGTCTCATCTCTGGGGAAGGATTAGTGTGATAAAAATGACTTCAGTTCCACTGCTTAATTTTGTCATGTAGATGCTCCCTGTAGACACTGCAGAGAGATAATTTTTCTAAAATAGAAAATTTAATTTTCTTTCAAAGGCAGGCAAATCCAAAGCTTAAGAAAACAAGATTTTATTCAGCCTGATGAAAACAGAATGCTAAAACCGCCAAATGTAAAATGGTATTGAATAGCATTCACACTCATCCAATTTAAGGAAGTTTTGGATTCTTGATGTCAACTGTAGTGCCTTTGGTGGTAATGCACAACCTATGCACTGAATTACAAAACCATAAGTTATAACTTCTGTAATGTGTTTAATGTAGGTAAATAATTATAGCTTTTTGAATCATGTACATTAAAAACACAGTAACAGAAACACTTGTTTACACTGGTAAGCAAAGTCATGTGTTCTAAAAAGTGGCTCAAAAGCCATCACAATAAGGGTATATAAATTGGTATATTAAGATTTTTGAAATTTGTTCAAGTCAGATCGGAGTATCTTGGTAATAATTCTGAGAAAACAAGATTTCTTATGTCAAATATTTAGTAATACAAATTAGTAAACTAAATAATCTCTGAGACTTAGCATGAGAAAAATCACCAGACGGTAAACTGATAAGCTTTTTAAAGAAAATTCAGATAAATATAACCCAAGCAAATTAACTTTCATTAGATTTACCATTCATTGCAGATATGGCCACTTACATCGAAGTTGTTAAAAAGATAAACTTACATAAGAAATGACCAAAGAGCTACTGGATAGTGATAAACATATGCAACATACAACTGGAATAGGATTAATACTGCTGAAGATACAAAAATAATCCAAATAAATTCATTCAGGTATATAATTTAAAAAAGTTTTAAAAAGAAATTTTAGTTTCTACAAAAATAGGACTGAAATACTTACAATGGTGTTAGAAATTCCTCTGCCTGGGTTACTGATTCTCCCTTACTGACCTTGCACTTCTGTAGTCAATCAAATCAGAACTGAGACCTACAGGAAGGCAGAAATATCAAGATTCAAACACCAAGGGAAATGTTTTGTTAGTTTGTTTTTGTGGGGTTTTTGGGGGTTTTTTGGGGGTTTTTTGTTTTGTGGGGGGTTTTTTTTGTTTGTTTGTTTGGTTTTTTTTTATCTAGAAGCAGTACTGTATACTGGTGATGCTGAGACATCCGAAACCAAATTAATTTCCCAAGAATAGAGTAAAAACTGAACCTGGACAAACACCAGGTTGTAAACTTTTAGTTCAGCAGTCTTTATTTCTGAGAAATCATTCAATGAACTTGAGAAGTTTTTATAAAACTTTAACTTCAGACAGCCACTGTCATAATATTGTAGCTACACTATGCTAAGTTTTAAACATACTATGTTGTGTGAAAAATATGAATAGTTTACATCTCATTAGTGGAAAAAGAAATCCTGACTGAAGTCTTAAAGCTGAATGAAGACAAGAGTAAATAAGCCCAAATGATGGGATATGTATAGAGTTTACACTGGTTGCAAAAATGACATTGAGAATAGCCTTCATATTTTGCTCTACTGAAAAATTACTAAAATGTAATTAACAAGACCCATTTCACCATATCTTACTCCATTTTAAGAAATAAAATGTTGGTAGTCAGCAGTGACAACAAATACTAGTACTCTATTTGTATGCAAACTATGCATATTACAATGTAGTCAAATGCAAAAATTAAATATTTTTTAATGTTTCATTATTCATTTACAGATCTGACAGATTCTTCTAACGTTATACTCACCCTACATGGCATTTCATCTATAATTATATATTATATACAAGGATAGCAAAACATTCTCCATAATTTTGGGGTGGTTTGTTTTTGTTTTTGTTTTCAGAAAATAATACAACTTTATAAAATGAAAACCAGTGGGGAGATTACCAGAAATTCTGTCCTTTTTTTTTTCTGCATGAGGGAATAGAAAAATCTTTGGTATTGTTATGAGGTAACAGGAAATACTACAGTAGTGAATATAAACACATCTTCATTAGGTGACTGCTGCATTGTGGTTGTTACTTGGGAATGGTTCTGGATTATCATCTTATTTTTATTTGCTCTAATTTAAAGATCCTTTTCTCAGTTGGTGGAAAAATAATGTTCCTTCTTTAGTTCTAAGAAGAGCAGCCTAAGGCTGGAATGCTCTAAAGAAACCCAAGCTTTTGTAAAATGATGTCATATGCCAACTGTGCCAGGCAAATGTTTAGTAATAGCTAAAGCATTCCATAATTAAAACAAGTCCCTTGTTAAAAAAAGCTGAAAATGATCAAAGCTCTTTTGTTTGTTCAGCTACTCGATAGATGTGAAAAGTTTTGCTCACAGTGAGGATGGTGCTGTGATTCCTTTCTCCATGGTAAGTAGCAATAGAGTGCATCCTGAACTATCCCTATATGCAAAAGAAACTAATTAAAAATTCTACAGCAAAATGAGTGAAATCAAAGGGGCATTCAGCATAAAATAGACAGGTATTTCTTGCTCCTGTAAGACACAGAGTGGAGCCTTAAATATCAAAACTATTATCTTATAGTTGCAAGTCAATAAAGCAGAGATATTTCAACAGTTGTCAACAAATTTACCACTCAAGCTGAAGGGACAATTTTATACCAGTAGTGATTTTATTCTATTCCTTTACACTATCATGCTTCTAAAACATTTCCTGTTTACCAAAAACAGTATATGTGAGAAAATATTTTGAAAATTAAGTATTTCATTGACTGAAACACATGCTTCCGCTTGCCTTTGATCTTGTTCCTACTCTATGCCTGAAATTGCCTTAAGGGTTATTCAAAAATGGCTATTCAAATGCACCTTAGAAACTGAGGAAACAGAAATTCTCATCTAAATATGCCTTAGTACAGTTTTTATATGCCACACTTGTTCTTTTTTTCTTTGACTCGCAGAGGTACTAATAAAACAGGAGGCAGACAATTCTAAAACCAGTCCTGGCCATGTTTGCAGGACATAACTGGAAATTTTAAATTGAAGCCTTTTCCCCTAACATTTGCTTTATACTCTTAAGCAACAAAAATCAAATATAACTGTACCCACAGCATTCAGCACACTTTTTAAAACTTCCCTGACCCAGAGTAGCAGAGGACAAGGGTGCACATCAACATTAAAAGGGAAGTTACACACAGTCGAGTTTGGAATAATGGTTTGAAAGAAGCTGGTTAATGCTAAACTCTGTCATAGGTATTAGTCTCTGTGGAACTAAAGCTTCACTATAACATGAACAAAAACCTGCTTCTTTCCACCACAAAGTATCAGGACAAAAATAAGTCTGAATCAACCTTTTGACCAAGTGAGGACTCTGGTCACACTGAGTTATATGCTCAATATGCAAGAACTTAATTTGTTGCAAAATTTTATATCCTTGTTCCAAACTCTTGCCACTTTTCCCATCAAATGCTCAATGAAAATTCCATACTAAGTTAATGTAAACACCGCATTTCGAATACACAACTTTAGCTGTGACCAATTAATATCATAAAGCACTTTTCAAAACAAAATAGAATAGATGTAATTTCAGATGCTATGCAAAATTTTGAGTTGACTTCTGCAGTAAAGCTAAGTCAAGTGTTTCACTGTAATTTTAAATTACTTTATTTAAAATTAACAAAACAACTGATTCATGAAGTGTGAACAAGAATTTCCCAGATTAAGAAAACTTCCAAACAGATCTATTTATAATCCATCTGAAAAAATGTAAACCATTCAAGGTAAAACCCACAATGTAGATCTTCAGATTCATTTTTTGGGGGGTTTTTTGTAGGGTTTTTTGGGTTTTTTTGTTTTGATTTTTTTTTGACCTATCTTCACCCTATACCCTTTCTCACCACAAATTACCTACCATCACATATAACTTCATTTCTCCATTCAAAACCATTCTTTTTCTCCAACAGTCAATGCTACAGGAATAGACCATAGTCTTCCAAATACCTTTTTATATCTTGAATCCTAGCCCATATTCTGCTTTGGAAAAAACAACCAACCAACCAAACCACACATCAAACCATGTTATACAGACAATTCTTCTGAAAACAGGCCATTAAGGATGTTGCTAGACATACCATATTTTTCCAGATGTTCTTTGCTCACTAACGCAATTTACTCTTGGAAGGAATTTGACCTGTCTCTAAAATGCTTCATCACTTAAGGCAAGTATAATGATACCTGACTTCCTGGAACTATTTCAAAATGGTTTTGTATTAGAGTTTTTCTATTTGTTTTAAAGCGGAGTTAATGCTCATTTACTCATAGCTTTTTAAAAAGTCTAACTTCTAGACAAGAAATATTAGACACCTCCACTTGTGGATTACTAAACTCTTAAGTCTTTCTTTGCAGTTCCTAATGTGGTGTCACTTGATTGAGCTGGGCTTTATTTCTGTGATCTCTCACATTCATTACGTGGATGAGATGGGACATGCAGCTTCTCAGTTGTTTTCCTGTTGTACTGCAAATTTTTAAGTGGAAAGAATGATTTCAAGGATTTGGCAGCTGTGCATCTTCAACAGGTTGGATTTCTGATGGAGAAAAGTAGGTCTTTACCTACTGGTCTCAGTTCCAATTTTAGCATCTATAATGATAGCCTCATCCAATGATCTTTTAGAAAATGCGGAAATAATCCCAGTAAAATTACTATAAATCAATACTTTTCATAGTATAATGTGTGTGTTTCAATAATGGTATTCTCAGAAGGTTATAGCAAAGTAAATGTGTAATTAGAAACTTGCTAAATAAGCTTCAAAACGGAAATATTACATTGAAGTGCTTTGTAAAGAAGCAAAAGTATTTTTCTCTCTCCATGGGAGGTGTTCCAGGGAACTGTGATATCAGGGAATAAAACTTTCAGAGACATTGAAATAAATAAATAAATAACAGGCAAACTGGATTTTATTTCTGGATAGCACAGGAGAAAACAAAAGGGGAATATGTCTTATCAAAGGACAGGGTGGAACTTGCTAAAAGGGAAAGTACATCCCTGTAACCTCTACCAGTTTAGAATTTCTAAATGTCACTTCTATAAGATTATACGAAGATCCAAATCACTGTTCTACTCTCAAGAAATCCAGCAAGAGCCCTTCCTCTCTTTTGTCTAAACCATGAAACAATTAGAAATTAATTTAAAGAAGTTTATTTACCCATTATAATTGATAACAAAAAATAATAATACCTAGGACAGACTGGCAATGCTAAAAAATGATAAATGAAAGCCTTCCAGTGGGGCTCCAAGTTCCTGCATTCTTTTGAAATGCCTGCATACTTGCCAGCTCCCTACCAAAAATATCGTGATGATACAATGGAAAGTTGATACAATAATAATAATAAAGCATTCAAAAATGCCTTTGGGAAATTACTTCAGTACTGATGAATGAAATCCAAAAATAAATGTTAATCCTGTTACACAATGTGGTGAATTCCCAGCAATGCTGTATTTGGTGCCGAAGAAGAAACAATCCAATTATTATCAAGAACTAACATTATTCAGGATACGTAAAAATGCTCCAGGCTAAAGTTATACTGTACAAACTTAATTCAGTATGCCACTCCAGTTTGTTACCAGCTAAATTTATAGACAAACCAGTACTTCAAGGTGTCCACAAATTATTGTCTTCTTACAGTTATTTATTCTCAAAAAACAAAGAAAAGACAGTACCTTTTCCCCCTAGGAAAAATAAACAGAGGTTAAAACACATTCATTCTGGCACATGTGCCTGTTCTCAAAGGGTAATGAAACACCTTCCTCTGAAAGAAAGCCTCATTTGAACAAATATACTTCCTCTGGTGAAAACCAATCAGAACAAGAAAGCTGTTTTAAGGCTACAACTTGATCTCAGATCAGTCAAAATATGTTCAGCTCTTGACTAATAGTGGATTCTGTGCTACTGTGAATGTAGTAACATTTATAGTTTAACAAATTACTTCCAAAGTTCCTTACACATTATGTGTCTACTGAATCTGGTTGCCTCTGCTTAGAGATGAATTTGACCTGCCAAATTAGAGACTACAGCAGTGTATACAGTGATAAATTTGTCTAAGAGCAATTTTCACATAAAAGATAGAACCTATTTGAAATTTATTTTTTCTCCTGCCCTCCAGAAACCTACATAAAGATTCAGAAAGGGCAAGTTATTGCTTCATCTGCCAGTAGGGAATAAAACCTACATACTACTAAGTCATCCATGGTTAGTATCCTTCGTTCCCCACCAAAATTTTTATGTTTATTTCTAACATACTTGTAGTAGTGAGTAGAATCAAATATCTGTAAGTGCCTTGATCTTACAGTGGTAAAGAATGCACAACTTCCACAAGGAAGTTGTTGTGAAAGCACAAATTAGTATTTGAATTTCCTGGGTACTGCCCAGGTGTTGGTCTGCATTTCTGCTAACCGAAGACATATTTCAATGCGCATGGTTCACCAGCAGTTTAACTACGGTGTTTTAACCCAGTGTGGCAGGGACAGTCTTGCTCTCTAGAGCTGGTCTGGTGCCAAGCCCAATGGAATACTTGATCCATGAGGCTGGGTCCCAGAAACTGTAATACACAAGCAATAAAAAGCAATAAATAACAATGGATGATCTGAAACACCAGCTCACATCAGTGCCCTGTGTATAGTAACGTTTCTACATTTTTTACCACCAGTAGAGCTGAAATTGTTCCAGTAATTGTGGGAAATTTTAGGAAAGTATGTCAAACATAGACAAGATAATAGTGTCTGTCGCCCTTTTTTTTTTTTTTTTTAATAGCATTCTGGGGTGCCATTTTTATTGTCTATCAATGACTTCCAGATTGTTTACTCAGTTCACAAATAAAAACTAAAAGGATTTTGAGAGCAAGCAGTTAGAAAAAGTCATGGAAAACTGGAAAAGTACCAGAGGATTTCTTTAAAATGTAAGTAGTATCAAACTTCAAAATGCAAAACTAAAGTATTCCTGACAATAAATATTCAATAAATTTATGAAAATAATCCAAAACACTATGACAATTCCCATTGTCTTGTAAAACAATAAGCAGCCACCCAAGAAGCAAGCCAAAATAGTTTGTTTTGTAGCTGTAGAACCTTTTGTTCTATCATTTAAACTGGTGGACCATCCATAGCCAAGTTATTTAAGAAGATGAAGGAAATTACTTCAAAAATTTCAAATGCTAATTTATGCTACTTACACTTGTGTGTTTACTGAAGATCAGATGATGTCTTACCAGAGCTACACTTACGGCAGATTTTATGATAAGTTTTGCACTGATGTTCATTCAAAGATGTTAAAGGCTCACCTTTATCCTGCATCAGAACAAAGCTTGAGTTATGATACAGGCAAAGGAACCTAGATTTTCTTTTCAACTGCACAGAAGGGGTTGTCTCTGTCATCTAAATTAACCTGTTCTTTTAGCTAAGGATCACACCAAGGCATAATAAAAATTTGTTTTGCCTGCGAGAGGTCCAGAATTCATGATTTGGAACAAGGAACATAATGTGGACTTTGGAACACAAAATGTAGAATGGATGACAGAGCATTACTCACAGCCTGGCAAGGAGGGCCCTCAGAAAATAAATACAGTTGGCATTCTTTATCACTTCAAATGACACAACATTCCTCCAGCGTCCTGGATTTTGGAAATGTTCATGAGTCAATACGGAGTATTTTTGTTTGTGACTTCTAACTAGAACCTTTGACAGATGTTCAAGTGCTATGATAGAAGCTGTGTTTACTGTGGGGTGACCTCAGTTTTTTGGAGAGGTTCACAAATAAAGCTGGTATCCCATTAACTTGCTTTCAAAAGAAGTGTAAAGGGTCAATATGTTTAGGAACAAGTCACTCTTCATTAGGAATTGGTAGCAATCATTGTGCCATCAGAACATATAATATTGCAGTATCATAGCATTTATTTCTTGTAATGAACTTTTAAATTTCGAATTACTGCAATGAAGCAACACTATTGTTCAAATAGTATAATATAATGAAAAAAAAAATCTGACATATTCCTATCTTCTCCTTCTGGAACCAGTTTCTTCTTTCCTTGCACTTTGTTTAGACTTTTACAGCTTTAGAACAGCTACCTCCAGCACTAACAGAAATTAAGAGCAAAACTAAAAATATCTATATTAAAAAGTACAAGACTAACAGATATCTTAATCTAGGTGCCCAGAGGCTATCCCACATTTACATTTGAAAATACTAGCATATGCCTTCTCATGACCTTGCTTATTTGGAAAGTAATGGAGCTGGTAATGTTTCTTTCACAAGCTTTTAAAGAAAAATTAATACCCATAACCTAATAGGAAATCCTGAAAATAGTCATGCTATAAGTGCAAATGGTATTTTGTCATCCACCTTCATTCAGAATGGGTTGTTTCATGCTTCACCATTTTAGGACTATAGGATAAAAAGACATTGCATAGAAGTCTTTGAACAATAACATGCTTGGTGAAAAACTAATATTTAATTGATACAGAGGTGGTTCATTTTTTAAAACAAACTAATCTTACAATATTTGACATTTCTTTGGTCATATTTGCAATGAAAAATCAGACAGAGCACATGACCTGCTTTTTCACCCCTGCAGTATGGAAAAGTGAAATCACTGCAAGCCAAAAGGCTTGGAAAAGGATCATGAATATATTCAGGAATTTTTTTTCCATTTTCAAAAATTCTTATATAGGACTGACTGTGAACATGAGTAAAGTCAAGGGAAAGCTATGACATAAAAGCCAGAAAATTTAGGTGAAGTTCACACATCTGAAATTGCACATAATATCTCACTTTCAATATTATGCCAACTTTATCCTTGGGATGAAATGTCTTTAAGGAAAAAGAGAAGAAAAGTATAAATCATCCCATATGAACGGGACATGGAGTGCACTATGTGAAAGAACCAAGTGGCTGACGGGATGAAGTTACTACTACTGCAACCATCAGGATTTCAATCTGATTTCTGCATGGTTTGATATGTTTTACTCAGAGAAGAAAGCAAACCACATCAAAATGAATTTTTACAGAAAATGTATTAAATTTTATGTTTTCCTTCAAGCATGACAGAGACCCTATATTTGCAAGGGGAAGGCAGCGTGTCACTGAATCCGAGAAAATAACCAGGTTTTACCCAGAAAGTTGATTTCTCGTCATATGAAGGCATCAAAACAATGTGAAAGACAATAGATATACTTAAACACCTAAAGATAAATGAATGCTCAGGAGTTTTACTGTAGTGAGGCACAGAAACAGGACAAGTTGACCCTGAAAATTATAACAGGCTTAAGTGACATAGAACAAATACACAAGTTAAGTCCCACATTTTCAGAGATGAGGACATTTTAAAAAAAACCTCTGGAACTATGTTGCATCTGGAGGCAAAAAGGCCTCAGAGAGACTGGGGTAATTTGTTGACATTACATTAATTCTTTGAGTAATTGCTTAAAAATTCAGGGACTAAATGACAAAAACAGATAAACATCTCTCAGGAAAAGCTGTGAAAAAATTACAATCAACCAGAATGCCAATTGGGGCATCTTATCTTATGACTGACAAAACTCCACAGTATGTAAGCAAGCCCTAATCTCAAACAGCCAGAGGCAGACCTCAAGGGAGGCAAAGAGTGTGTACACCAAAACCTTTCTTAAACCAGTGGGAATACTGGTGTTGCAAAGCCCAACACACATATGACTTACTTAGATGAAAAAAATATATCATAAAAAAAAAAAATTCCCAAACCAAAAACTCTGAGATGTCTCAGCAGCAGGCAAGCTAATAGAAACACTAAGTATACTCAGGGGCACGACACAGGAATACAGTATTTCTTTTAGATGAGGTAATTACTAGAAAACAACAAGGCAGGAATGACTGGATTTAGGAAACAGCTGTATATGCTTTACATGGGACCTTGTCAGGGCCTTATCTTGGAGGTATGTTAAAATTCTATAGGTGGCACAGCAATCTACTTATAAAAAGTTTATTATAAAAATTTTAAAAAATAAATAAAATATGTAGGTAGCAAAAATACAGTAACATACAGAAGAAGATTTTAAAAACCAAACCCAACTGAATAAACACAAAACCCAAACAAAAACCAAACAAACCTAAACATCTTAGCAGACATTGTCAATCCAAAGCTGATGCAATGAAAGAACTCATCTGCAGTGCCCACCTCGTTTCTTACCTCAATTTGAGCTCCCCAAACCACTTCTTTCAGTTTCCCTGATTGAGCTTGATGGAAAAAAAGCTCCCATACTTAAAGATACCAGCGGTTCCTACACCCTGGTATCCTCCCTTCACCTGTGGGCAGTCCCAGCTTAGCAAGAGGTGCAGTAAAGTCTATTCAGTAGGTGGCCACAGGAAGAGCTGCCCCAACATGGAAAGTTTCCTCCTCACTTCAGAGAGTAAAAGCTGGCTTATCCTCTAAACACAACTGATTACAGCGATGAGTGCCTTTCAAAACTGTTTTTCTAATTTATCATTGCTACTTTTTATACTATTGCAAAGCACATAAATAGCTCATGGGTTTTGGATCCTCATCCTTTAAATGTACAGATCATGCAAGAAGTGGTGTTTGGGGGATTCTGTGTGTGCTTTTGGGTTTGGTTGTTTGGTTTGGTCTGGATTTTTAGCTTCTTTGGTTGTTTAGGTTTTTTACCTATTTGGCTGTTTTATGGCTTTCTTTTCCAAGCCATGGCACCTCCTAAATTGCTGCAATTTTTGCTTAGGTAGGGAGGCAGAGTATCCAGGCTGCTTTCAAAGGACTCAGAGAAGTTCACCTACTCCAGCAAAGGTCTCAGCTGTCCTACTCTGAGAAGCCTATACCCAGCTATCTTCCCTGGTTGTTTCTGACTGAGAAACATAGGAGGGAAATTTCACTGTCATTGATGAGCTGCCAGTTTATCACCACTAAAGTGTCCCAGTTCTTGTTTTAAGCTAACTCAGGTACTTCGACATTTACATTACAACATAGACATATCTTTCATAACTTCTTCTTCTTTCATAACTTCTGGATTTTTTTTTCATATGAACTCTTGCTGAATTCCTTTGTCTTTGCAAACAAATAAAAGCTGGAAAATAAGTATAATAATTCTAGGGTGAGTTGTGTCTTCTGATTGAGCTTTCTAGTGGGATAAACACTGATCTCTTCAATTTTTTTATTTGACTTAATCATTTGCAGATTTAAAAATAACATTTTGCTTTCCATAGCAGGGCTACTTGGCTTCTCTGTGCTTCTGAGGGAAGGAAGCATGTTTTTAAAGGCTTTTTGAAAGTCCTAATAGATGTAGTCCTAATAGGTCGTTAACATATACATTTTGTTGTATGCTGTCCTGTCCCCTATTATCCACTTATTTATCTCTTGCTCTTTAACATGTAGCATAGGAGGTATCTTAAGGATACTTTCAGAACTCCACTGTGCTAATCCCTTGGATTATTTTCATTAAGGCCAGAGCAGTTTCTTCCACACGTCTCAAATAAGATCATTAGCAAAGACTCTTCAGCCCCCAAAACCTTACACTACATACGTCAGCATTGTACACAGCCATGGGCACAGATCTCATATAGACAGAAACCTTTGATAAATTTTATAACAATATTGAAATATGCAAGATTTCCTTCATTACAACAAGCATCACCTAACTATAAATCCATATACTTAGCACAGCTAACCTGGCTCTACACCGAAGGAGTGTTTTAATACATACTTAGTATTTCTATGGCTCCACAGTACTCTGTGCAACCGCCCACAGGAAGCCTTGCTGCCATGCTGCAGTTCGGGAAGGGCGGCACATCTCTACTGACGAACACCATAGCCTGTGGGCCCGGGTGCTGGCACCAGGGCCACGCTGCTGCCAGGGACAGGTAAACTGCCTTGCTAAAAGGCTCTTCACAGCCCAGCAGCGCTCACGGGTTTACTCTTCTAACATTTTGTTTAGCTTTTCCTTCTGGTAATCATCACGGCTAAAAAGATCTCTAGCCTATCTGCAGTGCTCAATTACCTCTGTAAATCAACATTTCACCGCATCACTTTTGTCACAAATAAATTACAACGCTGCACGGAGGATTCAGAAATGCCGAGGCTGCTGTGGTCCTCCATCAGAAGGAAATTTCCTGGGGCAGCAGCACGGCTTTCTGCTGTGTCTGCACGGTGTGACCTGCACATCTTTGATGAGTGTGTGAGGTACAGGTGTCTCGGTGCTGGCGGGGATCGCACGGGTGTCCACGGGCGAGGGGAGGCCGGGCTGCCCCGTGCCGGCCCCAGCCAGGTACAGCTAAGCCCCTCAGCCCCAGGCAGGAAGGCATGAGGGGAAAAGGGGAAAGAAAGGCCCTGCCAGCCCCGAAACGAGAGCAGGAGGAGGGATAGGACCGCCCGATTCCCCTGGAGAACCCCCAGCCAGAGCAGAGCAACAGCGAGAGAGAGCAGGAGCACCCAAGAGGCGCTGGCAAGGACTGACCGCAGTACCCCGTTCCCCTTCACCCCTCGGTAAATGATCTCCCTGTCTTTATCTTGACTATCATGTTTTTCTTTCCCCCCTCTCATTTTACTCTCTCTCCCATCCCGTGGAAGAGGAGGAGTGAGAGCTCGGCTGGGTGAGCCTCTAGCAGGTGGTCCACCACATTGAGAAATGCTGTGTACTTGCACTGCCTGGAATGATCTTAAATCCATTTTTACACTGAGTGACTATAAGTGATTGCATAGCTGTCTTCTTAAAGGTGTACCGAACACTAGAAAATCAAAGTAAACATGTTCAGAAAACATACAACCTAGGTAGTAGGATGGAGATTGTGACTTCAGACAAGCCAGCAGTCTGGTGACCCAAAGCTTAATAGTCAGCAACAACTCACAGGTGAATGGGTAGGAGACTGATTTCAAATGGGAAACCTGTAAGTTTACCTCCCACAGTGGCACAGGCATGAAGATTAAACCCAAGTAAACACAAGACAGGGATGTTTCTCGCTAAAACATAAAATACTGCTTTTTACGTACTTTGCAGTTAAAAAGTAGCAAGCAAATGAAGAGAATTTCATTTGGTAGGCAACAAATTTAAGCTCTGTGGAGGCAGAATACAAAGTAACACTCCAGCTAACAAGTTCATTTTAACTTGTGTCTATGCTGTTTTTCATTTAATTAACTGAAGAACTTCCATGAGCTTGAAAGGGACCAGGATCAGACCCTTGAGAGAGTGACTGTTTTTGAAGCATTACAAGTGAAAATTATTCCAGGATTCAATAATTTATTATGACTGTTTTTTGGTGTCTCCACCACTGCCATTCTGTTAATCATGTCTCAGTATTTTTCATGAATGAAAACAACAAAAATTAAGGATGTATTTTTTTAATTGATTTTCTTGTTAAATAGAGAACAGTAATTCATACGGATCAAACTTTTAAAGGCTGGTCTAGGAAGGCATTTTCCCAGGGATTGTAAGCTAGTCTTATTTAAAATTACCTCAAAGATGATGCACAGAATTTTAGTTTATTTTAAAGTTGTTTCTAAAAAGAAAAAAAAAAAGGAGTTAATTAAATTATGTCTGTGCATTTATGACATCTATATATAGATGCCAGTTAACAAAATTTGCATCTTCCTGAATAAATGCCAAGAAAGTAAGTGATTCTGGAAACCCACTTATACACAGATTTGTTAAAGTGCCATGCAAAAAGCTTTTATTAAAAAAAGTTGGAAATTGCTCATATCTTAAAATAACAGTAGCACATGATGTAAAATACACTATAGTCAGTGTGATTTTTTGAATTTCAGAAGGTAATTAGGCCCCCATTCTTGGAACAACAGCCCTGCTGTTATGATTACCAGTGAACTCTAAAATTTTCTCTTCACGGATTTCTACTTTGTCAGAGATCATCCCAGAAATTTTAGTGTTAGACATTGACTACACAGAAAACATTTTTTAGAGGCTGACTTGTCCACCTGTATTAAAAAGACAATTCTTGATACTTGTGTGTGCAGGATGATGCTTGAGTCAAAAGCATTAAGGTGTGCTTTGATCTGGACACAGCTGAGAGCTGGGCAAAATTTATTCACAAACCACAAAATTTCCATAAAATGTTTCATAAAAGTTTCAGCTTGAGACTTCTACAAATTCAAGCCAAACTAGGAAAGAAGATTTTTTTCAGAAATAAGTTTGCTTTGGTTGTTTTAAAATGGAGGAAAATAGTTTAATCCAGTCACTTACAGTAAAATACAGGCAGTTTTTGTTTGCCGAATGACACATGAACCCACCATCTCCAGCACAGCTATCTGGATATTCTGGTGATTACGTGAGTACTTCAATCTCCTTTATTCATCCCATTGCACATTTTAGAAATATGTAAGTATGATTGAAAAACAGACACAATAACTCATGTGATGCCACTTCCTGGGTAAAGTGTCCAAAACACCAACATTAAACTTTTTTCCTCTCAATTTTTTTGAATAATTCACATATGTGGAAAGAGAACAACTTATTTTACAAGCAGCATGTTTTTGTTAACAATTGCTGAACATCTTCTTTATTTTCTGGTCAGTGAGATGAATACACCCTTAACCCCCCAAATTGAAGCCATTAAAAAAGTTTATCAATTATTTTGATCGTGTAGAATGCTATTGATCAATCTCTACATACCTGAATATGCAATAATGGAAAAAGCAGTTCAAAAACTGTAGTTCAAAGACAGTAAAAAGCTTAATATAAATAGCTAGTTATCTTTGTCCAACCAAAGCTAAACTAAAAACATGGTTTCGTTAATGGTCTTGTCTCTTACTTTATACTTTGCACTGCCTTAGCCTTTGAAAATCATCCAGTCTGGACATCTCACAAAAAGCTCTTCTGTTAGGATGAGGTAAAGTTTTCAGTAGAATTTCTCAGCAGACATCTTGTGAAAGTAACATGGAACAGACAAGTCAAAAAAGATGGACCAGCCTGAATTCTTTTAATCCAACTCCATTTACCTAAAATCACACATATAAAATTGCTTTTATCTGCTAGGTCAGAGTTGAGCTGTTGAAAACTGAAAGCTAAAAACATTGTAAACAAGGGCAGTTGTACTTAATAAAATCACTCCAGAGAGCAATGGTCTTTGTGTGCTGTGCTGGAAGACATGAAATAGGTTTAGATTTTTTTTAATGTTTATATTGGAGCCTGTAGCATTAGGGTCAAGGCAGATGTGCAACCCAGCCCTTGGCTAAGATTTTGTTCACTGCACACACACTGAACAGAAATAAATGTGCAGCTGCCAGTTCTATGATTTCTTAGTGAATTTGTTTTACCTCTGTTTAGTACAGTATGTACATTTATTTGGTACAGTTTGTTCATTATTTACATTTCTCATGACCATCTAGGCAAACTCAGATATTGTTTCCATAGCTACCATCTGTACATTACTAAAACTCTCCCCTGACCCAGGCACAAATGCTTCTTTTCAATGTCTTTGGGCTTTCAAGTGGCAGGTTTTCATTGGTTCTTCCAAATTCAGAAAACCTGACTTTCAACATATATCCATGGAGTTTTGCAGGACATATATTTCAGTTTACATAATACATGGCCACTTCATTTGAGATAAAGAAGCAGCAAAAACCCCCATATGAATGGAAGTTTAATCCCAGTCTAACCAAGCTTTGCATACAACAAAGACTTCCAAAAGTGACCTGGTACATATCAGAACCTGGAAAAAAGCACAACCAAGTCCAGAGAAACCCAAATGTTTGATTCAGGAATAATGGACTGTCATGCCCCAATGCATGGGGTATCATAGACTTTACTAGTTAAGAGGCAAAAGTTCTTCTGTGGTGTATCCTTGCACACAAACAAGTTCAAAACGATCACATCTCCAAAGGTTTCAAGGTGAGAAGCACAGGGAAACTGATCTTTATTTGGAAACGGTAACATTTGTGACACCTAAACTTCAATGCACCTTAGGCTGCAATCCAAAGTTGCTAAACTATGACCACAAACCACAGCACATCTAGAAGACTGTGTCATAGCAAGAGTCTATTTTTGAATGAAGTACTTGAGGTATTGAAAGGAACAAAAATGTCCTTTGTATTTTCCAACTATGTCTTTCTATGGCTTACCAGTTCTATCTAAAGCAATCACACAAGAATGTAGCAATAGAAAGTATATCATACAATCAAGACCTATTTTATATAATGCCAGAAACAAACTCCGAACAATCATGCATTCTTTCAGCTAATCTTTTCATTCACATTACTCTTACATAAATCTCTGAATATTGTGTCTTAAAAAATGTTTTAAGCTCCCAATTTACAAACTTTTATAATTTTTGTTATAAAAAATAATTAAGTTGAATACAGGAAAAGAAACTGCCTCCAGAGAAGACCTCTGCTAATGCAAGCTGATTGTTTAATCCCACTCAGAAAGCACTTCAAACTCTAATGACCTGAGTTTGGCCTGAGTCTTGCTGCTAACATTAAAAGACAATCCCAGAACATTATTAGCAGAATATTCTTACCCTGAGAGGTAAGAACACTTTCCAGCCCAAACTGAGTCAGTTAATACCCTTTTTTTTTTTTTCTGGGCCAATTATGTTCTTGATCTTAAGCACCCCTTCACTGACCATAGAATTCATATCTGCCATGCTTTTATAAAGGTCCATTACACATTTTCTTCCAACCTTCAGTTTATGAGGTAAAACAACAAACTCTAATTTCTTTCCTAAGGTTTCGTTTTGATCCCCACATCCATCCTCGTCCTAACAATGGAGTTTTTGCTTATAACAATTCAATAATATTGTAATTAAGATCAAGCTATAAATGAACAGAAGCTTAAGTGTAGGCTCTGAAACTCCATTTGGACTGTTAAGAGGTCCAAAACTGAAAAATACATACATAGATCTCAAAATGAATTGAGCTTGCTAGGTGGGTTATGATGCATTTTAAAAGGAAACAGTAATGTTACATCCACATTTTAGACAATCTTTACTGCAAAACCGAAATGAATTATGATATCTTGGGTTTTACTATTAAATTTCCTTTAATATTGAACACATCTTTATTTTTCATAGAGGTTACTGTAATTTATAGATTTTCTACAAACTTGAAAAAGGACAGGAAATGAGGGGTGGGATATATATAGTTTATGACCTCTCTATGCTAATGTTTCTGGCATCTGAATTAGGTCATTGTACCAAGGAAAGGGTGAAAAAAAAATAAAATGAAAAGGCAATGAGGAGTGATCTTGCACTGAAATCTGTTGCTTTGGCTTTGCACTGAAACACCATGTCTGAACTCCATCTATTTTCACATGACACTCTTGCACACATCAAGCCTCTCAGGAACCCCTTGCTAGATTCAGACCTAGATGAGCAGTAGCAAAGACCTGAGATATGGAGTAGTGCAGCTCAAGAGAAAACAGGGGGAAAGCGGACTGTTATGAAGGGTCCTTCCTTTGAATCAATTATGTTTGGGTTTTCTCAAAATAACAGATATAAATACTGTAGTATGGCAGTATTTCCAAACTTAAACCTCATTTGCTTATGCAGGAAGAGGATGGATGACAGCTCTGTGCTGCCCGGCAGGGTGTAAACCTGTTATGGTGTGAAAGGACGATATGATATTGTACAGAAGACAAAGACTACAGTACTATGCTGAATACAGTGGAAACAATGTGACTGAGAACATTTCAATAAAGATATTACTTGCTCACTAGCTTTTCCCTTTGGTTTCCCTGGCAGGCAGCCCTCCAAGAGTCCTTTCTGAGTCACCATACTCTTCTCACTGCAGCTCATGGATGAGTCAAGTTGAAGGAGGAACCTAATACAGAGCCATGTCAGCTGCGCTGCTCTACAGTGTTGACAGACTTCCTGCGGCTTCTTTGATATGTCTATTGATTATTCTTTGAGAACTTGCATTTATAAGAAACAGCATGGAAAAAAGTTGAAGAGAACAAAAGGTGAAAGAGGGGAAAGAAAAAGACAAGGAAATTTTTAATAACAGTAAGATCAGCAAAAGAGACATGTTGTCAGCCAGGAGTTGAAACTAAAACCAAAGAGAAGTAGAGCTGTTTTTGAGGGCTTCATTATATGCTTTGCTAAAGAACCAAAAAACCCCCCAAAAATGTTCTATCATTAGATAAGTAGTTTTGTGGTTGTAGCAAATTAATTTTTGTGGAGTTTTTTCATTTCAGGAAAGTTTAAACTATTTTTCTAAAATAACTCATTTGTTTTCATTTTGAAGTGACAACTTTGTTTAGAAAATTTCCAATATTGAAATAAAAAAATATTTAAAGTCTTGACCAAATAAAAAGTTTTGCTTCTTCCTTGAATATCCCTGTTTCTCCTCCCACAATTCAGAAAAATTTAGAAAACAATTAGAAAAAAAAATCTACCCAAATTTCCTCAGTTTGGCTAAAGACTGAAAACAAAAAAGAACTGCACCAAATAAATCAAGTACAAGGTAAAAATAGTTAACAGTCCTTCCTTCCTTCCTTCCTTCCTTCCTTCCTTCCTTCCTTCCTTCCTTCCTTCCTTCCTTCCTTCCTTCCTTCCTTCCTTCCTTCCTTCCTTCCTTCCTTCCTTCCTCTTTTAGAACAAGAAAAGCAAGAGAGCAGGAAAAACTGTGTAGGCATTTGTATTTTTCTTGCATCTCTAACCTTTCTTTTCCATGGTAGTTGCACTGCAAGAAGGGCACCATCTCATGCTGTTTTCCAGCTGCCTAAAAGCTAAATTGTTGCTTATGTTTTTTCACAATGAATTATCCCATCAAGCAACACATAATTGGTCAAGTACTGAAAAAAAAATCTCAACTGCACCTTTGCCCTTGTCCCACTTATATTGTTTATGTCCTTTAGTGATCATTAACTTCTCAAAGTGTGGGCAAATTTTGCTTTGCAACTCAGAGAATAAAAGGGAATGGGAAATGAGTTAAACAGTCAACATATTTTATAACATTATAATTTCTTACTACTTTTCTGCTTAATGGCTAATTTTGTTCATGTGCACACCTACGTGCTTGAGTTGTGAAATTCAGCAGAAGCCTTATATTGACTGTACTTCTCCATCATCTTTATAAGGTACACCTGACAACTGCCAGTTAATAATTTCTTAACATCATGTCCACCTACTTAATTTATAAAATACAGAGTTATTTAGTACTTGCATAAAGCATGTGTAGGAGACTTTAGCTTAGAAGTCTGACACACATGAAAACATCCTTGATTCTCACTACTCTTTTTCTAAGCTTGAAACTGAATTTAGACCTGAATTTAGCTGTTACTTGCTGTGAGAACTAAAGTTCCACCCCACACCCTCCCACACTTTATGGCAGAAATTATTTTGAATACCTGATATCAAATGTTTGCCTTATTAAAACCAAAGCTAAACACAATAAAAAGATAGCAAAAATATCTATGACTACCCGAACTTCTGGGGGTTTATTTATGTGTACATGTATATGTATAGGATATAACCTCATATGAGATATTTGATAATAATACACCTTTTTTAGTCTAAAGGATATATTGATCTCTTTCTATATTCTACAAAGATCTCTGCTCATGCCTTGGCAATAGTAAGTGGCCAGTCAAATATGGAGACAGGAGATCCCTTGGGTTATTGAGTTGAAAAGAGAATGGAACATCTGTTCAGATGATCATTATGTTCTCTGGAGATCTATTTAATGACTGATCTTTAACACCATGGCGAAGAACACAGGGCAAACTTGATGGCTTTTGGCTAACTGTTTGATAGTTCTTGTAGTTGTACCTGCTGCCTCCTGTTTCGTGAAAAGTAGGAAGCGATCTGGAAATGCTAGAGGCAGGAAGTCCCACCCCCACTCCCTTCAAACAAGGAAACCTACATAAACCCCTGATTTGGGCTAGATAATATATATTAATCCCCTATCTTATCAGCAGTGATCTCACTACACCACAGTAGCTCATCTCAGTGAATTATCTCTCAAAATGCAGACCAAACTGCATGTATTCTTCCTAAAAAGGGGAAAGAACATTTAAAATGTAAAATTGCCTCATTACGCATTAAGAAAAAGTACATCTGAGATTCCCCTTTTTCCTCCTTCCTGAATGATTTTTAAAATGGCTTTCCTTGTCACAGCTGAGCTGGAAAGTTAAACTTCTATTCTTTCCTGAGCATTTACTCAGCCTCATGTCAAACTGAGGTTTTGAGTGCAGCTAGATTGAGAGAAACACTGTTGAAACATTTAACCAAAGTACTGCTCTTTTCTGGACTCCAGAACTTTCCTGTAAGACCATAAAGAAGATTAAATCTTTACTCCTTTTAAACAGAGAGAGGCTTGCCATTGAATTCTCACTGATTTCAAAGGGACCTGAATACCACCCTGAAACTCTTCAATATACATACAAATATCTACTGCTTTACTCTGTTTTCTCTTGACCAGCTCCCTTAACACCACAGCAGGAAACACAGCAGAGAAAACCAAACTGCAGAAGGCAAAACTCTGTTACATTATTTAACCCGTCAAATTGCAAACAAGCTCACTAAAGAAAAGATCTACTGGAGTAGAAAGGAGATGTGAAAGAACCAAATAATTAGATTTTTAACACTCTATTAGTACTCAGACATATCAATCTTTATTAGAATCTCTGTGCAAGTTTTGCATATTCACAGTGCAAGAAAATATTGTCTCATTGAGGAAATACACAAGACAGAGAGCAAAACAGATTTAATTAGCATAGCTAGTTTGATAACCAGGATGCCATGGTAGAAACAAACAGAACTCTGAAGATTACAGAAGATGGGATTAAACCTGTTTACAGGAAGAGGAGAGATTCAACCAACCCCCTACGAGAAAGATGTAGTAAAATGCATGAGTCGTTTGTATCATCTTTTAACCTAATTGCTGTAGTAGAAATTATTAACCTTCCTGAAATGGTATATAAGATTTTGGAAAACCTAGAATAAAACCAATTCTGATCATGGATCAGTCTTCCCATCTCTCCATCAATCACCGATATCTCATAAGAGGCTAGTACAAGGAAAACACTTAAAAAAGGTCACAAGAAAATAGAAGGGTGGGACTAAGCAAGGTTATCCCCATTGTCAAAATGGAAATCTCAGACTCCAAGTGATGCCCTGATTTGCACTAGGTTACCCAACTTTAGAGGGGCAGAAGTGAAAACAAAACCAAATTTTAATGGGTAATGCATTCAAATCCTAATAGTCAATCCTAAAAGTATTTTCTCAATATTTCCCTCTAATAATTCAAAACAGTTCACACAAATAAATATATATTTTAAATCATGTTAGCACCAAATGTGAACATGAGAGTAAAAAAAACCACTCATTTCAATAGTTTCAGGGTTTTGTTTACTTATTTTTTAGGGTCTCTACTACCTGTACTCTTGGGTATGAAACAACAAAATTTGCTTTTTAGTTTGCCTCTAGCATTCCTATAGCTAGTAAATTACCATGAAGTGTTTATAATTCTTCTAATTTGTGATTATGTGCAAGAATGAGAAACTGGGTATTTCAGTATTACCTGTGCTTAATGGAGAATTCCTAATGATGAGAATTCTGAATTCCTAATTAATTGCATAGCAATTAATTGAAACCTCTAGTTTCTTCCAAGTCTGTCTAAATTCTTTGCATTTGAAGGGAATGGAGTATATGACCATCGCCCATTAAAAGAGCTAGACAGATTTAACTGAGCAGTGCACAGGGAGCACTGTACAGCTGGGCAATTCCATATCTATACAGTAACACAACTGAAAGAGCCTTATGGAAGACTGGTTCTCTTACTTCAAGCTTGTCTTCCATGCTGGGCTGACAGGCAGCAAACATTGATACTCACAAAGCATACGTATGATGGCATACATACCAATATTCATTACAATATATCAAAGACTTTTTAGCTTGTCTTGGTTTGGGTAGACAGGTATCTGCCAGGGAAAGCTGGAGTTTCCCTTGGAATGAAGAATGTGAACCACCTCCCCGCCCCCACCTTTTCCAATTATAAATTTGCAGGCAGAGGCTTTCAGGCAAAGGTTTGGGGACAGGAATAGCAGTTCTTTACTAGTATGTATAACAAAGCAAACAAAAACAACAACTACAGCATTAATAACAAAACAGTACCAAGAACCTTGAGGGCTTTGCTTCACAAAACTCAGGGCAGTACAGTCTGGGTACCCCAGCAGGACCCTCAGAGCACCAAGCTGGAACAGTGGAAAGTCCCGGGCTGGTGGCTGGAACAGCAGGATGTCCCCGGCAGGTAGGAGCAGGGTGTTCCGGCAGAGTAGGGGGGTACAGGGTTGCGACGGTGCGTTGTATTTCCCTAACTCAGCCAGCCCTGAACACCGATGCAAACTTGGGGTTCTTTGCAGTCGGGAAGCACAAGCGAGACGATGGCAAGAGGAAGAAAGGAGGGACTCTCCGGAGGCTAGAGCTAAACTCGGGTTTTTTGGGTTCAGGACGAATCCCTCACCTCAAGACCAGTGCCTCAGGAGTGACCCTGAGTCTGAGGGGGGAGAGGGTTTTATACAGTAGGTGGGATCTCAGGGTGGGTAGAAACAGGACCAATGGGGTACAACTGGGAGCGGCTGCCAACATAACATAAACTAACATACACCAGTAATATGGGGATAGGAGGGGAAAGATTGCACCCCAGCCAGTCACCAAAGGTCTCTCCTCGAAGCTTTTGGACTTGAGGGACAGGTCTTGGGGTGACTGGCAGGGAGGGAATGTCTCTCGACACCTGATGGACACGCAGCCAAGGCGGGAAAGGTAAACCAATCAGGGACTGTATCTGGGGAAGGCTGGGGGGAAGAGTTCACAATTTGTAGCAACTTAGGGTTACAAAGAGAACTGGGATACAGCAAACTGAACAAAGGAACAAAAAAGCCATTTTGTGCAGCCCATAGATTTGCAGCAGACTTATTGTACAAAACACACCACCACACAGGGTCACACTGTAGCAAAAAGAGCAGTGCCGAAGAAGCCGCGACAGTGGCTCCAGCAAGGCAGGCGGAGGAGCTCAGAATTACAGGGCAGGGTAGCAGATGATGGTAGATTTCCCAGGGCCGAACTTTCTGGTGACAGTGAACTCCTACCACAGCAAGCAGCAACCTGGTCATCCTCTCTCTCCAAATGCCAAGAGCAAAAAGAGGACAAATCTGCCTCCAGCTCTCCTTTACCTGCCCCAAAAACTTGCCATTATCTCCCCTCCGAGCTTAAACTCCCAGAGACAAAAGGAGTGTAGCCGGGTGCTATATCTCCTCTCCCTTGGGCCCTTTGTTCTGCCTGAGTATCTACTGAGTATCACCCAGTAGTTAGTTTCCTAGCAACTTATATGGGAAAAGATTCTATAAGTAAAAGAAAAAGAAACAAATCTAACCCCCAACATAGCTTAATGGCTAAAAACTATAGTATACCAAAGATTTTTAGGTTAGTTTTACCTTAAAACATTTCTTTTTTAGACTTCCCTTTTTCCTTTTCAAATGCTATTTCTAACTGATTTTCTGTCACTAACAGCAGAATTCAACCACCTGTTCTTTCTTCACAGTCAAACTTCAAAATCTTAGGATAATTTCTTTCTCTTTCCCTGGTAGTTTTTCACTGAATAGAAATATGATAGCAACACCAGCATACAAAGTTCAGTTAAGTTTGTTGTGAATAACCTCCGTGTATTAATTTGTGCCTGAAAAATAAAATTATTTAAAAGCAGGGAAAACAGTTCACTGAAGGATTCCTAGACAGGGGGGCAGATCAGGAGAAGATTTAGGAGATCAGCACATGAATAGATGTGGCTCCTCTGGAAATGGGCCAGCAAGTATGCCTAAGGACTGAAACATCTGCCGGAGAGACTGAATAGGGTCTGCAATGGTCACTCAGACATCTTTTCTGTTTCCCCTGAAAACCCACTTGCAAAAATCAGAATCCCAAAAGGAGGCCGATGAATACCAATACTCGGACAACTGGACAAAAGAAAACCTGCCTCAAGGGGAACTAAAATGTATAAAAACTGGACCTTTGGTGGTGGGATTTTGTGAACGAAGGGGAGGCAGGTGCAATAGAGGCCTGTCTCACGTTCACCCCGTTCGATTCCCGGGATCAAATTGGTCTTTATTGTGGCTGTGGGGGTTTTTTTGGTTTTTTTCTTGATTCATTTCCGTACTCGCTGTCACGCGAAAATAAATTCTGTTTTTTTCTTTAATTACAATTTGGCTCACCTCGTTTATAACAAGTTTGTTATTGGAATTGTTTTGCAGCAGCAGCATCCCTTAGACACTATAAGACCTTAAATCTACAACTGATTTTTAAATTCAAACATTGTTTCTTTGTTTCTCTAGAGAAACTGTTTCAAAATACAGCCTCTTCTCAGAAGCCATAGCAAAAAAATGTTATTTGTCTTAAATAAAATATCATAGGAAATAAATACAAGTATCCACAAGAAAGCATGTGGATATGTACAAAGAAATGCAATACAACAAAGTAAACAGATTTACTGGATTTGAATTAATGGTAACTTTTTAAACTCAATTATTCTTCAAATCCATCAATAAAAATCCTTTGAGTAAAAATCCTTTGAGTATTTTGTTTCTCTGATCAAATTCAATTATCTGAGAAATCAGTATCTGTAGGGGATGGATTCATGACTTAGGGTACATGTTATGCATTAAGAAACCAATTAGCTTCCTACCAGGTATGCCCTCAGCAACAAAGAGGAAAGTGTCATAAATATGGTGAGCCAAATCAGAATTAAAAAAGGCAAAATTTGTTTTCTAGTTAATGTGAATTGAAATACAGAAAAGAAACAAAAACACAACAAACAAACAGCCAAATTGCAACGAAACAGCCAAAAATCCAAGCCACAACAAAGATAAAATTTGATCGAATTTTGGGTAGCGAACACCAGACCGGCCCGCGCCGTGTCTCTCTGTCATTCACTCTGTCGGCCTGCCTTTAGAGTCCAGTTTTATTCTCCTCCAGGCGAGGTTTTTCTTTGGGGATGGAAGGATTATAACATTCATGAGTCTTTCTTTTGAGTTTTAATTTTTCCCTGAGCAGAATATGAATAGGGTCCGGGGATTAAATTTAAAACAGTTTTCAATTGCAGAGTGGGATCCCTTCGCCAGACAGCCCGATGTTTATTTGAGGAACTGGGGCTCCATGGAGGTGATGGCTTGGCTGTCTCGGGTTTATGGCTCAGCTAGCTTTAAGCCGATGGTTCTGTTTGTCCAAAACTTATGGCTCAGCTAGCCTTGGCACCAGAGCTCATCGTGATCCGGCTTTTCACTTGCAGATGGGGTTGGAATTCCTCAGTTTCCTTTTCTCTGGTGACTCTGTCAGCGTTCCCTGCTACCTGTAAATCTTTAATTTCTCATGCCCAGATTCATATACAGTGTTTATTTACAACAAAAGGATTCTGGAGAAAACAATATTAGACCTCACACCTCTCTTAAATGAAGGTTCCCACATTTGATTTTCAGTCAGAAATTAGACAGGCTCTTCAGGGTAACACCAAATGTCTACTGGTGTTCAGAGCATAGATCCTATATACTGTATTTACAAAACTATCCTTTCACTGCCTGAAACATTTCTGCAGTGTGCCAAATCTCTTAAAATAGAGTTTTACATTCACATGTGATTTAGTACCAGGATCCTCTTGTTGTTATAGTACTCAGTTCAGAAGAAATATGTGCATAGTTATATTTCCTGTGATAAACCACACAAATCACTTACTTTATTTGTTCTTTATCTTGCTTACATCCAAAGCTCTCTAAAATGAGGGAGGATGTTGGACTGTCCTGAATATGGATCACCAAAAATTTTAAGTTAAAAACCAAACACATGAATTGGTGCAACTTGAGAGGTAGAGTACTTCTTGGAAGAGGTAGAAACGAACCAAAAAAAGTGTGAACTTCTCTAGTGCCACTTACTCCAACACCTCTTTAACAATATCTGGACTAACTTTTTGGGTTCAGAGACTGCTTTATGTCAGCAGTTCTGTGTGTACATGTGTAGGAGCACACAAAAAAGTCTGTGCTATAGCTAAGTTTCTATCCAATAATAGAAGGTTCAGCTACTGGCAATGCTTTAGCCTCTCTAGTAATTCATATTGCATAAACATTATAACTTGAAGCCAATTCAAACTCCCACTACAATTAGAAATACACTTCCACTTGTCATCAATTTTTTCTGTTTGTCTACATCAGATACACATTGGTTATCTAGTATATCTATTATGAAGGGATCAATGAAAACTTACATTACAAAGGAGCAGCAATGATTTTTGATTAAATGCTAAATTAATTTTGGTTCACCACATAAAAAAAATCCCACACTCCTCTCAAAAAAGAAACAGTAGGTGAATGCAAACAAAATCATAATTATTTAAGAGAACTGTGGAGAACATTAGCATATCCTACTAATGGGTTTTATGCTTTGGAGACCTACACCAAAGTGGCTAGAAAATTCTGTCATACATTAAGTTAGAATCATAGAATTGCTTACCTTTAAAAAGACCTTTAAGATCTTTAAGGTCATTGAGTCCAACTGTTAATCCATCACTGCCAAGACCACCACTAGATCAAGTCCTTAAGTGACACATCTTCCTATCTTCTAGATACCTCCAGAGATAGTGACTCAACCACTTTCCTAAGCAGTCTACTCTACTGTTTGACATTGAAGAATTCTAGTGTTCTTTTCAATGGAGAATTTATTGGTAACATCCGATCTAAACCTCACCTGGTACAATCTGAGGACATTTCCTCTTGTCCTATCACTTGTTACTTGGGTGAAGTGACCAACCACACTTGGCCACACTCTCCTTTCAGGTAGTTGCAGAGAGCAATAAGATCTTCCGTGAGACACTTTTTCTCCAGACCAAACAATCCCAACTCCCTCAGATGCTTTTTCAAATACAAACTACAAAACTGAACACAAGGATTTAAGGTGTGGCCTCATCAGCATCAAGTGCAGAGGGGATGATCAGTGCCCCAGTCCTCCTGAGTGCACTGTTGCTGATACAGGCCAGGATGCCCTTGGCCTTCCTGAGCACACTGATGGCTCATGTTCAGCTGCTCTTGACCAGCACCCTCCCAGGTCTTTTCCACCAGGCAGCTTTCCAGCCACTCTGTCCCAAGCCTGTAGCTTTGCACAGGGTTGTGACCCAAGGGTAAGACATGGCAATTGGTCGTGCTAAATCTCATCCATTTACCCTCAGCCCATCAATTCAGCCTGTCCAGATGCCTCTTCAGAGCCCTCCTACCCTCCAGCAGATCAACACTCCTACCCAGCTTGTCATCTGCAAAATGACTGAGGATGTACTCAGTCCCTTGCGTGTGAGTGCTTCATGACTGCAATAAATCATAAAGCACTCTATCCTGTAGTATTAATTGCTGCTAAGAATGCTATAAAATGTTTATTTAAAGATAAAAGTCATGATCCTAACCTTAGTGGTCTGCCACACTGAGGTTCGTGCTAAGCTTCGTATCTAGGAAAACCACATTTTGTAGAGAAAGGAAATGACACTCAAGATTGAACCTTTGAAATCTTTGCAGTGCTCTTTTTAAGAGTTCGGAGTCCAGCCCAAGTTTCCTAAACTAGACTAAACTCAGAGTCCTAGAATATAAGCACAAAAAATCACAGACTGTACAAACTCCTCTTTGAGCAGGCCAGACAACCAGCGTAAATGTTACTCTCTGGGTTAGCTAATGTATTCTGAGTCTCAGCTTATAAACCTCCTAAACCAAGAACACTACATGATTTTTGGACTGACTAAGTTTTTGCTTTGCCTGTTCTTGCAGACATCACTCTACCCCTACTCCAGTTGTACACAAGTACTCTTGCTTTCAAACAAAGAACTGAAGACAATTAGGTAGTCTGTATACCAGAGGATGTCACTGTGGTTTAAACTCTCTCTTCTTTCTCTTCTCCTCTAAACTGAGGAGAAAGGAGAATGATATAAATTCCTAGAGTCAGATGCTGAGACACATGACATAGAAAAGACACCCTCTGCTCCACTTTCCATCTCCCACAAAGATGTGCACAAAGAACAGAACAATAAAGGTTCTGCAAGAAGAAATTGATTTGCACAAGCTTTTCTGTGAATTTTAACTGAAGCCTGTAGCTCTTTATGGACCCAGAATCAGGCAGTTTATTTTTCCTTCTTTTCTTTACTTTTTTAAATGGTTGTGAATTCCCATCGTTTACAGAGTAAAAAGGGATAGTCTTTGTAGACCTACTCTTGCCAGGAAAAGATAAAATAGAGAAGATTTACTAGGTTATAGCAAAGATCTGACTAGGCCAGTGTCCTTCTGGTGTCCTACCTCCAACTGTTTTTAAGTTGAGGTAGGATTATTTTTTTTCTGCTCTGTGAATCAGTATATTTCTGTCCACACTGGATTTAATCTGCTGCTTTATTGGCCAGTCATTCAGTCTTGTTTGATCCTTCTTAAATTCTTCTGTCAACCTTGCCCCGCATACCCCAATTAACTATCAGCAGTCTATCATCTCCCAGCTCACCCCTTTTTCAGGTCAGTTAATTTTTTCCCTGGAAATTCATCCACACAAGGCAAATTTCATGAAAATCCACAAGAGATGCAAACTATCCAGTTTTACCCTCCACTGCTGACCTGTCTTTTTACAAACCTAACCTTTCAGCCAGACACTGATTAGCAAGCAGCAGGATTGAGGCAATAGCAACAGAGTTTGGAAAAGTGCAAAATAAAACACTCAAGACATTATCCAGCAGTCTGGCAATCAAATTATATTGCTAAGGTAGTCAATGAGCCATACTTTCCCACTCATAAGCAGCAAGTCAAATAAATAGGTTTAATTAAGGAGAAGTGCACTGGAAGAGGAGCAAAGCATTTTGGCAATGAATTAGGAAAACCTAAACAATCCCATAGGCAGTACTGCCTTTTACCCAGAATATGTCAGCAATAACCTCTATGCTGAAACTGCTGAAATAACTCCCTGTTCAGCTGCAGCACCCACTGTTTCATATCCAAGACTACAGTGAATGGGCAGATTAGTCTGATGTCCTTAACAGCACATTGTCTTTTCCTGACTGCTATGCCTTCTCACAGCTTTACAGAGAGAGCAACAGAGAGTTGCTCTGAAACTGTCGAGGGGTATATCCCTTAGACCAGCCCCCCTGAGGGTCAAGTCCTCTACCAACATGAGTTTATATTGTGTTTCACAAGAGTCTGCTAGGTGCACTCTCCATCAGCACCAACTAGCCAGGAAGTGCTCTCCTATTCTTAGGCTCAGGTTAAGTAGTTGTAGAAAGGTTTTCTGCTATAGAAAAGACACACATAGCTAACACCAATTTCTTAAGTAAGCTTTCCTTTTATTTTTTTTGTTAGAGAAAATAATTACCTCAAAGGATCCAAATAATTTTGAATAATAATAATAATTAAATAAAAATGGCATTTATCTCTATTATAAACTAGAGAAAAACATTGTTTTTACAAATATTTTACAAATATTAGAATACAGTAATGTGATAGTTCCAGTCTCAATTTTTTGGTGATAGAAAACTGTAGCCTTCTCTTCAATCCTTAGGTCACATGTTCTGCTGTCCATAAAGGCCTAACAACAAAAAAACAAACAAGTGAACAAAAGATACCCCAAAAATACCCCATCATGAAGAGAGGTCCATTAATACACAGTTATGGAAGCAGCAAAAATTTTGACAGTAGCAATAAACACAACCTGATATGGTTTTTGTGCTTGTATCCTTTTTAGTATGCAGGTACAGACTCTCATCCTGGTGCACAAATTTGTTATTGGTCTAGGTACAGAATATGTGCTTTCATCAACTGTATTAGTCTACTGCAGCACCTACTAACTTGGGTAACAATGTGGAGGATTTAAACAAAAAAACCCTCACCAACAACAAAAACCCCAATCAAACAAATGACCAAAACAAAAATAGAACACACAAACCCATTAAAATTCAGTAATTACCAAGTGGAGAAGACAAGCCAGTGGCAGGTGGGCGTACGAATTCAAATTCCATTTATATCTGACTGTGCAGTTCTAATACATAGCTGTGAAAATTATAGCAGCTTCTACTATCCTAAGTCATTTCTTTCTTCCCTGACCAGCAGATAATTTTGTGGGGAAGTTTTGTGTGAATTCACAGAAGAGTTCACCGGCCTGTAGCATCCAACTCCAGCTGAGAATCAGACTGGCAGAGTTTTAAAACATGACACAAGGTGAATGTCCTCAGGCAGGCCCTCTCCCTCCTAAGAGACAAATTATTCCCTTCAGCTAGGTTGTCCCAAAAGCCCAGTGGGGATTTCATCCTATTTAGGAGAACAGCTGTAACATGAGAAAGGAGGGAAATATTTATCCATTTCAATTAAGGAAGATAACTATTTCTATTATCTTTGTGGACCTCCCACATAGCAAAGTCCTGGGTTCACTTCTAATACTCTTGGTTAGATAATAGCCAAAAACCGGCAGCCATGTGCACTGAAAAATCAAAACATAGTAGCAAACTATCTTCTTTTGCAACATTAGCCCTTGAACATGTGAGAAGGTACAAATCTTAGCAACTAATGACTCAGTATTTAAAATTAAGGAAAGGAGATTGAATTCTTGCACAATTTGTTGGCAAACAGTGATGGCTGTAAGTGAATACCATTTGCTACTGTTTACTGCAACAGGTGGACTTAGTGTGTTTTCTGGATTTTTCCTTTTTCTTCTTTATAATGCAGCTGTATTAAAGCAGAATTTTGCAGTTTAATTATTTTTAGAGTTAGTCAATTGAAAAAAGATTGGAGATTTTTGCAGTTTGTTGGATGGTTTCAATTAAAGGACATACTCTGGAGGTTTCAAAATTACACAGGCAAATGTCAATTGGAAAATTCTTCTCTTTTTCCCCCCTCTAGAATTTAGAAATTAATACCGTTTCAAGATCTGGAAAACCTGTTTTCTGGTTTTACATTTAAAAAAATATAGCCAAAAGGCAATGAATGGAATCAAAACTGAAGACGGTAAAGAAAAAGCACACTGCATTTGCCAGGATCACTAGAAGTCTGTTTTAAAGCTAAGTTGCAACAGGAAGGGAGCTTTGATTTCAGACAGTGCTTTAAAGTGAAGGATCCCTTCCAAATGCTATTACCAAGCAGATCCTATTGTGATAGTAATGACATGTTGCGTGGGAAGTAGTGGTTTTACTTGGACAAAAAGGGAAAGAGCATGGCCATGATTGATGTACCATATGAGGGTCAAACCACATAATCACTAACTCTCACACTGCCCAATGTAGTGGGATTGATTATTTAAGAATCTAATATTTCTTAAGTTTATTATTTTTCCTATTATCATTTCATTGTAATTATGAAAATATTTCACAAATTAAATGCATTGTTGCTTTAGACGACATTATTAATATTTCACTGACTTTTCACTGATGTGCAACAACTCCCACTAAATCTCTTTGCAGCTATCATATCACAGTAGTGGGTGGTCTTGTTCAGGCAAAGCACAGGTCATTGGATAATTCAGAACTTCTCAAAATGTTATGCAAAGAGAGAAAGTGAAAAGCAACTAATGATGAAACTCACATTTATCAGCCCTCAATACTCAAATTTCAGTGTCCAATGTTGAGGGTTAACCACTGGTTTAAGCTCATGTAAAAAAAGAGTAGCATCTTGGAGAAGCACTCTGCAGAAGTAGCGTGAAAGAAACTCTAGAAAACCTTTTTATCTGGTTTGAACTTTTGTCCTTTTCTTAAATAATGATTATAAATGGATTCATTTCCCTAATACACATTTGAGAACAAGATTCTGCACTAATGAATTCAGGAGAAATAGTGATGATTTCAATGAATGCAGGATAAAATTCTTATCTCTGTTTCAGTCTACTTGTACTTGATGAAACATCCATTTCTGCATGCAAAGTCAATGACAAAACATACTTAAAGTGCTTTTTTGAGTGAGCAGATCTAGGATTGTGCTCAAATTGTTGTATTTTAGAACAGGAAGTCTCAGGCACTACCATGTGCCCCCCAGGAGGCCTGCCCTGTATCACATACTTATCCCTTTCTCCTTAGCTGAGGGAACCTTCAAGACTAACAGCCTCTGCTACTTAACTCTGCCTCAGTTTTCAAACTCAAGCAAACAGTATCAAGAAGTTGTTCTAAGTTTTTCATCAAAATGCACAAAAATCCAGGAAAGTACAAATGCTTTTAAAAAGACAGAGAACCTTCCTCTCCTTTTCATTTGTTAAATAGGTGTTAGATATCAGCATTAGTGTGTCTATAATTTTGAATTTAGTAATGCAAACACACCTGATGTTTGATGATCCACAATTTTTTTTGAATTTGACTAGCCATTGTATAATGACCAGCCACTAAATAAAAAATTAATAGCTTAGATGTGTTCCCACTGCTTTGTTTCACTTCTCCTATGCCACTTCCTATTTAAAATGAAGCCTGCTGTTATAGTCAATGGCAAGTTCATTGCAGTCAGTATGTTCTGTGTTATTTCTTCCTAATATAATTCCATTTGCATTTGGTACAAAATTTCTCCCACAGTTAGATCATACAGTACATAAAATTCATTAAATTTTTACAGCTTTTAATGTTTTTTCCACAATCAATATATTATATATCTATGCCACTCTCAGGAAGAGATCCTCTTTACCCTGGAACAACCCATGTGGATCCTTAAAAGAGAACAAAGAAGATTTTGAGTCCTATATACAAAACTAACTATCCTTTACTTTTCACTTCATAAGACTCAAATGGCAACAACTTCTGTAGTTTGCCAACATCATTGATTAAATAAATCCAGACCAAATTTATGTCAGACTCTGCTACACAAGCACAAAATCAGATGTTGTTCCTTCTAAAAGAATAATACCACACAAGGGTATTTTTTCAGTGGGAATAATGGTTTGCTGGTGTCCAGCACTTGGTTCTCTGCCATTGTGGAATTGAATTAAATCAGTCCCAGGTCACACATAATTGAGTGAGACACTGTCCGCTCTTGTAGGTTGTTAAAGAACAGTAGGCCAAAGAGGAAAACTTTGGTTCCACTTGATTGAAACAGTCTTCATTCAAGAGAAACCTAGATTTGACCAAAGCAGGACAAGATGTCTTGGAGTAGGTCTGAAATCAGCAATGCCAGCCTCTCATTTATTGACCATTAACTCTGTGGAGCAGGAACTTGCTTTTTGAGTACCTATCCCATGAAATAATTTAAAATTTGTTCTGAATGGTATGGTAGAAAACACTATGTAGCACTTAGTATGGTATGGTAGAAAGCACTTAGAACTCAACTAATTTAGACTGTCAAGTTGAAGCAAAGTTTTCACCCACAATTTCAAAGCACTGGAATGTCTCATACTAATAAAATTATATTCTTTTCTCTAAAAATTAATTATCTGGGTAACCAAATTTAATTGAATGAGAATCTTCTTTCCATATCAGACAGAATTTATGTGTGTTAAATCACTAAAAGTAAAAAATCCAGATTTAACAGTGATTGATTTTAATAATCATAAACCTACACTGTTGTTAATACTGTAGACATTTCCAATAAAAAGAGACATTATATTCCAGCTCTGCTATGAAAATTGAAGGAAAATATGCTAGATTCAGGTAAGCCCACAACTGTTTAGATGACAATAGGAATATTATTCAAATCAACTAAATCCTTTAAGTCTAAGGAAGAATTCAGAGTTTTCCCTGAATTTTCTAAAATTATGCTCTTTAGAATCTTTGAGCTGACCATTGTTTTTATATCTAACATCTGAACCCTGTCATTGAGAGTCATTAATAGAAATTGAATGAGTCAGGATAGCAGGATTTCTAGTACTTTTGTTTATTGTATTTTCTAACATAAACTATGTATCTTTATATATGTGCAAGTCCTTATGAAAATACTCTACTCAGTTTTCAGCTATTTCTGTCCTACTGTTAAAGTGCCAGGAAAACAGACCACATAAGATGACTTTCATTAGGTCTGGTACAGAAAATAGTCAGAAAGAAAATGAAAAGGAAAACATTATGATTCTGACTTGTGAGCAAAGTCCTGGCAGACTTTTGACAAATTAAAACGTTATTGCAGGATGGTTCCAAAGAGAAAGAGGTGGTGCTTAAAAATGCATGTGTCAAGATAATCATAAAAAGGGAGGGAAAGAAAAAACCCCAAAACACCAAATACTGCAACTTTAAGATAGCAGTTGTTTTTTTATTTGACATGGGGAGTGCCAATACCTGTGCAAGGGATTACTTATACCACCATTCTACTGCTCATTTCCTCTTTCCCCTTTCTTCTCTTTTCCTTCATCCAGCACGCACGTCAGCCCACACAGCTGGTTAGTTCATGGAGGCGTGGATGTATTAAAACCAGAGCCCTTGTGTGACCCCATGAGCAGCATCAGAAGATAGCAAGGCTGACAACCTCATGGTGATTCAGGCCCTATTTTTCAAGGCAGAAAGGTAGAAGTCCTAGGTTCTGGTTTCAGAACAGGCTGGATCAGCCTGGGAGAGCCAAAATGAGAGACAACTGTGAGACTCACTTGCATATACCCTGGCTTAGGGATCATGTAGTGTGTCAAAAAGAGAGTAGTCTTTGGCCTTTTCACATAAGGCTCTGGAGGGGAGCTAGGTCCAAACAAATATTGATATCAAAGGATCATCCCTTTCAAGCTCTACCTCAAGCTTTCAAGGTCTACCTCAACAAGCAGCAAACCTGGCAGAAATGACAGAATACCTGCATGAACAAGAGATTCTTGGCAAAGATTGGGTATCCCACCTATACAAAAGGTGGAAGTAAAGACAAGCATCCTGAGAGAACATAGAGACAGTATCCAATCATGCAGAGACAGGGTTAGGCAAGCCAAAGTCCACCTGAAGTGGACAGGATAAGCCCCTTGCTTCTCTTAAGTCCACAAGCAGCAAAAGGCTAAGGAGAATGTGGGCCTGATGCTCAATGAGAAAGGGAAACAGGACTCAGAAAAAACGAGGTACAAAATGCCACCCTTGCCTCAGTCTTCATCAAAGACTTTGCAGTCAGGTATCCCAGGCCCCAGAGACCAGGGGGAGTGTCTGGAGCAAGGAAGATTTGCTATTGGTGGATGAAGATCAGGTTGGAGAACACTTAAGCAAATTGGACATATATAAATCCATGGGCCCCAATATGATGCACCCAGAAGTGCTGAGAGAGCTGGGGGATGCAATGACATATTTTGTTGTGAGAGGTAAGGACACTCCTGATTACCTTTGAGCAATATGGAAACTGGGAAAAGTGCCTGGTGACTGGTGGAAAGAAAATGTCAGTCCTGCTTTTAAAAAGGACAAGGAGAGAGACTCAGAGAACTACAGGCTGTTCAGTCTCACCTCACTCCTTGGTAAGGTCATGGAGCAATTAATGCTGGAAATGCTTTTCAGGCACATGGAGAACAAGAAGGAAACTGGGAGTAGTCAATATGGATTTACAAAGGGGAAATCATACTTGACCAACATGATAACCTTCTCCAATAAACTGAATAGGTTGGTAGTTAGAAGGGAGAGCAGTAGATGTTCCCAACCTGTCTGGAGAGCATTTTGACATTGTATCCCATAAGATCTTCATATGGAAACTGATGAATAGGCCAGATGAGCAGACAGTAAATTTGGCTCAGAACTTGCTGAACATTCAGGTCCAAAGGGTCATCAGTGGTATGAAGTGTGGTTGGAGGCCAGCAGCAAGCAGTGCACCTCAGAAGAAGACAAAGCAAGGCTTTTTTCAGTTAAGTTCTGTGATGGAAGAAGAGACAGCATTGCACAAACTGAAACCTGGGAGACCATATGAAGATCAAGAGCCACTTTTTCACTGTAAGGGGGGGTGATTGAGCACTGGTCCAGGCTGTCCAGGGAAGTGATTGAGTCTCCATCTGTAGAAACATCCAAAACCTGGCTGGACCGCTCTGGGGAGTGTGACTGCTGACTCACATAATTCTGTGACTCTGAACACATACATCAAGAGGACGTCTGCTGTGGGTAAGCAGCTTCTGGGAATCCTTATGCCCCAGAGGGTCACCTCTAGAAGGTTTTTCTTTTCACAGCTAGGTAGCTTCTTGGAATAGAAATGTTAGGGTTTTTTATTGAAATCAAAGAAAAAATGTTAAAGGCTACCTGTGACAGGGCTTACCAGAATTATGTATTTGGGCAGGAAATAATGTCAAGTGTCTCTGAAACAATAGGTTAATCTGCATACCACCTGGTCTGAATCTAAATTGGTGCTGGATATTCTACTCCCAGGTGCTAAATCACATGAAAACTGCAATTTGGCCAAAGTAGCTTAGAACCAACTCATCTCATGAAGACTAGAAGCGGCAGTTACCAATCAAAGCTACTTATAAACACTACTTGTCAAGAAAGGAATACCATCATAGATGTAAATTTGACTTGTCAGAAAATATAGCCATCAAAGACATATTAAGAACTCTATTCCTTCACTTTACTGTAACTATCATCTCTGACAGGATTCACATCTACAGATCAGGAAGAAATGCTTGGGTCAGCAAGTACTACTTATTTCAACAGATTGAGGAAAAATTAAACAAAGGCAGTTGATTTTCTCTATTTTTCCCAACAGAATCTTTATTTCTCTGTTCAGCAAGAGAGGAAAAAAGGTTCAAGTGGCTTTTGGAAAGTAGGGGGCAGTTGTGTCACTCAAGGCCATCTGAGTAGCTCATATAAATCCAGCAATGAATGTAAAAAAAAGTAATTTTTTAATTCTTCACCTGCTTTGAAATTCAGTGTCTCATTTCCCAAGGGCTTATATTTAACATTATTTAAAGCCTTGGTCAATCAAAGCAGTTATTTAAATAATGCAAAATATTACCTTTGATATTTTGCCAGCTGTTTTCACACTCTCCAGAATAATTCAAATTATATCACGCAATAGCTTTGTCCCAGTGTCACAGCAATACTTTTGCTGAGATAATACTGAGATAATACTTTTTTTCTGCCAAGCTATATACAGATGCACTACCACAATGCCATTTTCTACCTTACCACAATTTTACTTTCTCATATATACAAATTCTGCCAATAAACCTAATCCCAAACACTAAGCCAAAATCCCACACCACATCCCACATTTGGACTGGCTGCTCTCCTACAGAGATCAACCTAAATGGTCTACTTTTTTCCTACTTGTATGTTAAGCATCTGAAACTATAGCTCAAGGTTACTTTGAATATCAAAACTGGAACATCACAGTGTTTCTGTGAAAGCAAACACTATGCACAGTAAAATGTTTAAAAAACAAAGAAAACATAACCCCCTCTCCCAATTGTAACCTTTTACAACAGTTGCCAATGCTAATTGGAACAGTGATAAGAAGAGGAAGAATGAACGCTTGAGCTCTATGACAAAGATTCTTCATTTCCACTGTCTGTTATATGGGTTTCAAGAGAAGATACAGTAACATGCATGGGAAAAATCAGTGAGGGCATGGCAGGGAATACTCCTTGTATTTGCAGTTGCTTTAGGTCTCCAGATAGAAGTGTGGAATCATTCAGCTGTGTATAATGGAACCATGAAATAAGAACTAGGAAAGAATTTTCATTACATTTCAAGAGAAACCAACGATTTCTTTCCATTATTGTTCAAAAGAAATCAGCAATCAGAAGTCCTTAGACAGATAATTTCCCTAAGATAAAGCAAGCAAAAACCTTACATTACATAAAGATGTTCATCACAGTCTGTGTAAGAAAGCAGAGACTTGAACCAGAAGTGAACCCTTCCAATAAACTTTGGGATTCTGAAAAGAGGAATAGTGAGACAGCTCCTCTTCTCCCTGCATGAAGTGAGCAAGGAGCGCAAACCAGAATTCCTCATGTCTTTAACAGGAAATTACTTTCTATTAGACAGTGAAGAAAGAAATACATGCTATTTAAATTTGGGTGAAGGAACAGAAACAGCCGGGATGGCATTTCATTTCTGTGCAATGGCATGAATCCATCAGCATAAAGCTTAGGAAACAAAAGCTCATCTTTCACTCACCAGAACACATCAGGCAGTTCAGCAGAGAAGACAAAGTGGACTATCCACAGTTTCCTATTTCACGGATAGGACTCTGAGAACAAGTGAAGAGGAAAGAACATGAAGGAAAATGTGTGAGTTTAAAAACTGAGTAGTGCAGAAAATAAACAAGGAATGCAGGAGTTGTAAGGAGAAAGAGAGATGGGCCAAAAAGATCGGAATGTAAAATGAAGGGTTACTGCAGAGGAGAGTGTTCATGCATCCCAGAAAGTTTGGATTACTAGGGTTGCCTCCAGCTGAGTTTGGGAACTGACTGAATGTGCTCCTCCAACCCTCTGCACCTCACAGTCAGAATGAACTATTTTTCTTTCCTTGTAGAAATGCAGGACTTAAATTATGGTTCTTTCCAATTTGAGTAATGCTATCTTCCAACTCCTCAAAGTTGTTAGATGGAAAAAAGACAATGGGTAGAACAATACCACTGAAATTCCAGGGGCAAAAATACAATTGGACAGGGTCAAAAAACAAATCCAGCAAGTACAAGTTTCTTTTTTTTGGGCCTGATTACTGCTAAGGCACAGTGAATCCCTCATGCTGTCAGGGTGCAGAAGACAACTGTTATCAGCTCATTTCAACTGGTGACAACTTATATTTATTCTCTACAAAACTCTGAGAGTGAAAGGCAGAGTTTTATCCATGTATTGAATATGGACAGCAGGATTCTCCCTTTGGTTATCATAGTTTGCACCAGCAAGTATGTGAGAACACAAGAAGAGGAACTACATCCTTTGCAAAATAAAACGAGCAATATATCTTCAGTGAGAACAAATTGCCATGAAATGGACATCATCAGCTCTGATGGTGGTTGATGAGGACATCCATGGCTGGATAACATCAAGGGAACAAGTAAGTTCTTTGACTTAGGCCAAAATTTAATAGAAATTAAGGCAGAAAGAAATCAGGGACAACTGCTCGGAAATTTCCCTTTCTGTGGGAAATAAATGCACAGTTTCACAAAAAATTTGAATGTTTACACTTTTATGATTTCCCTCTGGTAACTTTGTGGGAAAAGAATGTAAACTTCCCTGGTCTTGCAGGCCATCTTAAGTGAACCTCATCTTTCTTAGCAATGAGGCAAATTCCAGAAAGGCAGAAGAAAACCCAGAACATCTGTCTCTGGACAAGCCAGATAAGCAAGAAAGACGCATCAATATGTAGTTACTGAATTCTGTCCATGAAAGAGAAAGTGGATTTCTATTATCTCCAAGACTTCACAGACCAAAAATAACTTATTTTTCATACCATCTCATTAGGAAAACTAAAAAGATTATTATCTTGAGAGAGATCAGTAAAAAATAAAAGTGTTCTCATTCCTCAGTGTTGATACATAACATGGAAGATATGAAATGAAATTAATTAAAGTACTTCTCTGATTTCTAAAAACAATTGTCAAAAATCCCATATTTTTCCTTCAATTGCATTATGTTGTTCTGCTCTTTAAAGAGCATGACTCATAACAAGCAAGTGCCCAAGCTGACAGCATAAATTTGCTGAGACAGTCTCAAAACCAAGAAAGCTGAAGAAGTCAACAAAATTAACCTCTTTTTAAGGTCAGGATGTGAGTGTGGGCACACCCACAGCCGAAGGTTGTAGCATGGTGCTAAACCAGCTAGAGTAAACGATGGTATCAAAGAGCAGCTGGGATGTCACAACTAGCCAATGACCTAGTAGGCAGCACATTGCAGAAGAAATAGTTATGAGTTTCCCTCAGGTAAATTCATGTTTGTCTTTCATATACAGGTCCAAAATCCTCAGTCTTCATATACTGTCACCGATATATGAAGTTAACCCAAATGAATACAGGAAAGGAGGTAACTAATTTTAGCCTTAGTTTCATAGAGAAACATCCCCGTGGCTTTAGTTGAAATGCTGTAAGTAAAATTCTCTTTTCTGTATTTGAAACAGGCATCCCACCTTTTTTTTTTTTTGTCCTAGAGAAGGTGTAACTCAATGTTGTGGTTTCACGTTAGCCAAATTTAGTTTGCCAACTGGAGATAGGATTTGGGAGAAAAAGGCAAAACAGGCCCCTACTAAAGATAAACAGATAGATTTTATTAACACACACAAAGAAGAAGAAAATAAGAAAAGGAAAAAAACCCCACAAATTAAATTTTTAAATCAATCCTTTCTCCCACCACAAACTGTTCATTTTCTACAAACAAAGTAAAGAGGCAAAACTCAGAACTCCAGGTCAGTACCACTTATAAAATAGTCCTGCATTCAGTCTTTGAGAGAGAAAGGTCTCTTCTGTTGTTTGGTAACTTTCTACAAGAGAAAGAGTCTGCTTGTGGCCTCTAACTCACACAAAAGCAGCCCATTCTAGAGATTCTGCAATTGTGGAACCTCCCCTATTCACGTAGCCTTTCCTGTGACCACATATGTCACCTTTTAAAAATTAGCAACTTCAAAGGCAAAGGATTCTTCAACTCAGGGAACAGAGATGTCTTCTCACTTCTTCACTGGGAGAGCGCTTCTTCTCATTTCTCTGTTCAAACCTCTCATGGGATCATCCAAATCACAACTTCTAATTCAATATTCACTGAGTCCATCACAGACACCTTACCTTTGCTCAGAGAATCCACAAATCATCTCCCCAATTCATATTGTCCATGATTTAAAGGATTATTCTAGCATATTCATATTACAGTCTGTTACCATAACTCATAGGAGATTTTCAGCCTAGAACCAAGGCAACTTGCCATCTCTTCCACCTAAGAGGTCACTCTTCCTTTACTGACTTTGAGATCTCCATATTGTCTCTTTACACGTCTCCAGTTTGGCCTTTTACCTCATCTCTGAGAAGGGTTAGAGTTTAAGAAAGTCTCAATCTGTGTCAGGAAAGTGTTAAATCTTGGCCAGGCCTGTGTGGTCATTTGATCTCTGCCAAGGCAGGCCAGAGGTTTCAGAGCCATGCTNGAATCCCATCCTCTCCTGGGCCAGCAGTGCTGGCAGCCAGGGTCAGGTCATGGCCTAGCCATGCCCCGCTCCCCTCCACCGTGGCCTGCTGGCGCAGGGCCAGCACTGCAGACCTGAAATCTCCTCCTCCCCTGTCAGGAACCATCAAGGGCAAAGAGGAGATACTGCCGGCCCCAGGTGTTTTCCCTCGGGGCATTGACACCCTGGAGGCCTGGCCAGGCCTGGCTCCGACTGCCTGGTGGGTGTGGTGGGACCTGGACAGGGCCCATAACTACGATGTTACCTCTTGACCAGACAGAAAAGGAAAAAAGGACCGAGTCACCTGGAATCTCTGATTTAAGCCTGGGCTGTCCAGAGGCATGGACAGCACTCTTATTGGTCAGCCTGAGTCCATTCCCAGCCTCACATCCCTGCTAAACCACCATGCTCAATTCATTTTGTGACCAAAGATTTGGAAAAATGCATCTCTAAGAAATCTGATGACTTATATAATTTGCTATAATCCCATGACATTTAACAACAAAATAATGCAGACATTAGACACATTCCAACAAAAAATCACCAGATGAGGGGATTCATGGTGGTAACAGTGACATGATCTGGGGGAAAAGAAAGTTGACACTAAGACAGATACGTTCAGTTTACTCCATTCATTTGGGTATTTAAATAACTCTAGTCTTCCTTCTCCTTCTGTAGGAGAAAAGACCCCACAAAGTCCCAGTGATAATGAAATATGATGTTTCCTCCAGCTACAAATGTTCATTTGAGAATTTATTTTGAGCTTTTGTTCAAAATGTTAGTTTCTATTCATCTTTTTATGGTTTCTCATAAGTATTCTTTCATCTTACTACTTTATGTTCATGAAAAGTAAAAAAAATCTCGCTTATCTAAATTTATGGATGTTTTTAGCCTTTTTATTGTTATTCTAGTGCATTTTTCAAACAGTGGCATAAATAATCATCTTCTTGGGAGCTGCTGAATTTCTCAAGAGCATACATCCCATGGTGATGAGGATTTGGAAAGAGAGTGCAGTACATGCGATGCTGGGAGCCAGCACGGGTGTGCCAACAAAGAGTTGTTCAGTGATGTGGCTGGATGTTTGCAGTTGCTTTCCAGACCCTTTCTTGCTTTGTCTACAGCAAAAGGTCCAGACCTGTTGTAGAATTTCAGCCTGACAAGCGCAATTTTTTTTCTGAGCAGAATGCAACTAAGTGATTTCTGAATGGCAACTGTTATACATTCTTCAGATCAAGAGCAATGTTCCTCTATACCACCCTGGCAATCCAAAGAGACTATCCCCAGCTTCTGAGAGGACAACCTCTTCTGGCTTCAGTGAGCTATCATTTAGGGTCTGTCATTGGAGGGTTGATGACAGAGGGAAATCATTCCATCCTTTTGTAAGTTGCACTTTGATTCTTACACGATGCTAAATATGTTATTCATTTTACTGATGTATTTATAGTTCTTAAATGTTAATACCTATAAAGTCATTAGTTAATGATTCAAGAAAGAAAACAAACAACACTACCAGTAGCACCTTACAGTAGCCTGAACAGGCTGTAGAAAGTATGACTGAATGCAAACCCAGTGACATTTGGCACCTAACCTGTAGAGCCATTCTCACTCATTTTAAGGAGAGGAGACTGCTAGAAAACGGAAACCCTGTGGAAAGGAACAAGAAGGGCTGAGCTCAGCTGGTGCCTCTGTTAGTCTGCCTGGGCACCTTCTGGGTGTTCCACAGAGGCCTAGTGTCTGCCTTGAATTAACCTGCCTGTGGCCCCCAGATTAGTCTTCACACTTCACAGTTTTCCTCTGTGGCCCTGTGAATGACAATTATTCAGCTTTGGCACACAATCAGTGTGTTGCATAACTGGGAAGAAATCTAGCATGCATCCCCACACTGTGAGGATCATGTTCAAGCAGTGTGGGCTGCCCTCCAGAACTGCAATGTCAATCAAGCAGCAGAAGGATGCTTCCTTTACGTCAGGGGAGAGAAAATGGAGGGGTGAGAGAGGGAAGCCACGTTAACAAAGCTCTGATTTTTTTTTGGTGCTGTAAATTTGGAGCAGGATTTTCCCTGAAATCTCAAACAACATCTACCTCAGACTTTACAAGATCAGGTACAAAGGACCTGGCACAAGATCTATTTTGATATCTCCAGAACTAAGCATCATAACTGACCCAGAGAAAAACAGATATCCTTGAAGTCTATACTGTCTCATATTGAGCTTCATGAAAGTGTTGTGACATCCTTCTGACAAACCTGCCTACTGATTGCTTAATTTAATGATATGAAGCAAAACACCCATAGCCCAAGGAAAAAAAAATCACAGAAATTTAGATATCATAAAAGAAGCCAAATTCCAAAAAGCCTTTAACATACAGACAGCATGGATGGAACCAGTAACTTGTGTCAACCGGTATCCAGAGCAGAGGAACTGCAGACATACTTCCTCTAAAAAACTGCCCACAGGCCTGTCTTCTGCAGTGCATGTTCAGTTTCTCTGTTTGAAGATATAAGGGGACTTTTTTCAGCCAGCATTTTCAGAGGTAGACCAGCCAGGATTTGAAGAGTGCTTCGCTGATCACAAGTCAATGATTCTGTTTTTGGAACAGTGATTTTTACGGTTCCTGGACTCCTATGATCAGGTGTCCAAGGCTGTGGTTAACTTGCTTAAATTCTACTCAACTTCCCTTTCTGGAACAAGTAATTGTGGTTTGCTGACTAAGCCATTTGCTGCTTTTAATTTGATTTTGTAAAGGAGTTGAGTAAAAGGAGTTTGTAAAGGAAAAAGTTGACTTCCATAGTTTAGCCTTAAATTGTCACTCTCTTATCGCAATAGGACACGAAATAAAGATGCTTGGCTCCAGTCAGAAGGCAGTAGAAATCAGAAGGCTTTATTCAGCCCTTTTATAACATGCTGTGCTAAGAAGGTGTGTTATTGGTCCATAGGACTGACACCTCTCCCATTGGCTAAGTAACAGAAATAGCAAACAACACCTGTTGTTATGGGAAAAGAATATTGTTTACACAAGATTGTTTTGGGAAAAAGAAAACTGTTGAAAAGTTTCCCTTGGGAAGATCTAGCAATTCTCGGGCTCAGAAAATATCGGGTCCACACTCTCCAGCTTCTTTAAATATGAAACATGCTCCTTCTGTATGGAATAATCATACTTTGTCAATTATATTTTAAAAAACCAAACATTTTTATCTCTTGCACTGCTTCACAAATTGTCTTGGGCTTGCACTGCACAGGACAGGCTCTAGTCCTAGCAAACAGGCAGATAGATTTCCTTTCATCAGTCTCAATAGCATTGAACTGATACCAAAGACCTTTGTAGGCACCAATCATGGCTCATCTTCATAAGCCTGTACAACGCTTTACCGAATACAACCAGGTTTTTATATCTAACTGCAGCCACATTTCATTGACTGTTACTAATTTTGTGCTTTCTTTCTCCACCACTCCAACTATGAACTCTTTGTCTAAAATGAGACATGCTCAAGGGGCTGAGCTCTGGGGGGGGGNGGGGGGGGGGGGGTGTTAACCGATTTTTCTTCATGGAGGTTTTAACTTACTGCCTATCAACTTCTTTATTAAAAAAAAATATTTAATTTTCAAGCTAGACTAGATATTTCCAAGACACTCATGCTTTTTTTTTCTTGGACCTCACTGAGTTGGAACACAAGAATTCTTATGCTGAAATATATCTATCCAAACTAACTTTTAGAGATGTGTTAATTGCCTTGAGTAAATTGGCATTCAGGTAATTGAAGGCAATTAGTGAAAAAAGAAAAGTAGTCCAGTGTAGGCAAAGCATGGTTGTTCAAACAAGTAGAAAACATAATAATTTGACTTGACTTTCACTGCTGTTATTTCCACAGCTACAATTCATGTGGTCTTTGGTTCATCTCACATTTGTTTTTCTTGAATGTAAAAGGAAAGTCTGCAGGCGGATAAGTCCCTTGCAGGGAAAAAAAATGGATTTGAAGCTCAGTGAAAATTTTTCTTTCACTTTATTTCCATCTAATTGAAAAAGTACCCACAGAAGAGAAGAAATGAGAATTAGAATGATTAGTCAAAGATATTCTGAGTTAGGATAGAAGTTGCAAACTGAGATACCAGTTATGACAGGTAAAATAAATCTTGACTGAGCCAGGGCATTTTTACAAAGTCGAGCTGAAGACCCCCTCACTTAAGAATTAAATTTTCATAAAGGAAACTGAAAAGTCCAGAAACTTACACAGACTGCTATAGCTGGCAGATCAAGGGACCATTAGAGGCTATAGTGAAGCTAGATAATTCTTATTTACTCAGGACCTTCCAAAATCACTGGCCAGTAAGTTTTGAAACTTGGAAGCCAGGTGGGTTCTGTTGAGTGTGGTGAAATGTTCCAGCTAAACCCTTGAGCTTAACTGCTGAAACAGGGCCAATTATGACTTTGTAAGCAAGTGGCAGGTAGAACATTCATACCAAGTTGGGGCTTGTTTCAGTGATTCATGGAATGAAAATTATGAAGGAGAAAATTGTAACCTGAGTAGACTAGATGTTCAACTTAAAAAAAATCAGCTGAACTCATGAAATATCAAGACAGAATGCTGAGGTAGTATAGCTAATATTATAACCCAACTATTCAAGAGTTGCTGCAAATCGCCCCCCAAATGTTGACAATGACCCATTCAGCAATGCTGGAAAACTCCCACTACTACTACCACCGGAGCATTACATAACACTTTGCAATATGCACTTTGCCAGGAGAATTATTTTTAAAAACCTTGAACTATGAGTTATGATAGAGCACAAATGGAAACCAAGTAATTTCTTACAGAGACCCAAAGTATAGAATAGTGAAACAGTTAAGGAACGTTTAAAAGAGACTGTGTGCTTTTTCTGGATGACTCTGAAGTAAGAGTTGCTGAATATAGGGTCTCACTTTAACTGCATCATTAAAAGTTCAAGGGAAAAGTTATGAATAGAAGGAATTGACTATTTTTCCTCATCTCTATTATGAGAAACTCTTTCCTAGGTCCTTACACAGCCCTTCACCAACACAACAGTCTTTCATTTATGAGAGTACTGAGGAAACCTGAACTCTTTCTACCAGTTCTTCTTGCACTTATGGTCAGTCAGATCCATCCAGATCTGGTCATGCCTAAGCAACTTTGCAAATGTAGATTCTTTTGACAGTTAAATATTCTGGAGTCTCTGTTAAAACCTACATCTATTCACAAAACATGAATCAAAACCCACGAACTTACACTGTTAGAAGAACACCCTATAAGCATAAACCTAGACTCTTAGCCATGTAAAATGCCCAATTACCTTCTATTCCAAGTGTAAAAAATGTTTCCAAAGGGAACCTAACGTCATTTTGATGGTTTTGTACAACTTCTCAACTTCTTTTCTAAAACAGCCCAGTTTGGGTTCAGCATATGGATTGTGAATGCTGCCCAGTCACTCTCCCCTTGAGCTTGGGGAAGAACTAGTATTTGAATGGTTTTCAAAAGCTCACACAACACTGTCAGGGGAGATGCGCCTATTTGCTCCTCTTCTCTATGTGTTCCCTCACTCCCTGATTCTCAGATGACCACAGTGGGACTGGAGGAGCAGGAGTCACACTGCAATTGAATTTTACAAGAAATCTTTTGGGTTGAAGTCAGGGGTGGGAGGGATAGTTATGCCCTAGGCAAAAGGGTGCAGGCAAGAATTAATCTGCAAGCAGGTGATGTTGTCCAGGCAGTGTCTTCCCATGTGCAAAGCAAATGAAAATATCAAACTGATCACTACCATAATTCAGTGTCCTGACAGGTTTTTTAGGTTTGCTTATCACAGTAAATAAACACATCCAGTAGCATGTACAGCAGGATCAAACCTGTAGCAGCCAACTATTGTGACTGTGTATTAAAGGCAGTAGAAGTGACTATAGATAAATATATAACATCTATAATGAAAATCTAGTACTGGGAAGAAAACCTCCAGATTTAGGGTTGACTATGCATTTTTAGCTTCAGCCTTTGTGATAAGGCTTTCAAATAGATCTCACATTCTATGAGGTTTTCCCCCTACATTTTAACTTCCTGTGTTGCATGACACAGTCAAAAAGAGATTTTACAAAGTTGCCAGAAGACAGGCATACTTTCCTCTTTCCTGAGAGCATTAAATGAAGTGACATAATGCCCACATGCCCTACTTATTTTTATTAACTTCTAATTATTTTTTTAATCACCATTTATCATGGTCACAGGTAGTTCTACACCTGCCAAAACCCACTAAAACATGCCGAGTCAAGCATATAAAATCATAGATGTTATTTGTTTGTTTAGTCAGACATTCCTTTATGATTATACTTAATGGTTAGAACTTCAGAATTATATTACTTCTTGTGAAAAGCTTCTCATTAATCTTAGGTGCTTGCATTTGCTCTGTAACAAGAAAGTATACATTTAATTTTGAGATAAAAACTTATCCTTGTATCCATTATAAATTCAGACCTTCATAGTGAGACACACTTGCAAAATACATCCCACACCTACACCTGCAGCAGAACCTCAAACCTGGCTGGGGTGGGCTATGTTACGATAGTTCAATTCAGAAATAATGTCTTAGCTTCATAGAAGGTTTATCCTCCGTTTCGAAGGATAAAAACCTTACTGGACAACTTTGGAGGCAGAGTGTGTTAGCTGCTGTTGAGAACCTCCAGGCAGTTACTACGCCCTCCTGGGAGTGTAAGCCTAAAAATATCCAGGGATGTCCCGGTGGTTTCAAACTTGAATTAAATAAGCTTCTCCATTTTCTGACAGGCTCTGACAAACTGCCGTCTAGCACCACAGAACCAAGCTGAGTCCAAAAGGTCCATCTCTGTAACTATATGCTGTACAAAGTGTCCCACATAACAGATTATGCAGCAAAGCAACTTTCAGCTGTGTTATTTTGGCTTATCAATGTGTAACAACTGAGTGTTACTTGTATGAGCTACCTGTAGCAAAGAGAACTACTGTTTTGTCTTTCTTCAGTACTTGGAACAGGATGCTCCTCTTGTGCCTCCTTTCACATTTAATACTCCTTTTAAAATTAGGAACCAGAGGAATTCCAAAAATTCTAACACCATGGCATTATAATTTGTGAGACTTCTAGGAAAATGCTTTCAAAATTTGTAACAAATGCGAAGTCATGATAACAGATGAGTTCACACTGGATTAAAAAAGACCAAGAAAGAAGAAAAGAAAGAAAGTTTATTCTCTTTTGTGGGATTTGCTTTCTTTTTTACTTATTTGCATGAGGAACTTGCTTAATTTGTAACAGGTAATTAGAACCTTGACATTATATGCTTGAAGTCCTTCATATTGTTAAAGGCTTTCTAGTTCAGGACTTTAGACAATAAAAGTAATCCTACCTTCAAGCTAAGTCTTTTAAGTGAAACAATCTGATTCTTAGATCCCTTTCCTCAGCAAGCCAAAACTGTATTTTCTCCAAATGACTTTTTAGTTACATATTTTTTCCCTTTGGATCAGAGGCATACATTAGTTTGTTCCTAAGCAGTCTTTTCTAAGGGTGTCACTGTTCTCAAATTCCAGCCTTTTGAGAATTCCAGTCTTTTTGTACCCAAAGGCTACCTTGTCCATAGAAGAAAAATGTGGCTTTCCTTCCAGAGCTGTCTTTGCATTAGAAATTCAGTGTTGCATGGTAAACTACTGTTGACAGCAGGTTTTCAGTGAAGTTTGTAACTAAACACACAAAGAAACGTGGAGAACATTGCCAAAGCAGACCCAACTGTGTCCTTGCTGTTTGAATGTCTGCCGAGGGGTGTGAAAAGGGAAACCAGCAAGTTAATCAGCTCAATTTCCCCACTGAAACGAAAGTCTAGGCAACAGGAATGCTTCCCTTCCTCCTTCCAGTTTTCTATAATCGTCAATTATACTTAAGCCCAAGCATTAAAGCAGCATCATGTCTACTTCACAGGCGAGCTTTGATTGCAGATGGAAAAGGCAAACCTGAGTTAACACTGTTTTTCATTGCTTTTGCCTCCCCAAATTTCTCAGCAGAAAAGAGAGGATAAAGGATATTTGAATCTTCTTACCCACATCTGGATTTACTACCCACCTTTCCATAGCATGCATTTGTGCATTCTCTCAAGCACAGGCTCTATACAAGTGTGAGTCAGCCTGGGAAACTTGTCAATGCCAGGTGAGATATGAAGAAAAAGGCATACAGCTTTATTTGGGGTTTGGCATTTTGTTTCTATTTTTCAACCCTTGAGGCTCAGTGCAGCTATATATGGGAATGAAGACTGTGTGATATAAAAGTAAAAGGAAGCAAATAAATGTAGTTTTCCCACGATAATTTCCTTCCTAGCAAACTTCTCAGACCTGAAGCAAACTTTTAGTTTGAGTAGTCTTCAGGGAATCAACTTGCTGCCCTGCCATCCTCAAATGGTTCTGTGTATAATGCTGTAATCCATGTGAGCAGATCAATTATCCACTGGCAGAGAAGCTTTGCAGGCCTACACAAAAAGGCAGGACCTGTCCCTGGAATAGTCAATCTGGCACTCCTGTCTGAAGCAATAGTCAATCTAGGCATTCCTGTCTTAACACAGGGGAAAGAAAGAAGTATAGCATCCCTTCTATCTCTTTTTGTATTTCCAGTATAATTTACTGATCTTTTTACTCTCCTTATTGCTATTGAGATAGGTGACTTCTGAGATGTCTATTATTGCAGGCATTGCAATCAACTCTCCTACTAACAACTGTTCACTGAATCCTTTTAGACAATCCCACTTTTCTTCACTTCTGACACTGACAAATTATTATTGCTTGAATTGTTTGCTGTTTTCTTCTGTGGACTGAATTATATGTTATCGCTAATTTCAATAAAATGGGTTTGACTATTTCCAAGAGTGCAATTTTTAGGGGGAGGCAAAAATAAATTAAGTCAGGTTTGACAAGATACGAGTTTAGTAATCTTTCTTGCTATACCTCCAAGGCTTTCTAATCTCCATGAAAAGACACTCAAATTATGGCCTTTGAATTTTCATGTAAGCTTTTTATATGTAACTCATCAGAGATAGTCAAAAGTTCTGTTTGACTCAGTTTCTGGATGCCTACTTTGAAAGCTGATTCTTAAATTACATAGGTGCTGGTCAGATGTGACTGCAGCCATTCTGTGTTGGGTAGATCAAGCTAATTCATAGTATTGGAAAAGAAATCAGGTTCTAGACCTCTCAGATTTCCCAAAAATGAATGGATACATTTAGCTTAATTTCTCTGCACATTGGTTTCCAGGATCCAAACACTTCCTTTGTTTCACTGGTATGGTGAGGAAAGAATCCTTGACACAATTTGAAAATGCACTGATAAGGATTATTTTTTAAAAAATCACTTTTTGAGGAAATTAAAAATGCAGCATTTGAAGCACAGTCTGAATGCATGAAACTACTTTGAACAGCAACAAAAAGTATTAATTGTGATTAGTCGGAAACTCCAAGAATAGTATCTATCAATAAACATTGAAAAGGTTATGCAGAAAAAGAGAAGCGCGGGACAGTGCAATTGTGTAAATCTTTTTCAACATAGATACATAAGGCACTGAGTCAAGTTCATGCTGACAGCCTTACAGAATGCAACTTCCCACCACTTGAGTAATTGAATATGCAAATTTAGTAATATCCTCTGTTAGCAGAGGAAAGCTTTATGTACGTACTTTATACCATTGAACTTGGAAGACTCCAAGCAAATTGTGATGACTGTGTTAAGCACTATATGAGCATAATCATAATCTCTGTGCTAGTAAGGCCCTGTACTGTTAAACATTATTACAAACAAAAAAAGTGATACTAAGACCACAAAGATACATATTTTTCTTTATTCTTCACCTTCTCAGACTTTTTTTTTAAATTTTTATTTCTTTATGTTCAAACAGTCACCACTTTATTTGTGGCAAAGAACATACTTTAAACTTTTCTGGCACCTAGAGTCAAAGATGGTGTATCTAAATTTAAATTTAAATAAATAAATAGATCTATCTCAATATCTTGACAAAAGGTACTCTAGGTTTTTTGCCTTATTCCAGGTGAAAGATTCCATTCCACATAGAGATATACATTAATATATTAATATTGAATTTGTCACTGTTGTATGGCTAAATAAAAGCAACTTTAAAATAGTTTTACTTCTATATTGCTACGGTTGTGCCCATGAAGATGGTGTTGTTCAGACACACCTTTTGTTCTATGTAGATAATTTTGAAGGAGGCTATACATGTTTTTCTATTGCTTTTTGTGTTCAGAGCCATTGTGTAAAAGTGTAAAAATGTATCATCTGGCATTCCTATTGACCTGTGTCTTCACACTGCTTAGATTGCTGCTGAAAACAATGTACTGGATTAAATAAATCAGTATTTTTCTAAATGAGGTGACTCCTTGCCTTTAGAAATAATAAAATCATCCATTAATGAACTAAGTTCTGTTATAAACACACAATCCATACAGATACAAAGGTGAGCTACTAAATACTGTTGAAAATTCCACTTGCATTGGATTCTGCTTTAGAATATTTTTGTCATAGCATTTTTTCTGTCATCCATATAATTCCATATTATAACTGGAACTAAAAAAATGCAGGAGAAACAGTTCAAAATTACTCCAGTTGCAACATGAATGCACTTAGATGTTTCGAAATTAAAAAAAACCCCAAACTTACTGGTAGTGTAGAGCAAAAACTGTGTTTCAGTGTATCTAGTTATGAGCAGATAGTGTAATGTAACTAAAAGCTAAGGCTGCTTCCTCTTTGGAGCTGCAGTTGAAGAAAAAAAATAAATTTATTTAACAGATTGGAGAGGAGGAAGTGGGGATGGGGAGGTGGGGAGAAGAAATGGAGAAAGAAGACCAGCTAAACAAAACTTAATGCATTCCAAAGTAATAAAGCTCCCTGGTAAAACCCCAACTGACATTTTTAAACAGATGAGAATAAGAAAGGAAATAGGGTCAAAATACAGTCAGGAAAGAAAAGTAGGACAGAAAGGGGATCAAGAAGTTTAGAATACTTTATGAAAATTAGAGATGGACCATAGCAAGAAGGCTTGATCCAGATACCTCTAAATTTTGGAGGACACTTGATAGCTCGAACAGGATTTGGGTTCTACCAAATTTCTTTTTTATAAAGGACTTACAGCCAAACTCCACTTCCAAACTCTGGGACAGTTTGAGAGCGTCTTTCAATTCACATCCTGAATCTTCCACCCATGTCTGCTGGAAATCTTATATTAATGCAATTGTTGAAAAACAGTGTGGTGAGCCAAGATTCTGTTTTCACCAGTTCAGTCTCCTGAGCTGCTCTAGGCCACCACTTTCATCTGCTGGAAATAGTGTGTGAGTTTTGACCTGGAAAGCTTGAACGTCTTTCTGCAGCACACAGACAGAGGTTTTAGTTTAAGTTTCCTTTTTTCAGGACTTCAGTCCCTCCTACACAGTTCAGTTAGCAGTTAATTTACATATTCTGCCTGAAGCACTCCCTCTGGCTTCATAATACAATCTCTGAAATGAAGAAAATGTACCTAAAAGCAGATACATCCATTCCCAGGCCACTTATTCAGCTCTAGGCTGCCTGCTGGCATGAAGACACTTGTAGCCAGCTCAGTGTCCCACAACACTCTGCTACGCTGGATGATGGTCAGCCCTCTGCTGTGCTCTCCAAGCAGCCACCTTCCCAGCACACAGCACTTTGCTACATCAGTTTTTCCACTATATTGCTACAGCATCCCCTTCTTTTCAGATCACTTTGGAATCGGCCTGCTTGCAAACAGGTTTTATACTTGGGGAGAAAAAAAGTGAGAAGAAGGACGGATTGGTTGAAACAAGTAGCTTATGAATACTAGAGATAATTTCTACACATTTGTTTTTCTTGTGTAAAGTTCAAGTAGTGGCTTAGGAAGATGTAAATTCCAATTTCTTATTTTCCCTGCAATTTTAGTGATTCTGGTGGCTTCCGTACCCTGTGAATTTTCTGATGTGCACTGTGGGAGAGCTCACACCAGTTCCCTTTCCTGTGTGGGGACATTGACAAGGTCTCTGCTCTTTTTGCTACTTAACTCCTCTAACAAACTTACCTGGAGTAAGCCAGAAGATCCAAAATTATTTGGGGGACATATGGTCATGGACAGTGCAATGAAAATAACAGAGTTGAAAATCAATACAATTGGTGTATAACACCACCCTCCAAGCTCCCCAAAATACCTACACAAACAAACCATGCAAGGGGAATTGAAAGGACTTTTGGTCTCACTTAGGTTGAGGTTTAAGAACTTTCCAATGTACTCCATATGTAGCACCCCTACAGAAAGGTGAACAATAGGGACTGGCACTTAAGTTGATCACCCAGCATGTTTGCTAAGCAGCTTTTTCTTAGCTCCTAACTGTTACATAATAACAGTTAATTCCCTCATATCATGAAGGTATTTGCAGATACATTGGTAAAACAATACTAAACTAATATAGTGCCTTCTTTTTCCAATAAATAATGTGTTGTGCTGCCACAGGTTTGTACCTCTGCATGCAGGAGTGGAAAACAGATTTCCTGTATTTCTAGAATGTTTACGATCTTGAAAAGTTGAACTGAAAAATTGAAACATTAAACTTTTCCCACAAGCAAGAAACGAGCCTGTGTAACCTAACTGGGAATATAGATTTTTTAAAAATATTCAACTTTGAGATTATTTTTTCTTTTAAAATATGAACTTTCCAAACATTGTCAAATGGATAATAGCTTTAAATTTTAAAAAAGAGAGATTTTAAAATGTAAATTTGAACGTTTTGACAATTTTTTTTAAAAACTAATTTTTTAACTGAAAGATTCATCAAATCTTATATATAAACTGAGGCTCCAGTATAGGTTCAGTTACAGGGAAATACTCTTTCAGATAACTTCAACAGCAAATCCCACAAAATTCTGGAGTTACCATTTCTATCATGCTTCTATCAACTCAAAACTGCCACAGACTTACTGTTTTATATTTTAATGTTGCACAATTTTTAAAGCTCCAGTCATTTTTTGTATTTTGTACATAAAACACATTTTAAATGGGGCATCCCTTACCACATTCTGAAGGGACAGGAAAAGAAAGAAGTATTTCCTTTTCTCAGAAAAATAGCCACATTCGCTTTTGGCACATTTCAGTTTTAGCAAGAGGCCCATCAGAGACTTATGGAGGTCCTTCTGCAGTGTTTTCCTGGACACCCGTGATAGACTCATTATCCTGTACCTCCCTTGTGATCCTAGTGAGACTAACTTGGAGCCGAAACCTCGAGCAGCATTTCCCACAGAAACTGCCTGGCAGCTGAAGACAGGCTGACACTTTTTTTTAGGATGGGAGTACAATGTAAGAAAGAAAACAAGCTGATAACTTGCAGCCCATGGTGTTCACACTGATCATAAGGGACCTGGGAATTTGGATAACTTTGGCTTTTAAATAAAATGAAAAAATCAGCATGAAGACTGTAGATTACTTCATTCCACTATCCAATAATTCTATTTATATTAAATCAACAAAAGAAGTGAGACAGCAAAATAGAAATTTTTTCTTTAACTGTGATTCAGGAGGGGCCTTGGAAAAGTAATCTAAATAAGTGCAAAGGTTTTCTTTTTTTCATATAACATATACATTTTGCAAAATCAAGCTGCAACTTTTGGTTGCCTTTTATTATTATGATTTTTATTTATTACCTTCTGAGCAATTCCTTTTAAGAAAACATGTTTTATGAAAACACTCTGGCAGGAACACCAGAATATGTTTTTGGATCTCTAAGGAGATTTTGTCTCATGATTCATCCTGCACAATCTGATTCCAAATTACAGCTTTTTATGTTCAAATATTTTCTTATGTAAGCAGGAATTCATATACTCATGGCATGGGAAAAATGTGGTAAATCATATTCCAATGCACACATACAACCTGTCATGTTTAACTCCCAAGGATTTTTAAACAGCCCAAAGAAAAACACAAATAAAATGAAATGCAAATAAAGCTAATTCTAGAAGTAGAAAGAAAAATACTGCTCCCCACATATATTCCTGAAGTTTCTCCAATCATTTATTAAATAATACTTAGATATAGATTGTCATAGTTTTATTGACAACAATGACCAGCACTTAATTTTCAAACCTACATGTAATCCACCAATCCTCAAAATCTTTCTGTAATAAGCAAACAAATTTTATTTTAGAAAGATGAAAAAAATTCCATCACAAAGTAGAGTGAACTACTTTATTATGGCTAAATTGAAATCAGCGAGAATCAGTTCTGAAACCTAAAGGCTCTGAGAGTCATCTCCAGCATTGAAGCCATTGGTTTCTTTAACTGTGTGTGGGAAAGGTGGTGGACTAACCTCTAGAAGGGCAGATCCCAGCCTCCCTCTCTAAACAGACTGGATGCCCAAGGAGAACACACTCTGCTTGGACACATCTAAGCTTTTCACTGACCAACATGAGTGTGCTGCCATTGCAGCCAGCACAAGGAGGAATCTGCTCTCCACCCCTCACTTCCTTTTCTGCAGTAGAAACAGGTTTCTTTGGAAACTCATGCATCTACTGAGCCTTACCCCTTGCTCCTTCCCCTGTCCCTCTAAAATTCCCTAAAATTTCCCTAATCACTTAATAAGATTAGAGTATGTTTAACTCAAAGAGTGATTAAATTTGGATTTCATCCCATCTCAAGGCTTGCTTTTGCCACAAGGCCTAGCAAACCCTGCCAGACAGTAACACGCAGCCAAGAAGATAGATTCATTGGTTGATAGTTATTCTGTAAATGAGCTCATCCTCCCACTATCCAATTCTACCAATTTCTTCATCCACACGTTGTTTCTTGTAATTCATCCAGGTTTTAATCTTCTGGAAGCACCATAAGTTCTTTCCAATATCTTGGCATTATGTCTATGAGAATCCCAGCTCCAGAAGGGGGGGTCAAGGGTGCTCCTGCAACATAAACCCATACTTTGTTCTCCACAAAATTACTGTCCTATTATAATACAAAACAATAACTGATGCCATTATAACCAAATCTTAGTACTTCTCTTTGCTGTCTTTAAACATCTTCTCATGGACTCCTTATCTCACTGATAGGTGTTTCGATTTTTGTTTGCTCATTCTTAAAGCTTTTCATCTGATGACAGAGAAATAATTTTCCTCACAGCTGACTGGGCTCTGCAAGGTATTTAACTTCACAGAACTACCATAGGCCTGCAAAGGATCCTAAGGGCTCTAGTCCCTGATCCAGTCCATAATACACCCACTAATCCACAGTAGTTCCAAAAGTCCACTCTTGACAGATGTTCATCCAGCATAGCAGTTAAAACTCATCCAAAGTGCCTACGAACAACATAAATTTTTCAGCAGTCTACAGAAACTCATCAGTATCCTTATTGTTAGAAGTTTCCCTAACATCTAATCTGTGCAATATAAGCTCATTATTTCTACTGCATGGGCATCCTAAAAAAAGAATTCTTTGCAGTTTGCATCAGTCTTCCAAATATTTGAAGACTTTCATCATATCTTTATCTTCTGTTTAGATTAAACAGGCACAAATTAAGGTAATAGTCCATCACTTGGAATGCCTTAAGTCATCTGACTGTTGCCTATGGGATCCTAGAGGATGTTCCCAGAAGCTTTCTCTACATCCAATGGAGCCAATGCCACTGGCCACATCTGAGTCCCTCAGCAACAGTGGCAGAGCCTCTGGGAAAATATATTTGAGAAGGGGAAAAATACTGCAGCCGAACCGCATGTGGAAGAGAGGAATGAGGATATGTGAGAGAAACACCTCTGCAGACTCCAAGTTCAGTGAGGAAAGGGGGGGAAAAGGGGTGCTCCAGGCATCACAGCACATATTCCTCTGTAGTCTGTGGTGCAGACTGTGGCAAACCAACTGTGTCCCTGTAGCATATAGAGGATCACACCTTTTGGAGCAGGTAGATGCCTGAGAGAGGCTGTGACCCTGTGGGAAGCCTGTGTCTGTTAGCACCACCTGTGGACACATGAAGATAGGAGCCCATGTTGCAGCAGGTTTGCTGGCAGTATCTACTATACTATAGTAGATAATCTAAATCTACCCCTTCTCACAGTAATTTCAAGGTAAAATTCATGACCCCATGGAAAGGACTCATGCTGGAGCAGTTTGGGAAAAGCAGTAGCCCATGGGAAGGACTCATTGGAGAAGATCATGAAGCACTGTCTCCTGTGAGTGGAATCCCATGCTGGAGCGGGAGAAGTGAGTGAGAATGAATGAGTGACAGAGACAAGGTGTGATGAACTGAATGGGACTCCAATTCCCCATCTCCCTGTGCTACTGGTAGGGAAATCAGGAGTGAGGCTGAGTCCAGAAATAAGGAAGGGATGGGGAGAAGTGATTTTAAGACTTGAGTTAATTTTTCATTACCTTACTCTGATTTTGATGGGCAATAAATTGAATAAATGTCATTAATTTGTCCCATTCAAGTCTGTTTTGCCCTGTTGTTATGTCATCTCCTGATAAGACTCAGGACTTTTGTTATATTTTGTCTCCGCTGAGCAGTTGAGGAGCAATCATAGAGAGACTTTGGTGAGGATCTGGCAACCAGTCAAGATCAACCGACCACACTAATTTGAGCAAATCTGGCTTAACAGGGATGAGCACTCAGTCTTTTTTTTAAAAAAGTCTATCAGATCTAATAGATCTTGATTTTGGCACCATAAGGCCACTAAATCTTTTTCAGTTTGGAATCTCTTTAAACGTCTGTTTCCTGGTTTTTGTATTTTCTTTTACAAATGTCTGGATTTGGGAAAACTTTATTTTTGTACACTTCTTTCCACTGTACATCTTTATTAAAGGCAAAAATGAAAAAATATTCAGAAATTAATCAAATACGTATTCAAGCTCCCAAACTTCTCCATAACACCAAAATGTCTTGTAAAACTATATGTAAACTAAAAGCATAAGTAAACTAACAGTGAGTTAGGACAAAGATATGTGCATTCAAATGTTTTCTTTTCCCAAAGTTTTGCAAGGCTATTGGAGATAGAAGGAAGTAGAGAAGGGTGGCATCTAATTTTGTTATTTATTTTCTTGACTTAAGATCTGTGACTCTTCAAAAAACTTTTTCAGTTTGAATATGAAACATTCCTCTATGCATTAATACACTTAAATTTCAAATGCTAGCAAGTTTTATTCCTCCACTGATCCATTTTGCAATCATCCAAATTTATTTTACAAGTTTTTATATTACAAACACCAATGTGTATCTAATTAATCTCAACATTCCCACAGTAACATGAGATACTAAAATAAAGACAAAGATACTGTAACAGATAGCCTAAATCTACCCCTTCTCACAGTAATTTCAAGGTAAAATTCCTTGAACACCACATGTTCAAAAGATTATTTTAAAAGTTAGGAAAAGAAATAAAAAGGTTACATGATGTAGGATAAAAAGGAATTATCACTTTTTTCATGTTTCATCAACAGAAAAACTGGTCTCCTTAGCTCAGAAAAGAAAAATCAAACATTAGCAGAGCAATAAAATTTCATTATCAAGAGTTCTGGATTTCTGTTCTAAGTAAAAATATCTGGGGATGTTTTATTTTTGTGGGTTTGTTGGGGTTTTTTTGTGAGTGTGGGGTTTTTTTCACGTCTTCTCTTAACTTACAGAATAAGAGCCCACTTCTAGTTCCTCTGAATCAGAATTTTATCTGGTTTCATACACTTTTTCACATCTTTGAAAATCAGAAACTATGAAAATAGAAGCACTGTGTCCTCTGTAATACAAGAAATCAGAAGCTGCCTGTGAATTCCCTGAATATTACAATTAATTGTGTTTAGTGTAAGGGTTTTCCACCCCTAACCCAAAGCATTATAACCCCTTTCCCAATGCCCTGGGGCCTAAGATACCTGTTTCAATTTCAGACAAACTTTTCACTTCTAGAGTAAATGGCAGCAACTGTTATTACTGACTGTAATGTCACTACATGTATCTGTCACCATTTCAATATTTATACAAACAAGAGAATTGAAGACAGGCAAGAAATACATATGCGACTACCACTTCAATCCTTGGGAATGGAATCACTTTCTGTCATGACTATTTTTAGCAAAGCTTGTTTCCAATCAAAGGCAAGAAGCATTATCAAGGAAATAACTTATCCTAGCATCACATTACTGGCCATTTCTAGACAAATCATTGTTACTTCAGAAAATAACATTATCTGAGGTCCCAAGGTCCTTTTCATCCACTTACTGAGAGTTTCTCTCATTTAAGAGAAAAGACAGGGATCTTTCAGAGGCAAAGATCTTACTTACTCTTACTTTCTTCCAACTTGTCCTCTTGAATTTAGGCAGTTTAAGGGAACAATGACTGCTGACAAGTTCCTTATTACCAGCAATTAATGGCCAGTTTGTTAATTAGTGTCCTGAGGCAAAGTTAATGTAGCATTTCCAGCAGAACCCAAAACAAAAACATAGAATATTTTTGGATATGGGCTAACAGCTCTGTTTTATTCAGTATTTTTCTTAACAAGGACAGATTTTTCTGTCCAAACCAGTGGACTGCAAAGTGCACATACTGGGAAATCAGCTTCATTAAAAGGAAAAATAATAATAAACTGGCTGTGGTCTTTTTCCTGACCCAGAACATGGCAAGCTCCCAGTACATTCAGGAAAGAATAAAAATTCAAAAAGAAGATGGGAAAAAAAAAAGGAGGATGTGAAAGTGTTTTCTCTGCCTTTTCAGTGAAAACTCCAATCAATCCCAGAAGTTTCCTGACAGATTCTTTCCCTACCCTGTATTATTCAAAGAAAAATCATCATTGGACCAGATGACCCACTGTCCTCCCTTCCAATCTTTCCCATGCTATTATTCTGTGAGCTATCAACTACTGCAGATGCCTTCAATGATCTAACAATTTTCTTTTTTCTTGTAAAAAACCCAAACCAAAACATCCCACAAGCTCATGGAGTTTCAACTCAGAACTGCTGTTTGCTTTGAGGCTATCTCTGCTTATTACAAAATTATGAACTTTACAAAGGCAATTTCAGAAGTTATCATATACCCTACCCTGTCCCCCATTTTCCCCTGACAACTCTGAGCTGTGATCTTCACCTTTTTCTCCTCTAATGAGCAGAGACATACAGGACTTCTCTCCTATGAGTAAGGGGTCTCCTGGAGCAGTGTCTACACTGGGCATCAGAATTTTTTGGGATTTCCTATAGGTTTCCCAACACTGTGGTACTCTGGGTCCTCCAGAGAAGGAACAGAAACAATTCTTCAACTGGTTGTAAAACCTACTTCTAGTTTTAAAGAAATCAAAAAGTCCTCCAGCAACCACATGGCAGAGGATCATGAAACTTTCTAGGAGTGACCTCCATTGTCACCATTTCTACATCCGCTAGACTGTTCCTCATGTTTCACTGAGCCAGATAAATAAGGCAAAACTGCTGCTGGCTTCTGCTGTACGTAAAAGACACCTTACAGGCCATGGATTTCTCAACTTTCCATATGGCTAACAGCCAGAAACAAGAGCCGACCCATCTGGATCCTCTATGAGCCACGCAGACAGTAGAGCTGAGGCAGCCGTGCCAGTGAGAATGACTCTGAACAGCTCACAGTGAGATTTCTCCAACAGAGAGGCTGAATTTTCATGCTGCAACAGCTCATTTCATGACTCTCCAGGAAGAGGTGGGCTACAGCTGGCAGCTATAGTCACTTCAGGCATTGATGAGAACATACTCCCTATCACTGAGTGATAAAACCTTACAAAAAAAAAGTAGAATACCATAAATATGAAATTTTATTTTTTACTATGGCATAGTCAGGTTGATTTAACTTCAGACTTTGCATCAGCCAAACACAACTTTCAGACATGAAACACTTATAAATGTCTGCATTTAATTACAATGGTAAAACTTAAAATAATTCTCTAAACGTGTTAAACTATGAAAAATGCAATCAAAGTTGCACCATATTTTTAAAAACTGCACAAGTTTTTAATTGTATAAACTATATTAAATTTTAATACCAGCCAAGACGTACTAACAACAAAACCAAAGTAAGACACACAGAAAAAGGCTGGTTGGTGATTGAGTGGATACTTTCCCCACAGAGGGATTCATGAAGTATGGTGTCAGAATTCTTCAGAGGGTAATCAGGGTTTCATTTTTTTGGTTAATGTATTCATTACTGACGAGAACTGCGCTATATATAAAAGGAGAATAATCAAGAGCCATTCTTTATATGTTTTTCTCCCCATCCCATCTCCTAATGAATTGTAAATCATTTAAGCTATGAACAACATAATGATTAACTTAAGGTAGTCTGTGTATTTTTATATATGTATTTATAGTTTATAACACAATAAAAAATTAAGATTTTTAGGATTTCTCTGTTACTCTTTCCTTTTGGGTTTTTTATGTGAGTGTCTTTGTGAAGAAAGCATTGTCATCTGATAATACGTCAAGAATTGGCAACACTGAGATTGTTTTGACACAATGATTTGGCATAAATTCCTGAGTCCATTTAAGTAACATCAACTACATTTATAAAAGCAAAGAAGAATAGCCTAAGAACTCTCATGTGATTTATGTACAATTTACTCCCCAAAAGTGCAGCCCTAAAAATCTGTAGCTTCACCATCTTACCATTCATTTTTAAATAGGAGGTTTTTTCTTCATCCAGTTACGGTTTTTATCCATGGTCAGTGTGGTGTTAGCACGTTACTGTGGGAGTGGAACTGGCAGGAATGGACAGTGGACTGGCCTTGACTGATTATCCAGAAGGCATCAATTTAAGACCCTGGGAGACAGGACACTAAGAAAGGAGACACCTAGACAAGTCAGGGCAAGAAGAACAGGATCATGGGAGTTATTATGCTAATTAAGTTGTATCATATTAGGGAATGTTTCCAGTTAGAGTAGATGATTGGTTCTCAGAGTTTGACATATTTGGTAATGTTCTTAATTCACATTTGTGCTTGGTTCTGGACCCTCAACCCGTGCCCTATATATTGTTGAGCTTATCCGGTTGCTTTGTCTTCGAGGATCATCCTATACTGTGAACAGCTTTCGTTCTGTTGTTATTTTCACTCATTTATTAAAGTTCTTATTTTTCAGATAGCCCTCGTCATTCCCATCCTTATCTTTTTTGCCACTCCTGGCTGGTCTGGTCCTGAGACTGCGTACCGACAACGCGACATGTTACGTGTGAACAAGACAGGTCTATTTCTCAGATCTGATGTTCAATAGGAGGTCTCAACCAAAGGCTGAAGCTAGAAAGGACATCTGAAGAGGTACTAAAGTCTTACACTGATTCTGACTGTAGTTTCTGTAAGGATTTTGTCAATTGGCCTAAAGAAAGAGGTTAATGCAAACACAGAAGGGTTCTGCAAAACCACTATAATGTTCTCTGAGGAGTATTTGATAACACTTTGCTTATTAAACATGCTGGTAACAACCATGCTATTGACTAACTAAATGCATCAAAAGCTAGCTAAATTGTAGAACATCTTACATGTGAGCACACAAAAAATCTTCCCAAGACAATGTTCAGGGGACAGATGTATGACAGTGTTTTGCCAAACTATACACTCTCATAATGCAAATTACCTGTTTCTATTCTGTCTTCACTTAAGGAGTGTATATTAGGTTAATTGACATATCTCTATAGTCCTGACATCTCATGTTTGAAGCATAAACTCAAGTCTAATCTTTGCCACTGGGTTAGATAATTTTGGAAGGCTGGATGAGACAGTCTGAACTCTCCCAAAATAGTGAGGACTTCACACTGAATGCTCCCAAAACACAGTATGAATAGTGTTTTTCAGGGGTTAGCACTGGGACCAGTGCTGTTTAACAGCTCTCTCAGTGACTTCGGCAGTGTAATTGAGTGCACCCTCAGCAGGTGTGCCAACTGCACCAGGCTGTGTGGTGCAGTCACTGGAGGGAAGGGATAATGCCATCCAGAGGGACCTTGACAGATTTGAGACATGAGCCAGTGCAGACCTCATTAAGTTCAACAAAGCAGAGTGCAAGGTCCTGCACATGGCTCAAATTAATCCCACAAATCAATATAGGATGGTTGAAGAATGATTTGGGAGCAATCCTGAAGAAAAGGACTTGAGGATATTGGTTGACAAAAAGCAGGATGTGATCTGTCAGAGTGCACAGGCAGCCCAGAAAGCCATCAGTCTCCTGGGCTGCATCAAAAGCAGTGCGGCTAGCAGGGAATGGGAGGGGATGATCTCCCTTTACTCTGCTCTGGTGAGACCCCATCTGGAATTTGGCATCCAGGTGTGGGGTCCCCAAAATAAGAAAGATATGAAACTGCTGGAGTGGGTCTAGAGGCAGGCCACGAAGGTACTCAGAGGGCTGAAGTACCTCTCCCATGAAGACAAGACAAGAAAGTTAGGGTTGTTCATCCTGAAGAAGAGAAGGCTCCCATTATAGCAGCCCTTCAGTAGCTAAAGGGGGCTTGTAAAAAAGCTGGAGAGGGTTTATACAAGGGCATGTAGTGCTAGAACAAGGAGGAATGGCTCTAAACTGAAAGACGGTAGATTCCCTTCAGACATTAGGAAATTCTTTAGCGTGAGGGTGTTGAGACACTGGAACAGGTTGCCCCAGAAGCTGTGGATGCACCCTGGAAGAATTTGAGGCCAGGAAGGACTGGACTTTGAGAAACTTGGTCCAGGGAAAGGTGTCTCTGCTCGTGGCAGGGGGTTGGAACCAGATCACCTTTATGGTCTCTCCAAACCCAAACCACTCTATGATAGAAGTTCATGAAACTTTTGTTCAAGTAGCCTATTCATGCTATGTTAATTAGATGTTCCAGCTTCACAACAGAGAAATATGGCACAAAGCCACACAAAACAGAAATGGCAGGGAAAAGACAGAATTTTTTACATATAGAAGAGATTTTGACTAAGAGAATCCACACCATAGAACTGGATTTGTTGAAAACAACTTGGTTGGAGAACAGAAGAGCAACTGGGCAGCAAGACAGACCTACTGTGACAGAATGATAACAATAGGCTGGAATTTTAGGAGAGTTGCATCAGGAGTAAAGGATGACATACGGCTTCCTTCTTATTCAAAGATGATCCATTTCCTAGCTGCACATAGTAGCTCTAAACTACTGTGATTTTAATATTGTTTGCTGAAACAAGCACAATTGCACTTTTCATTTTGAAAGTGAGGGAAGGAAAATGCCTTTTCAGTTTTTGATGCCTTTATCCTGTTATGTGAAGCATGAGAAATTCAATTAAATCATGTAGTCCTATACACAGGTAAGTCATCCATGCGAAATTTGTACTACTCCATGCAAAAAAAAGTTGTCTATTATGATTGGGATATTCATNATTATTATTATTAATGTTAATATTATGAATGTTTATATTGAGTCATATGGAAAATGCCTGGATAATGCTTCTACGCCTGTTTCCATGTAGTTGATTTGTTCAAGGGATTAAAAAGAAAACTTTAGTTAGCAGAAAGGGTATGTTGAAAATATAGTGATAGCTACAGTCTAACCTGCCTCCACCTGTCCACCCACGCAGCTACCGGTATCAGTCAGGAAATAGGTGACTAATATTTGCTCACTTCTGTGAATTTGTTTAACATTACTGAATGAGTCATAGAAACAGATGTGGAATAATAACAAGTTTTAAGGATAAATGCAAAATAAAGAAATCCTTTCATTCAACAGATACACATTCTTTGCTACAGAATGTAACTGGGCTGTCTCCTCTCCTCTCCTCTCCTCTC